>JAFEMH010004383.1:12500-212109 GCA_022495995.1 Adenophora triphylla var. japonica | reverse complement strand
CCTAGGAGTGACGGGCATAGAGCCAACTCACGGGAGGGAACATCACGAAGAAAGGCAAGGTCAAACGATGTCTCCTATGCTAGGGACGACGAGCCGAGATGCTAGAAAGTGGCTCCTATGGAAGAAAAAGTTTGAACAGTGGGAGGTCGATAAGAAGGAGGATCTTTGGAAAGGGCGAAGCGAAATGACTTTGCTCTTCGTCCCTTGTCCAAGGAGTTGCTCGATCGTCGACCTCCTCTAGGTTTCGAGATTACCGTCCTCGAAAAATATTCGGGTGCAACTAATGCCAAAAGCCATATACAACATCTAGAGGCTACGATGTGCTTTGTCTCAATGGGGACGACATGATGTGTAAAGCACTCACTAGCACTCTAACTGGAGCGGCCCTTACTTGGTTCAATGGTTTGGCACCGGGTTGCATCTCTACTGGTCTTATATGAGGAAAAAGTTTCTAGATAGATTCTCGGCGGAGCTCGTAAGATGACGATCACCGACAGAACAACCTGGTGCAAGGAAAGAGTGAAAGCTCAATGAGCTACTACACCAAGTTCAAGGAGATGGTCGACAAGATTGAGGAAGACCTCACGGACAGGGAGGTAATCAATTGTTTTAGGAATGGGATTGCTTCTGCCGATCTAGATTACGAGCTGACAGTTCGAACTGTGACTACTCGTCAAGAGCTGTTCGAGAAGGCCTACAATGTAGCATTGACCGAAGAAAGAAAAGAGAAGAAAAATGGGAAAGGCCCCAAGACTGAGGTCGTTGATACTGATAAGAAGGACTCAGTCAAGAATGGGGGAAACAACAAGAATGGCAAGAATAGAACTAGGGCGACTGAGAAAGTGCCCGAAGCTTTCACTCCCTTAACGGTGAGTCGGGCGAGATAATGAATACGGTCGAGCTAGGCCCACCTTTGCCCCAATGAACCCGGCAAATAAGTTCGGAAGGGATAACGGCAAATCTTTGCGAGTATCACGATACGGGCCATACCTACGGAGGAGTTGTATGAGTTTGAAGCGTATCATTCGAGAGGTGGAGTCGACAAGGGAAGGCTCGACAGCATATGTGAAAAGACCTCAAGCGGTGGTGGTGAGCGAGTTGTGGGTGGACATCCCCCGTGAGCGGAGCGGCCTAGGTTGAATTTGGGTGTTATCATAGCGCAAGCTAGTAACACTGCCATCAAACACAAGATATTCCCGCTCAGGAAGGCACCTCATGTACCCCCTAGAAGCTATGTCAGAGACGAGATGATTAGTTTTTATCCAGGACGGGCGGCAACCAATGTAGCGGCTAGAGAGCAGAGTTCTCGTTATCCCGGGATTAATAGATGGGTGTACGACGAGCGGACTCTTGATAGACACGGGGGCTGCGAGGATATTTTGTTTTACAAAACATTCCGGGAGATGGGACTCTCAAATGAGCGGCTCGAGCGATATGATGGCGGGTTGGAGGGCTTCACCAACCACCGGGTCGATGCCAAAGGACAATTGAGTTGGATGTCGACATAGGACAACACCCTTACGGGGCCGTCTCCAAGGTAAAATTTATTGTCATCGATGTGAATAGTGATTATGCTTTGCAATTCTTGGTATCCACAGTCGGAGTCGCACTTGGAATGGTGGCCTCGATCCCCCATCAGTGGGTTAAGTTCCCAACCTTGCTGGAGTCGGGCGTGTCTGAAAGCACGACTCGAGAATATCTTGACCATGTCTACGAACTAGGAAGAAGAGGGGAACTGGAGATTGAAGCTGAAGGATATTTGAAGGTGTCAAAATCGGTCACCACAACTTCTAGACTATCTACAATCACCGAGCGTGGAAGAGTCGACCTATCGCTCACATGACGAGGTCATGACGGATTCGACACACGTCACTCTGAAGTCACCATGGTCGATTCGAGATACGGTTATGGTCGACCAATGCTGCGTAAGGCGAGCTATGCCTCAGATCGACAATAACTCGGGGGCCACCACAGGTGAGATCGCGAGATAAACTAGATGACATGATTGTCGAGGAAGCTCCACACTTGGGGGCCAAGGAAAGACGATAAGGTTAGAGAGATGCATCATCGAGACTACAATTTAGAGATTGTCCGGAGCTAGAAGCTGTGGACAAGTTGGAAGCAGTGATCACAAACCCTTCCTATCTGAGCAAAGATTCGAGATTGGAAAGCAATTGTCAGTAGAGGAAAGATTGGAGATTGTCGAGCTACTCAAGGAAAGCAACGACGTTTTTGCATGGCGAGTAGAAGACATGAAGGGGATCAAGGAAGAGGTCGTTGTTCACGAGTGGAGGTCAACCCGACCATGAAACATAAGGCTCGAAACTGAGAAGCTTTGTTCGTGACAAGGAGGAAGCAATCAAACTTGAGGTACAAAAACTGTCAAGTGCAGGTATCATAAAGGAAGCCACTCACACCACTTGGCTAGCCAATGTGGTCATGGTGAAGAAATCCAACGGCAAGTGGAGAATGTGCGTCGACTTCACCAACCTTAATCTGGCTTGCCCAAAGGATAGCTATCAACTACCTCGAATTGACAAGCTCGTAGATTCAATTGCTGGACACTCCACTCTCAGTTTTCTCGATGCCTATTCAGGCTATCATCAGATCAAGATGCATGAGGATGATGTTGTGAAGACGGCATTTCAAGCTGCTGGAGGCATCTACTGTTACAATATGATGCCATTCGGGTTAAAGAATGCAGGTGCGACCTACCAAAGGATGGTGAACAAAGTCTTTGCTTCACATAAAGGCCGAAACATGGAGGCTTACGTCGACGATATGGTCATCAAAACAAAGGCCGGACGTCACGTAGCCAACCTAAAGGAAACGTTCGCCAATCTACGAGCAAGCGACATGAAGCTTAATCCGAGCAAATGTGTATTCGGGGTAGCAGCAGGCAAATTCCTTGGTTTTATGGTGTCACAACGAGGAATAGAGGCCAATCCAGAAAAGATCAAGGCACTAGTCGACATGCAGGAGCCCACCAATATCAAGGAGATGCAGCGACTTAACGGTAGGGTAGCAGCCCTAGGTCGCTTCATAGCCAAGTCAGCAGAAAGGTCTCTCCCCTTCTTCAAATCTTTGAGGGGGACGAAAAAATTTTAATGGACGACCGAATGTCATTCGTCGTTCCAACAACTAAAGGAATATCTCGCTACTCCCCCTCTACTGAGCAGCCCGAGCTATGGGGAGACATTGTTTGTGTATCTATCTGTATGTGACCAGTCAGTGGCAGCGGTGTTGGTTCGAGAAGAGGAAGGGCTTCAAAAGCCCGTGTATTATGTTAGCAAAGCTCTATCAGATGTTGAAGGCAGATATTACAACGCAGAGAAAGTCGCGTATGCCTTAGTCGTAGCCTCGAGGAAGCTGCGAGCTTACTTTTTAGCTCATCCTATTGTTGTGCTCACAAATGCGCCCTTGAGAAAAATTCTGCATAAGCCGGAAAGTTCAGGTCGTCTACTCAATTGGTCAATTGCTCTCACAGAATTCGACATCGAGTATCGACCTCGAAAGGCGTTGAAGGCTCAAGCCTTGGCAGACTTCTTGGTCGAGCTAACGTTCACCAAGGAAGATAGCGAGGTGCGAGTTCAAAAGGAGAAAGCTAAGGGAAAGGAGCAAGAGTCCCAGCCCGTCACTTGTCTACCTGACGACTGTTGGAAGGTTTACTGGGTCAGCAACGAAGAATGTTAGTGGAGCTGGGATAGTATTGATCGAGCCAGAATCTGGGACGGTCTACGAGGAGGCATTAAGGTTCAAGTTCGAGGCCTCCAATAACCAGGTAGAGTACGAAGCTTTGGTTGCAGCCATCGAGTATGCCAAGTGCTTTGGAGCAACCAAAATCATAGCATATTGTGATTCCCAGTGATTAGTCAACCAGTTCGAGGGGAGTACGAAGGGCTGAACTCTACTTTGATCAAATACTGCGACCTGGTGAAGGAATTAATAAAAGACTTGGAGTTTTGGGAAATTCAGAGGATTGGTAGAGAGGACAATGAGTTGGCCGACCTGCTCTCGAAATTGGCTACTACTGACGAGCCACATGAAGAACCCACCTACCTCGAGAATCCGGCACATGAATGGGTCAAAATTCAATGCGTAGATGACCCCTTGAGAAATTGGGTTTATGACAAGTGTTGGATCGAGGAAATGAAGGCATACTTGGAGACAGGCGAGCTCCCTGAGGACGAGAAGAAAGCTTGAGCTATCAAAAATAAAGGCTCAGAGATATGTTATCCAAGGAGACATGCTATTCAGAAGATCATACACTAGGCCATTGTTGAAGTGCATTCACCCCCAAGAGATCACTCAGTTAATGCACGAGGTACATAGCGGGGTTTGTGGTGGACACCCGGGGGCCAGAACATTGGCTGACAAGCTAATTATGTTGGAGTTGTGCGGCCACACATGAGGCGACACTCATGACTTTGTTCAACAATGCGACCGGTATCGAAAGGTTTTTCCAACCTACCAGCAAATACACTGACGGAGCAAACTCAGGTGATCGTTGCTTGGCCGTTTGATATGTGGAGCGTCGACTTGATTGGACCACTTTCCTCCCGCCCGTGGAAGCTGCAAGTACGTGATCGTGGCTATTGATTATTTCACGAAGTGGGTTGAAGCCAAACCTTTGGCGAGAATCACGAAGAAAATGCCATCAATTTCATTCACGACTTCATATGGTGTCGATTTGGGATCCCTCGAGCTATAATATCGAGATAACGGCCTACAATTCTCACGAGCTTTCGAAGAAGAAATGAATCGAGTAGGGATAAAGCATTGGCAATCATCGTTGCCTATCCTCGAGGCAATGGGCAAGGCGAGGCGGCGAATAAGCTCGTCCTATCTTCACTTAAGACGGAGGCTTTAGGTTGGTCGACGTAGCTTAGCCCCAGTTGGACGAACTCCCCCTTGCTCTTTGGGCGGTTCACACAACCACTCGGGGGGCCTACGGAAACCCCATTCGCTCTTACGTATGGGTCGGAGGCCGTGGCTCGGCCAGAGCTGCGATTTTCTACAGCCAGAGTGGTCTTCTTCGATCAAGAGCAGAACGACACCAACAGATTGATCGACTTGGATTTGATTGACGAGAAGCGAGACACAACCTATTTACGAATGGTCAACTACAAGTAGAGGACAAAGAGTTACCATGACAAGAAGGTGAAGACGAGATCATTCCAAATGGGTGACCACGTGCTAAGAAAGATCGAGGCAACGGGAAGGAGAACCCAACGAACAAATTATCTCCCAGCCGGGAAGGTCCCTACATTGTTACTCGAATCATCAAAGAAGGAACATACATGATTGCTCACCCAGGTGGTGAAGAGTTGAAGCACCCGTGGCATGCCACTCATCTCATCAAGTACTACTCCTAGTTCAGCTATCTAGTTTAGCTATAAAGATTAGTTCAGTCTTAGTTTTAGCTCTCCACTTTTGATGTAAGCATGTTTCTACTTCAATAAAAGTTGCTGTTCTATTCACCTTGTGTTACACTTTACCTTAATGTCAACAAGCTCGATTCTTAATCAGCTTCATTCATTCAACAAGTCCGACTCTTAGTCGACTTCGTTCTAACAAGCTCGATTCTTAATCAGCTTCGTTCATTCAACAAGTCCGACTCTTAGTCGACTTCGTTCTAACAAGCTCGATTCTTAATCAGCTTCGTTCATTCAATAAGTCCAACTCTTAGTCGACTTCGTTCTAACAAGTTCGATTCTTAATCAGCTTCGTTCATTCAATAAGTCCGACTCTTAGTCGACTTCGTTTCTAATGAGCTTGACTCTTAGTCAGCTTCGTTCATTTAACGTGTCCGAAATCTAGGTCGACCTCGTGCTGATAAGCTCGACCTTTGGTCAGATTCGCTCTCTTGAATGGATTCGACACTTAGTCAATCTCGTTGGAAGAAATTATACAAGTCCAAAGTCGATTGAACTAACCAGTCTGACTAAAGACCTATAGCAACTCGTTTGTTCAATTAAAATCTAGCTCGACATTCAAGACAAATGGTTTGTTTAAAGAAAAACAGATTCAAGCAAACGTCGGCTACGATTAAATAGAACAAATTCCCCCAAACCGGGCCAGGACTTAAGCAAATAAAGGCTACGAGTTAGTGTGCCTCCCAAAAAACTGGGCCAAGGCATCCATACAGTTACGCAAAACAAAAGCAAAAAATTATTTTGAGACTTGTTTCATTACATGCCAATCTAAAAAAAACGTCAAACAGATGGACTGGAGACATTTGGGTCACTGGTGATAGCTCGATCTTCTGCATCCCCTTCTTGCTGCTGGGGGCCTATGAGTTTACCCGAATCTGAGAAGACTTGTTGAACAGGGTCGTCATCTTCCTCCATGTCCTCTGCATCTTTGATCTCTTAGAGAACCACGTCAAAATTTCTAGGAGCTAACGTTGGAGCTACCCACGGTTCACAAGCCTCTTCCTGATCTTGCTGGGCAATGAAGGCCAAGTCTTTATCAGTGTAAGGATCGATCGAGTGACCACCGCGACGGCCATATCATATTGAGGTTCGAGATGCCCGGCGAGCTAATTAGTCAAGGGAGACTTCAGAGGTTGGATCCACCAGAGCTCGACGGGCCATGTGGCCCTTGCCCACATGAAGGAAGTCTTTCGCTTTATCAACGATGGCATTATAATAGTCATCTCCATCCTTAAACTTCTCAACAGCTGCCTTAGAAACAGTTTGAAGCTCCTCCTTCCATTTCGCCCTAGCTGCGTTGTGCTCCTCATTCAACTCGGCCAAGAAGGAATCCCTCTCCTTAAGGATATGGGAGACTGTTGCAAGCTCTTTCTTCGTTTTCTCATGCTCCAAGCGCTGCGTCCCTCTCGATGGTCACCTCACCAACTTTGGCCTCGGCGACCTTCGAGTCGACTCAACGCTTTATTCTTATCCGCCAAGGTGTCATTCAAAGCCTCCAAAGCATCGTAAGGAGGAGTCCAAATCATTGTATTTCTCCTTCAACTCATCCAAATCATGAGATTTCTTGGCGTCTTGACTCGGGGCTGCCTCTCCCTCTCGATAGATGCCCTCCAGGAGCTCTTAGCCTGCTCCACCATAGTAAGAGACTGCATCAAAGAAAGTCATCAAAGTATTAGCTAGGCAAGGACTCGGAAACTAAATTGACGAGCTCAAAGTATAAGCGACTAAACCAATAAAGGGAATTAAGGTTTACCTCGCTCTGCACCAGGCCGGATCGAGCAGAAAAATCTTCTGGGGTCATCCCCTTATCAGCAAAATGAGCAAGCAAGTCGACATCAATCGCCCTCCTGACCACAACTTGACCAAGGCTTAGCTCGGGGAAGCGGCGGCTCATGCTATTAACCCCGCTGAGGGGTGGCACGTCACTCAGTCTCCTTATCGGGTCCTCAAGGGACTCTTGGTTAGTGGGAGAAGAGATTGGAGGAGGAAGCTGGCTTGAAGAGACGGTCTTACCCGTATCAACCCTTGACCTTTTCTTCGAGTTCAAAGGACGATCATCCTCCTCATCAAGGACATCATCATCGACATTTACCACATTTAAAGGGCTAGCCCCCCTAGTCCCTTGTTCAAAGGTCGCGACATTAGATTCAAGGTTTGGATCGGAGCTCGGGCTTGGTCTAACCGACCTATTGGACTCATCACCCTCTTCAGCTGCTCCCCGATCTTGGCTACTACTCTCCAAAGGATCCTCCGACCCAATCTCCTCCATTGGCACCATCCCAGCATTATCTTTTGATAGCAGGTTGTTCCGTCTCTCAGCCTCTCTCTCTCTGTTAGCTCGAGCATTGGCGGCACCGTGGGCTTTCTTAGCTTTCTTCTTATCAGACACTCCTACTATGCGCACCATGTTGGCTTCTTGTTCAGGAGTCAGAACTGCATCAAAACCAAGAAAATAAAAGGTCAGATCGACAAATAAGATTTCTACATACGAGCTACGAGTTCTATGTACGAGCTAACCATGTGCGAGCTAACTATTCTACATGCGAGCTAAACAACTGACGAGCTAAGATTACACATGCAAGTCAAATTATTTCTATGTACGAGCTACCAGTTCTACATACAAGCAAATAATGGGCGAGTAAAGAATTACAGACGAGTAAAATCTTACCACCAACAAGCTCCCCATTGTCCTTGCAGTAGTTGGCCGTCCTTTGGCAAAATTGACACTTATCCTCAAATCTACCCAAGGCATGGGTGACCCAGTCAGGATATATCGTGCCCCTATCAACAGGGACCAGAGGCTGCACTTCCCCCTCACCAGCCATCATCCCGGCTTGGATATAATTATACTTGGTGGTCCCCAAGGTTTCCCAACTAATAGGTCCCTTATCAGCCAACCGGCACAGTCTCTTATACAAATCAAAGTGCCAATGTGGCTCCCAATAGTTCTCCTCTTCTATAACCTCTGTTTCAGCGTTGGGTAGAGGGAATTCCCATCCTAATCTACTCTCCACTACTACAACATGGGAGTTCCACCCACTCGCCTTGCTGGGAAGGTTCATAAACAGTTTGGGGGAGTTGGGTTTAGAGGGGGTGCTGATTCCCATATCAGTTTTACCAAATTTAACACTGAAGAATTCTTTAAAACCCCTCATACAAGGCTCATATCCAAGAAACCTATAGACTATGGCAAAGCACACTAGGACCCTGCAAGTGTTAGCTCCCAGTTGGAGAGGCAAAGCATCAGTACACTCCAAGAATTCATTGATAAAAGGATCAAGTGGCAACCTCAAGCCAGCTTCGAATTGGCCATAGAAGAAAGCTACCTTAGTGGCATCCTTAGTAAATGTCTTACCAAATTGAGCCATGAAATCCTTCTTACTGTGGATGGTCACCCTAAAATCCTCCTTACTTACCTCACAAAAGGCATATATCATGGTATATCATGACTGTAAATTCTTCTTCCCTCTCATTGGTCTCTGAGGGACACTTTCATTCCTCCCCGGTATAGCCAAAGAGTCTACTGCATCCACAATTTGGGGACTGGAGGAGGTAGATGCTATAGCTCCTTCCTGAGTTGCCATATCTGTACAAGAAGAAGAGGAAGTAGGGGAGTCAGACCTATGATCATATTCAGGAGACCTTCCTATGGGCGACCTACCTAAAGGCGACCTAGACTCCCCCGGGAAACCTTTCCTATTCCTAAGGAAGGAAGGCTTATTGGCAACCCTAACATAAAATAGGGATATGTGATCAAGCAATTCATGGAAGAGATGAAAGGAGACAACGTTTGAGTCGTCAATTACCAATTCACCTACGTCTTCTCCTATGGGCAGTCCTATTTCACTAAAGTTCAGCCCCCACCTTGTCAAGATGGAGGCACACTCATTCAAGGACATCTCTCTCCACTCTCCGTTTATATGTTTGTACACTCGATGGTTCACAGTGCAATACCCATACCAAGCTCCTGGCTCACTACTGAAGGTCCTAGCCATGGCAAAATAAAAAACAGAGCAGAAATTAAAACCCTAATGCAAGAAGACGAGAGGAATACCTTAATTAGTTTCGCACGAAGAAATTGTTGCAGAAAACGAGGGTTCAGTTTAAATCAGTTGCCATCTCACTGCCTTCGCCGGAGTTATGCAAGAGTTTGGAGAGAATAAAAATTTGAAAAGGAGAAGGATTTGGGTATTTATATTTTCCGAAATTGAGAAGGAAAAAGAAAAATTCAAAAGTTATTTTCCTAATTAAACGAGGAAAACAGTTCCCAAGGCGGTTTTCCAAACATCAAAATAGTAATGATTGCGAAATACGGCGCTCTTCCAGATCTGGCCGTTCGTTGTAAACGTTCAGGATTGAGCCACGTCACCTTTGGTCGACTAAACATCAGCGCGAGTAGCGACCTGCGAGTCACGACAATCTTCATCAAAATTTCCTTAACTTCCTAGTCGACAAAGTCAACTCACAAAGTTGGGGGCCACTGAACATACCAAAAGTGTCGAGCTGGGCCAAGCGAGTAAAGCCCAATCCTCAAGCAATTATTGTCACCACATTCTCAGTGGGTTTGACCCAATTATTACATGGCTCAAGGCCCATCTTCTTGATCAGTCGACTTAAGTTCATTGTCCGACCTACCGGGTCCCGACCTGACTTAGTCCGACCCTACGATCCAGATTCTATTTCGGGTACGGTCCAGCCTTACCCGTCAGTCAGGTCGACCTAACCCCAAATGGTGACCTCGACCTGCCAAGCAAGCGTCGACCTACTAAGTCCAGGCGCACGTGCTATTCTTTCCATAACTGACTCCCTACAAATCAGGAGCCACTCAAGCACACGATCTCCAGACGTGTAACTGTCCCACAAATTACGGGAATCATGCAGTCCTACCAAATATACCCCCTCAACAAAGCAACTATAAATACATAACCATGACAACGGTTTCAAGGTAACTGCAATTTTGTCATTTGAATATCTCTGTTCAATTACATTATTTGCTCTCCTAAATACATACTTACTCTCACACCCGAGGGTCTAAGCCGGAGACAAATCCGGATAGTCGTGGGTTATGATTTCAGGTCAAGGATTCAGGTGATTGGTCCTGCCACGTGAACGAAGATTGATAAGCACATTTCCTGCGACATCATTTTATATTGTAATTAGTAGAACCGATGGAATCGGACCGTTAGAACCAAACCGATGGGACTGGTCCCATAATATAATGGTCTGATTCTGATCCTAAATTTTTACAAAATCAAAGTATTTAATTCGGTCCTAATTTTTTAAAATTTTAACAAAAATTTTGATAAAAATTAGATCAATTTGAATCCTGAACACCCCTACTTGCTTCCAGTAAAGTAAAGAATGATAAAGAAACGCCCTTTTCAGCATTTAGGACAGGTGGAGAGCTTGATCGAAAATTTGAAGGAAATGTCTCATGAATTTGTATGTGGGCCCTCAAGTGTATTGTTCGCTGCGGAATTATTTGTGAAATGGGACTTGGACATCTCTAAGTATTTTCATTAAGGCCCAAGTACTTTCTGGAACTGGAACTTTTCCAACCTAGTTGTATCCCAAGTTGGGTAAATTTAGATGTAGTCCTCATTGATCAATTAATGTCCCATATTGGATACGACTTTCCTGGTCCTCTATACCATAATAGTGTAATAATGTCTGTCACCATCAATAATTTTGTCACATTGCAGTGATTCTGTTAAATTCCCATTAACTAATTTAGTCTCGCTTATTTAGTTGTTATCTTGAATCAACTTTGAGTAATAATTTTGATTAGTTTTAATTATTTTAATAAAAATTTAAAACTTGTTATTGATACACCATTATAAATAATATCAATAACAAATTTTAGATTTTCTGTAACGACCCCAATTTCTACACATAATAATAATGCTTACTTTATTAATAGAATAGACTCCAACGGCTACTAAAATCATAATTCAAAAGTATTAACCACCATTTGAAATAAACTTAAATGCTGAAAACTGTAAAAATCTATATGACTAGTACAAACCACTAGCTCAAATAAATACTGAATGTTCTAAAATAATTATTTGAACTCCAACAGCCGCTAATCCATCAATACGCAGCCAATCCACTCCAATCATTTATTACCTGGGAGGGGAAAGAATATGAAAGGGTGAGCGAACAAAGCTCAGTAAGTTCATACGGGGTCTCTTCGATTTCTAAGAAGAGACGACCGGAACGAACGGAGGTTAACAAAATATCAATGAAGGATAACATGTACAATAAATAGTTTATGTGCTGAGAATGTCAAAGAATGATATTTTTTTCAAATAATAAGTAGTGGCACTTTTACAATAACAGATAGAACTTTACACACACTTGTCCATCAATTCCAAGTAATTGTGCACCTTTAATCTAGGGTGACTCTGATACACCTATTCGGCGATCCTTGAATAAGAAGATCTACACCTTTAATTTAAGGCGCCCCCTTATTCTGAATAAGAGAATCTACGCCTTTTATCTGGGGCGCCCCCTTATTCTGATATATCATAAAATTAAGGTCATTTCAATCTGTTTAGACCAATCCATTAAACAATAAGGTCATTTCAATCTGTCTAGACCAAATCATACAAAGTCCTCATCAATGGACAGAATAATATCATATATAGTGTTCAAGGTACGAGAACACATTAATCAAAATCCAATCATCACGGATACACATTGAACAATCATAATATCAATGGTAGGATATTCCAAAGAACGCACATATCAAAGGAATACAACTGAATATCTACAAATCATCAAATAGGGAGTACTATCACGAAGGAAAGATACATTCAAATACTTAAAGAATGTAATCCCTTACCTTAGCTTTGCTTTCCTTCCTTAAGCAACGCCTTTACGCGAAATCTACAATCACGTAATAACATAACTTAGGAACAAGTAATCGTTTATTACTTCTTATGTACCTATACTTCCTTTCCTTAGTTAACCTATGAGTTACTCTTAAACTTACCTTAACTGGTTAACTAACTTTCTATTTTTAGGAAACTTTCCTAATTTAGCAGTTTCTTATTTTTAAAAAACTTTCTTCTTATGGATCTTTCCTCACGAGGAAACTTAGGTTCACTCCTTTCCATGAAAGTCTAATTCCTTGATAGCTTCCTAATTACGGTCCCTCTTCTCTTTTGAGTAACCTTCTTTATTTGAAAAGTTTCCTTCTTCAGAAGTTTTCTATTTCGAAACCCTAATATTCTTGAAACCTAAGTCTTTTAGTATTCTTTTTAACTAGTATATCACCCGTGCGATGCACGGCGATATATAAGATTTCGTAGTTAAGAATATAAAAAGAATAAAAAAGTAAGTAAACAAAGAAACAACAGTACAAATTAAATTGGTTGATAAGTAGAGAGAGAAGATATGAATTAAACATTTTGAAAATTTTTCTAAACACCACATTCTTAGTACATTCTTTGGAAGAACTGTCTTCTTCAAAATTAGATATCCAAATATGAAGTCCATTTGGATGGGTGACTCTGGATAAAGTAAATAAAGCTAACCATGACCGAAAACATGATATTTTTTTTAAGTATTCTACTGTAGATAGAAATTGTCCCTGACTTTTGTTTATAGACATTACATAAATCAAGGAAAATTGACGACGTTCAAACTTTAAAGAAATTCTAGAATGCGATGGAGTGAGCGACGTCCGAAGGATTAATATTTTTCCAGTTTAATGTATTTAAAATCCACACATATATAGGTAGCGCAATGCTAGAATCACAAAATAAAGTCACAAAATCCTGATTACAAAATGAGGTGGCGATATGTTATTAGTTGTATCAATAGTATACCTGCTATATTTTAATTAAAAACACCAATAAAATCATTACAACTATGATTTTGTGATCAAAATTTTGTGATTATTTTGTTTCCTTACACACACACACACACACACACACACACACACACACACACACACACACACACATATATATATATATATATATATATATATATATATATATATATATATATATATATATATATATATACATATATATATTTATATCGAGTCGGTCTACTGTGAGACTAATAGCTTTTTTAAAGCAATTAAAAAGAGTCGGTCTACTGTGAGACGGTATCATGCTGTGGACGGGTCGCCTGCCCGTCGACAAACCCGTTTTTTTTTTTTTTTTGCCTGCCATTGTTTTCTTTGTCAAGAATGTAACACTTAATATAAAGGAATGTAATTTTTTTTTCTGAAATGTAACAATTTTTATTATGAAATGTAACCACAATAATTCAGAAAAAGGATTGCGGATAACATAATATTAAAATTTATCATTTCCTTTAGAAATTGTTACATTTATTTGTATAACAAATTATACTCATGCATATATAATCTGTTACATTTCAATTGTTAATTTTCTTTAAAAAATAATAATCAAATTATTTTAAATTTTTTACAAAACTAATGTTACATTTTATAATAAAAACT
This sequence comes from Adenophora triphylla var. japonica, assembly GCA_022495995.1. Classification (NCBI taxonomy): domain Eukaryota; kingdom Viridiplantae; phylum Streptophyta; class Magnoliopsida; order Asterales; family Campanulaceae; genus Adenophora; species Adenophora triphylla. The sequence continues at coordinate 198,195 of JAFEMH010004383.1, read as the reverse complement.
GTTACATTAATTTTTGGAAAATTATTGCTTTTTATCAAAGAAAAAAAGGGTAACATTTGCTCTACAAAAATTGTTAAATTATTTGTAAAATAAATTATACTCATATATATAGTATGTTACATTTCAATTGTTACTTTTTCTAAAAAAAACCAATCAAATTATTTAAAACTTTCTGAAAACTACAATTATATTTTATAATAGAAACTGTTACATTTAAGAATTTCATCCATAACATTTCTTCATGTAAGTGTTATATTTCAGGTGACGAACAATTTAACTTTTTTGTTTGTACAAATATGATTTTAGAAAAATGATTCAAAATCATATCATGATATTACTTTGATTCGTATCGTCGATACGATTTCAACGGTGTTTTCGGAAAGAAATTTGACTTCAAAATCTTAAGTTATTTTATTTTAAAGTTGTTGAAAGTTTTTTTTTATTTTTTAAAAAAGAGACACGTAGTAGATGTTGTACGCGAAGGTTAAGGCTTGAATGGGGCGGACCTGAATAGATGGTGGGACAGCCCGTGTTACGACCGTCTCTCACGGGTGAGACGAATTCACCCAAGTTTTTGTCATTAAAAATATTAATTAGTCACATATTTTAATAACAAATCATTTTTTATAATATTTTTTCTGAATAGATGTTTATTGTATCAAGAAAAAATAGATATTAATTTAGGACAAAAGGAATAACTCTTTGCATAAAAAAAATACGTACTCCTTTTTATTTAACTCAAATTACTTTCGCATTTTTTAAGATCCATCTCATATAAAAGAGACTTTAGGGTTCCATTCCCCCACCCTCTCTGTTGTAAAAAATGTATAAATCAACGTGCATTAAAATTTTGAATAGGTAATTTTTTTTTTTTTGTAGATCCACAGTTCTACACAATATTGTATGTTTTTATGTTTATGTTCGTTTTTGTGTGTATCTTAGTAAACTCTCAATATTTTGATGATGAATTTTTGTATTAGTAAAATCTCAATATTTGATCATGAATTTGTGTATGTGTTCTTGTTTTTCGCTAATTTGATTGTATATTTGAGATGGGTTTTAGTTCTATCTTGAGATGAGATTTTTGTTCATTTGTTCTCTCTTGATTTGGATTTTTGCTTTTTGTGTGTAAATTTTAGATTATTTTTCTTAACTTTGTTTTATCTTGTTTTAAAATTCTTGTTGTTTGATGGTTGTGATAGGAATGATAGTGATGGTGGTGGCGGTGATTGGAGCGGCAATGGGAACCGATGATGGATAAGAGAATGGTAAAGAATGTTTGTTTTGTTTCCATTTTGTAAATAGCTTTTAATTTCATTTGTATCATACTTAAAATATTACAGTTGTATTTCTATATTAAAATATTTGTTTGCCCTTTAATGAAACATTGTAAATACTATTTTGCTCTTTGACAGCGACACCTTTTAGCAGGAGTACAGACTTTACAGCTTTTTTGATATACTATAGAGATAGAGATTACATTTATAACTGAAAATTATTTGAATAAGAATTAAACTGAACTTTTAAGGATTACCATAATCACATACTTCGTATATAAATTTAAACCAAAAAGTAAATTAATCATGTCACCTAGGGTAAAATACAAACGAAAACTAAAAAAAAAAAAAAAAAATAAAAAAATCATACGAAGTACACACGATTATAGCTTATATGTTAAAAAAAAATGATTAATAGGAAAAGTGAACTTCAATAATTTCTATCTTCATTTTCTCCATCCTTGGAATTGGAATGAGCTTCAATGAAAAGTAGAAAATGGCGACCACTTTCCCGATTAACTACCTTTATAAATACACAAATTTGGGGATGGGTGTGGAACAATTTTTTGGACTACATTATAATTATTAATGCTTAAATTAATTATGTTAGGAATTAAAAAAAATATTAATGCTTAAATTAATTATGTTAGGAAAGTAGAAAAAAATATACTCCCTCTGTCCCAGCTCATTTAGGAAATTTTGAAATGACACGGGAATTAAGGAATATTATTATAGTATTAGGAGAGAGAATGAGTGGAAAAAGTGTTATGAGTGTGAAAAATTAAATAGGAGAGAGAATGAGTGGAGGGAATAGTAATTATAATGGTGTTGTGAGTATTAAAATAATGTAGGAGAGAGAATGAGTGGAGAGAATAGTGATTTAAGATTTCCATTTTAAAAATTCTTAAGTGAAGTGGGACGCCCAAAATAAAAAGTTTTCTTAAGTAAGGTGGGAAGGAAGGAGTATATGCATCACAATTTCTACCCTTATTGTAGTTTCTCGGTAACAAATAGTGATATGTAGAATCCATTTCATTACTTGAAGTACACTCGGCTGTACATGACACATTAATAACATGCACACATACATGTGTATCCAATGCCATCCAAAAACGTGGCATTTTCTTTCGTCCAAATGGAAAAAAAATTGACGGCATGATGCAAGTATGCGTGCATTATGATTTATCCCTACAACAATCATTTATTACAAAAATACCACTTCTAATTATAGTACTGAAGTTTGGGCGCCAAAACAAAAGTGGAAAGGCTTGTGTTTTTAATATAGTATAGATACTACAGTGTTATTTTTCTTTTTTCCCTTTGATATAACTTCTTTTTAAAGTCTTTGGACTTCTCCTTAATTTCAAAAGGTTCCTTTAGGTTTTTTTATTTTCAAAAAAGTCCCTTTTATTTTCATAATTTTACAAAATAGTCCCTCAACTTTTGAATATTTGCAAAACAATCCCTCAACTTTTGAATAATTGCAAAACAGTCCCTCAATTTTTAAATAATTGCAAAACAGTCCCTCAACTTTTAATTAATTACAAAACAGTCCCTCAACTTTTAATTAATTAAAAAACAGTCCCTCAACTTTTAATTAATTACAAAACAGTCCCTCAACTTTTAAAATTTACAGAACAGTCCCTCAGAAACTTTGGACTTTTCAGTTTAGTCCCTTGGTTAACTGTTTAGTGAATTAACTTAACTGGAAATCAGAATTTAACCATTCAGCTTTTTAAACTTTCAGTTTGATCCCTTTTTCAGTTTGAAAACTAACTATGCTTTTTCAAAATAGGCCAAACGCTTAACTACTAAACAAAAACATAATCCAAACCTACCTAGGTCATTCGGCCGAATCCCTATGGGGTTCAAAAACATTGTTTTTGTTCTTCTTTTTATTTTCTAAACATTAACCAAATCATTTAATTCACATACTCCTTAATCAAAACACTTTTAATCATATTAATTGTGTTAGATTTAAATCCAAATCAGATGAACTAGGGTTATGATTACCTTATTATAACATTCAATTCCCCATTATTCAAACCATCAATTTATTCATTACGCTCTAAGATTAAACCATTAAAAATCTAAGAATGATCAACCTAGAATTAAAATAGTTTTAGAGTTTCAAAAATTCATAACTAATTCAATATTACTCCGAATTGAATGAAACGAAAACTAGGGTTTAGGGTATCACATTACCTTGATTATGGTGAAGAAATATTGGCCAAAGAAGACCAAAATCCGGCTGTTCTCCCCTCCTTTCAGTTCCAGCCGCCGCCCCCTCTCTCTCTAGGGTTTTCAGATTTTTTTTATTTTTTTGTTAAATGAAGGATTATGGAAAATAATGAGGAGGTTTTATTATTTATAGCTAGGCTTTAACCTCCTTGGGCCCTTTAACCTCATTAGCCCACAAATTAGCCCTCTTGATTAATCATTGACTTGGTCCACCCAATTAAGTCCAAGTCCAACTAAATAAGTAGTATTATTTTATTTATTTTTCTAATTAAAATAATACTAAATTTTTTTAAAAAAAAATTTCGAGTCTTTACATTCTTACCCCCTTAAAAGAGTTTGGTTCTTCAAACTAAACTTACCTTAATTTTCGAAGATATCGGGATACATTTCTCGCATCTTGCTTTCAAGTTCCCATGTTGCTTCCCGTTCTGTGTGGTTGCTCCATTGCACCTTCACATAAGGAATCACTCGCCTCCTTAGATTCTGATCTTTCCGATCTACGATCTTTATAGGCTTTTCATCATAGCTTAAATCAGTACGGACTCTTAGCTGTTTGTACTCGATCACGTGACTCGGATCGTGAATATACTTCCTTAGCATAGAGACATGGAACACCTCATGCACTCCAGCTAAAATCGGTGGTAGTGCCAATCTATAGGCCACTTCCCCAATCTTGTCAAGGATCTCGAACGGTCCCAAATATCGTGGACTTAACTTTCTCTTGCCTATACTCTCTTGCATATTTACTGCCTCTTCGTCAATTTCTTGAGCTTCCTTAATTCTGTTCAGGAGTGTCGGCTGAACCCTCAGCAGAGTCAAATACCCTTTAATTCACACTTCTAAGTTTGAAACCTCAATGTTATTCCACGCGCTTACCCCCTTAGAAATCAATGCCGCTAAGGTTCCTCGATTCTTCCTACTCAATGCATCGGCCATCTTATTGGTCTTCTCTGGATGGTTTGATATCGTACAATCAAAATCCTGCAATAATTCAGCCATCTCCCTTGTCTCCTATTAAGCTCCTTCTGAGTGAAAATGTATTTAAGACTCTTATGATATATATATATTTGACAAATTGTTCCATACGAGTAATGTCTCCAAATCTTCAATGCAAATACCATCACTGCTAATTCCAAATCGTGGGTCGGTAATTCCTCTCATGGTTCTTCAGTTGCCTAGATGCATAAACTATCACTTTATCATTTTGCACCAACACATAACCTAATCCCTTCAACAAAGTATCACCGTATATCACATATCCCTCTAATCCTGACGGTACAGTAAGAACTGGAGCGGACACTAACCGACTCTTCAGTTCCTGAAAATTCTCCTCACATTCCTTTGACCAAACGAACTTGGCCCTTTTCTGCGTTAACCTCGTTAACGGTCCTGACAGCCTCGAAAATCCTTCTACAAATCTCCTATAGTAGCCAGCTAATCCCAAGAAACTTCTTATTTCACTGACTTTAGTTGGTCTCTCCCAGTTTACTATAGCCTCTATCTTTGTAGGATCTACGGCAATCCCATCCCTAGATACCACATGACCTAAGAATGCTACTTTCTCAAGCCAAAATTCGCACTTCTTGAATTTAGCGTACAACCGCTGGTCCCTCACATCCTTTCCATAGCATCTTCCTAGCCCGCATCACTGATATAAGACCCAATTGACTTCTCGGCTTCGATCCTTTAAAATAAAACTCCTCTCCAGAAGGTAACCCAAAATGTACTTCCTTCTTAAAACAATCTACTTTGGCATGGTACGCAGATAACCAATCCATTCCCAAAATGATATCAAATTCATTCATTTCTAATTCTATTAGATCAACCTCGAGTTTTCTACCACTTATGTTCAAAGGACAATTCTTATATACAGACGATATAGGAATCGACTCATTAGTCGGGGTATCTATCACCAAAGGTATTTCTAATGCCTCGGGTTTCAATTTCAAGCGTTCCGCTAAACGGGTACTAATAACAGAATGGGTAGCGCCAGTATCAATCAATGCATAAACACTACGAGTAAAAAAAATGAAGAGTACCTGCCACGACGTCATTTGTGGCTCTAGCATCCCTGGCTGTCATGGTGAATACACGGCCACAATCTCCTCCACTCCCTTTGTTGTCGTCCTTAGCTCCTTGAGCATTAGCGTCCTTCTTGGGTTCCGGACATTTCCATTTCGGATGTCCCACTTTATTACAGTTGAAGCACTGCCTGTCCTTATGCCAACAATCCTCAGTTTTGTGTCCCCCATCGCACGTCTTACATTTTTCATCGGTTCCCCTTCCTCGAGTGTCACTTTGGTTCCCGTCTCTGCGGTTCCCGTAGTTCTTGTTCGGATAATTGTTACCTGCCATGCCTTTCCCACGGTCTTCATCTGTAGCCTTCCGCTTATTACCGGCCCCATCCCGATTCCATTTCCATCTGAATCCCTTGGACCCGGACGATTCCTTTTCATTGGACTTGCTCTTTTCCTCCTTCTTGTTGTGATAGTTGTCTGATTCCTTCTCCACTATTCTGGCCCGGTCCAACACTTGGCCATAAGTCGGTAACAGTAGAGGGGTGATCCTGAATCTGATCCTATCACTTAAGCCTGCCTCGAATTTTCTCGCTTTCTGATCTCCGTTCTCGAAGAAGGCTGGTGCAAACTCCAACAATTCCGTGAATTTGGTACAATACTCATCCATGGTTTTTCCTCCTTGTTCCAGGGTCAGGAACTCTGCTACTTTTGCATTTCTTACACTTGCTGGATAATACTTATCGTTGAACGCGGTCTTGAACATGTCCCACGTGTAGTTTCCGGTTCCACGTGCAGTCGCTGCTCTGCACTCGGCTTCCCACCAAGTTTGCGCACTACCTTTCAATACAAAAGTTGCGAACACCACCTTCTGCTCTGCGGTGCAAGTAATAGTCTCAAAGATCTTTTCCATATTTTTAATCCAGTTCGCAGGTTTCTCCTTCGGATCTCTGGAAAATGAGTCAGGTTTTCTCCTCTGAAACTGCTCCAGAGGGTCCCTGAGCGGTACTTGTTGAGGTGGCGGCTGCTGCTGCGCCAACCCCTGCACAACTTGACCAATTTCGGTCACTGCCTGAGTTAAAGTCTGTAACAGATTTGTCATGTCAGGGTCTGTCTGTCCATGGTCGCCATTTCCACTCCTGGTGTTTGTCGACATCTGAGGACGATACGTAACATTCTCATTATTATAAGAATACAAGGCGTTTTCACTCATGCCAATACTAGCAATATTCATGCTAATTACTTTATACTTATACACATATATAATTTCAATACATATTAACACATTCCATCATAGGTCATTTCATCAGACCACCAATCGTTTCACTAGATTGGTAATTACTTTCATAGGTCGTTTCACTTGACCCAAACTTAATCACACTTGGCTGTTCATTTAGCCAGTTAACATATACTTTTGGTCAATCCACTAGACCAATCTTTCATGTTCCCATTTCAATTCACATAATTAACAAGTAGGAACACAATGGTGCAAACATAAATTAATTTCAACTAAACTTTATTTCATAAACTAGAATGAAACTTTTTAAATTCGCATCCTTACCACTAAGATAAAACAAAAGGCCGAATCCTAAGTTCGACTACTGCCACTAGAATCAAAATGCCACTATTGTAAATTCCTATCCGTTCCATAACTAAAAGTAGATCACTTTCTTTCCACCCTCTGTCTCCAACCTCACTTTCTTTCTGCCCTTTGGTCCTTCCGCTACTTCATCTTCAACCTTGGGAACAACAGATGTTTCCGATTCTGCCCGGTCCCTTTTCTTAGCGTTATCTTCCTTTACTTTCTCTAGCTCATGATAGGTTTGATAACATTCATGCCTAAGAGTATGGATGTACTCCTCAGCCTTGATCAACCGATTCCGAGTTTCTATGATTTCCTCCTCAGCCATTTGCAAATCTGCACTTAGTTGAGTCACTCTTAGTTCAGCCTGAATCCTCCTTCTTTGTTCTCTTCTACAAGCATCCATTTCCCTAAACAAAAGAAAAATTTCATCAGTGTCTCTTAACCTTAAATGTACGAAATAGCAATGCACAAGTAATAGTATTACATCCCAAAATACTTCTTTCGGTGATCCATTTTCTACAAGTAAGAGATAACCCTCATTAGTATCACTGGTAAAAATCCAAGCACATAGTATACGTCATACATCATACTTAGGCAATTGTAATCCCAAAAGAAGTTTCTTCTAACTTTCCTTGACAAAACCTCATCATTCTTAGTAAGGCTACTCCTTTGTCTTATCACAAGATTCCAGAATTAGAAGTAAAAAAAAATACTAACTTTCCAATTACAATCTCTTAATTTCCACCATTTCATAGTTAGACTCTTAAGGATTGTTATCCTAAAATCCTCTGTCACACATACTTTCTAGGTAGGCCCAATTATACTCAAGTACTACTTCTTCTAATATGCTTAATGCTCTAAAGTCTCCCATGTGACCTAAAGCCAAAGCTCTGATACCAACTGTAACGACCACAATTTCCACACATAATAATAATACTTACTTTATTAATAGAATAGACTCCAACGGCTACTAAAACCATAATTCAAAAGTATTAACAACCATTTGAAATAAACTTAAATGCTGAAAACTGTAATAATCTCTACGACTACTACAAACCACTAGCTCAAAAAAATACTGAATGTTCTAAAATAATTATTTGAACTCCAACAGCCGCTAATCCATCAATACGCAGCCAATCCACTCCAATCATTTATTACCTGGGAGGGGAAAGAATATGAAAGGGTGAGCGAACAAAGCTTAGTAAGTTCATACGGGGTCTCTTCGGTTTCTAAGAAGAGACGACCGGAACGAACGGAAGTTAACAAAATATCAATGAAAGGATAACATGTATAGTTTATGTGCTGAGAATGTCAAAGAAGGATATTTTTTCAAATAACAAGTAGTGGCACTTTTACAATAACAGATAGAACTTTACACACACTTGTCCGTCAATTCCAAGTAATTGTGCACCTTTAACCTAGGGTGACTCTGATACACCTATTCGGCGATCGTTGAATAAGAAGATCTACGCCTTTAATTTAAGGCGCCCCCTTATTCTGAATAAGAGAATCTACGCCTTTTATCTGGGGCGCTCCCTTATTCTGTTATATCATAAAATTAAGGTCATTTCAATCTGTTTAGACCAATCCATTAAACAATAAGGTCATTTCAATCTGTCTAGACCAAATCATACAAAGTCCTCATCAAATGGACCGAATAATATCATATATAGTGTTCAAGGTACGAGAACACATTAATCAAAATCCAATCATCACGGATACACATTGAACAATCATAATATCAATGGTAGGATATTCCAAAGAACGCACATATCAAAGGAATACAACTGAATATCTACCGGCCACTTGGTAGTATACAAATCATCAAATAGGGAGTACTATCACGAAGGAAAGATACATTCAAATACTTAAAGAACGTAATCCCTTACCTTAGCTTTGCTTTCCTTCCTTAAGCAACGCCTTTACGCGAAATCTACAATCACGTAATAACATAACTTAGGCACAAGTAATCGTTTCTTACTTCTTATGTACCTATACTTCCTTTCCTTAGTTAACCTATGAGTTACTCTTAGATTTACCTTAACTGGTTAACTAACTTTCTATTTTTAGGAAACTTTCCTAATTTAGCAGTTTCTTATTTTTAAAAAACTTTCTTCTTATGGATCTTTCCTCACGAGGAAACTTAGGTTCACTCCTTTCCATGGAAGTCTAATTCCTTGATAGCTTCCTAATTACGGTCCCTCTTCTCTTTTGAGTAACCTTCTTTATTTGGAAAGTTTCCTTCTTCAGAAGTTTTCTATTTCGAAACCCTAATATTCTTGGAACCTAAGTCTTTTAGTATTCTTTTTAATACCACAGTGTTATTTTTCTTCTTTCCCTTTGATATAACTTCTTTAAAGTCTTTGAACTTCTCCTTAATTTCAAAAGGTTCCTTTAGGTTTTCTTATTTTCAAAAAAGTCCCCTTTGTTTTCATAATTTTACAAAGGGTTAATGACAATTTAGGGCCTGTAGTATAGGGGCAGTACCACATTGGGGCCTGAAGTCTGAAAACTATCAATTTGGGGCCCGAATTTACAATTTTGATCAATTTGGGACTTTTTGACAAAAAACGTTAAAAAACCCCGTTAAGTGACCATGTGCGAGGCATGTGACATCCAGTGAGGGCATTTTGGTCATTTCGCGTTCAGCCCAGACTTCAGGCCCTAAATTGACATTTTTCCTATAAAATAATAAATAAAAATATTTAGTTTTGTTTTTTACAAAAAATAATTAGTAAATTATCCAATTTATAAAATATTTTTTGGAACATTAATAAATTATTTTAGTAACATTATTATATTTAAACTAAAGCTAAATATTTCATTTTTTACGGAATATATATTTATTTCATTGATTATATAATGAATAAGAAAATTATAAAATAAAAATATTTTTTTACCAAAAAATAAAACTCATTAAAGATTTAACAGATGTGAAATTTTATTTTCCCATTTCAACCTTTTGTATCCACCTTCCAAAGCCTTCAACACACCACCAACACACTGCCGCCGCCACCACCAACACCACCACTACCAACAACCCAAAAAAATCAAATTCAACAAAAACACACCGACACATTAAGGAGCACTCACCACCACTCCAAAAAATTCCAAATCAGTAATGGCTGAAGGGGGGGGGTTTCACAAGGCAAAGAGCAAAAAATCAGGGGAAAAAGCCAACGGAGTCCATGGAAAACGGGGAAGAAAGTTGTCGGAATCCATGAAAATAGTCGCCTGAATCTGGATTTGCTTTTCTTCTCTTTGTGATTTCTAGGGTTTCAAAGAACGCACGAATCTGTATTCGATTCTCTCTGCGATTTCAGTTTTCTCTCTCGGAATCCATGAAAAAAGTTGCCTGAATGTGGATTTGCTTTTCTTCGCCTGATTCTGAATTCGATTTTTCTCGCTGCAATTTCTAGGATTTATCTCTGTGTTTTTCTGGGTATGGGATGTTCTTTGCTGCTGTTTAAATGAGTTGCTTTGTGGATTTGTGCTTAGGAAGAAGGGTTTGTTGCCGGATTTAAAAGGGGTTGTGGTGAGGTAGTGGTGGACGGACTAGAATGATGGTGGTGCTATTGTGGGTTGAGAAGAAGGGTTTGTGGGCTAGAAAGAGAGGTGGTAGGGTTGGGGATGAAGGAAGAAGTGTTTGTGTAGTGGCGTTGATGATGGTGGTGGTGGAACTGGTGGAGCTACGGCAGTTTGGGGATGGGATAAGAGATGGGAACTTGTGGGGACGCCAAGAATGAAGTTTTGGGGAAGAAATTGTTTGTTTGTATTTTTTAAAGTTTTTTTTTTTTAAAGGGGAAAAGAAACTCTTGAGTTTTTTTTTAAAACAATGAAATCTATATTATAAATCACACCTCTACTATCTACAGTACTATGAACAGTTTTATCTGTCAAATTTCCCATTTTGCCCTTACTAAGTTGTCTCTTTCCCATTTTGCCCTTAAAAAAAATTATTTTTTTAATTTTTTTTTAAATTAAAAAAATAATTTTTTTTTAATTAAAAAAAAACACGTGTCCTTGGACACGGGTTTTTACTAGTAAATATATATTCCTTAAAAAATGAAATATTTAGCTTTAGTTTAAATATAATAATGCTACTAAAATAATTTATTAATGTTCCAAAAAATATTTTATAAATTGGATAATTTACTAATTATTTTTTGTAAAAAAAAAACTAAATATTTTTATTTATTATTTTATAGGAAAAATGTCAATTTAGGGTCTGAAGTCTGGGGCTGAACGTGAAATGACGAAAATGCCCTCACTGAATGTCACATGGCTCGCACATGGTCACTTAACGGGGTTTTTTAACGTTTTCCGTAAAAAAGTTCCAAATTGATCAAAATTGTAAATTCGGGCCCCAAATTGATAGTTTTAATGTGGTACCGCCCCTATACTACAGACCCTAAATTGTCATTAACCCTTTTACAAAATAGTCCCTCAACTTTTGAATATTTGCAAAACAATCCCTCAACTTTTGAATAATTGCAAAACAGTCTCTCAACTTTTAAATAATTGCAAAACAGTTCCTCAACTTTTAATTAATTTCAAAACAGTCCCTCAACTTTTAATTAATTACAAAACAGTCTCTCAACTTTTAATTAATTATAAAACAGTCCCTCAACTTTTAAAATTTACAGAACAGTCCCTCAGAAACTTTGGACTTTTCAGTTTAGTCCCTTAGTTAACTGTTCAGTGAATTAACTTAACTGAAAATCAGAATTTAACCATTCAGCTTTTTAAACTTCCAGTTTGGTCCCTTTTTCAGTTTGAAAACTAACTATGCTTTTTCAAAATAGGCCAAACGCTTAACGACTAAACAAAAACATAATCCAAACCTACCTAGGTCATTCGGCTGAATCCCTATGGGGTTCAAAAACATTGTTTTTGTTCTTCTTTTTATTTTCTAAACATTAACCAAATCATTTAATTAACATACTCCTTAATCAAAACACTTTTAATCATATTAATTGTGTTAGATTTAAATCCAAATCAGATGAACTAGGGTTATGATTACCTTATTATAACATTCAATTCCCCATTATTCAAACCATCAATTTATTCATTAGGCTCTAAGATTAAACCATTAAAAATCTAAGAATGATCAACCTAGAATTAAAATAGTTTTAGAGTTTCAAAAATTCATAACTAATTCAATATTACTCTGAATTGAATGAAACGAAAACTAGGATTTAGGGTATCACATTACCTTGATTATGGTGAAGAAATATTGGCCAAAGAAGACCAAAATCCGGCTGTTCTCCCTGTTGGATATGCATATTTTAACCCTCCTATTTTGTATTAGATTTGATTGATACCATAACCTCCTATTTATTTTAAGGACTTTAGGACCCTATGTAATGAAGCTTAGACTTCAATTTTTTAGCTAAGTCCATTTTATAGAATAGGTTAAATTTAGGCTTGAAGACTGGCACAAGAATCATTGGATCTAAGGATTACAGTTCTGAGGTTTCAAAACCGCCTATCAAGGAACCGCTTAGCAGAACCGCTTATAGCCTAACTGCCTTGTGATCCCCTCTTTTGAAACCGCTTGTATCCCAATGTGCAAACCGCACACTTAGAAATCCTATTCTGGTGGAACCGCTTTCATGTCAAACCGCCTTTCTCCAGAACCGCTCCAATGATTGGCTACTTGAAGTGAACCTCTTTTAACCGTTGGAATCCACGTCAGCAATATCAAAAGTCAACTACCATATCTTGTCACGTGACTACTTTTCAGACAAGATCTGCAAGGATCTTAAAAAGGTGACAGATGTCCTAACCACCTTGATTGCGGGCGAGGTCGATCGGCTTTACTGCATCAACGGTTCCAAAGGACAAAAGTAGTTCTTTGTGGACCAATGGGATTGCATCAAGGATTTGTCCTTACAACGTTTGTATCCAACGGCTAGTTTCTTGATGCTTGGGTATAAATACCCTAATCTTCACCATTTGAAGATTGCTTGAATCTTGAGAAATTGCTTTGTGTTCATGAGAAGTTGAAGCTACGCCGAAATTCTTAATCCTTTGAATCTTCATCTTCATACTTCAAGAAATATTCCCCAGCCCAGAAATCAAGCCTTAACACATTCAAGAATCATTGAGCTCTACATCTCTCAGATTTAAAGAGCCTTGATCTTGAACACACACACACCTCACTTGTTTAAACACATAGTTTATTCATTTGAGATACACTGGTTATAGTCTAGGATTTGTTCTTCATTGAAAAGATTTTATTGTACTTTGTAATTTCTCAAATACTCAATATAAAATCTCTCTTAGAAATCCAAGACTAACCATCTTGGTAGTGGACGTAGATCGTTTATCGATTGAACCACTCCAAATAGCTTGTTCATATACTTTACTGCATTTATATTTTTTGTGCTTGCTAATTATTTATCTCTGTCTCTGTTTGATCTTTATATAGTTATCCTTATTGTGAAATTGTGTTTGGAGTTAACATTGTCAAAACCTCACTTTTTGCAAACTGCACCTTCTGACAACCGCACTATCCAACCGCTTTGCAAAACCGCCTCTCCCAAAACCGCTTTATAACTTATATATTCATTGTGCATTTTACAACTCTACTTGCGAGTTTCTTACACCTTTGCAAGAGGTTTTGTAAGCTTAGAGGTTTAGTTTTTAAAGAGGGCGAAAAATTTGTAACAGCTATTCACCCCCCCCTCTAGCTGTATTTTCACCCTTGTTGCCACCTTTGGGACCAACAAGTGATATCAGAGCTGACACATTTTAAAACCACTATTTTTCAAGCTTAACAACTTGTGTGCCGATTCGATATGGCAAATACAAAGACAATGACAACGGTTAACTATTCACACATTCCAATTTTGGACGAAGATCACTTCGACATCTGGAAGTGCCGAATGCTTATTCATTTGGAAACCATCGATGAAATGCTAGTGGAATGCGTGATCAATGGCCCGTTAGTTCCAAGGAAGGCCAACACAGATGCAACCACTAGTGCAACAATTCCAGAGGTCAAAAAGTCAAAAGAAGAGTGGTCGGATGAAGAGAAGAGATTAGTTGCCTTGGACAGCAAGGCTAGGCACATCATTTCTGGAACCCTCCCCGTATCAACTCTACAGAAAGTGATGTACCTCAAAATCGCAAAGCAGATGTGGGATGCCATTGAGAGCTACCTCGAAGGTGATGACGAATGCAAGGAAAGCAAATTATATGCTGTTGAAAGATCATACAACAACTTCAACAGAAAATCCAACGAAACCTTGCGTCAAACCTACGACCGATATGTTGAGGTAGTCAATGCTTGTAGATCTCTTGGCAAAAATTTAACCGATAAGGAAATCAATATGACTTTCCTATCTGCTTTAGGTTCTAAATGGGTAAATAAGGCTACCTCTTTAGAAGACTCCAAAGTTTTGGGTACATGGTCGTTAAGTAACTTGTACGCCAATCTTAGAGTCTATGAATTAAAATTAAATCATATTGAAGAGATTGAAGGGAAAACCAAATAACTATCCATGTCCGTCGTGGAACATGAGGAGAAACCATCTACATCCAATCAAGCTGCAGATCCTTCCATATCAACCTCATCACTCATCGAGATGGACGATGATGATTTCGCCATGTTTGTGAAAAGAGTTCAAAAATTTAGAAAATCCTCAAAACCTTTCACAAAATCATTTTCAAAAGGCAAACCTCTGCAACGTTTTCTAAAATTTGGAGATACAAAGAAAAAGAGTGATCTAGTTTGCTACAATTGTAGAAAACTGGTCACTTTGCATCTGAGTGTCCACGGCCTAAATATGAATACATGAAAAAGAAAACCTCTCTGCGAAATTTTCTCGTCGCAAGGGAATGGTTCTTTGAGGAGGAAGAGAATTCCAAGGAATTGGCTGCTTGGATTGAAACAGATTCGATGATGGAAGTGATGATGAAACCGAAGAGGTTAATCTGCGCTTAATTGCGGGCGCTTTCGATGAGTCGGATTACGAGTCAATCGAGTCGCAAGATATGGAAGAAAAAGAGGTTTCTACAAAACTTCCAAATTTTAAATTGGATGATGATATCAAACTTACTCCTAGCATTAAGATAGGAAATTGCTCGTATTCACGTCCCATTTTTCCTCCTACAAATGCTCCACCTGCAAAAACAATTCCAAAGAAGAAAATTTTGAAAAAGGTGGTGGAAGAGGTTTCTCCCATGGAACATGAAAGGATGTTCAAGGAAGCTGAAATGGTGATCCATCAATTCTCTAATCTTAAGAAAGCCTTAAGCTTAGCTCATGATGAACTTAATGCATGTACAAGACGGAGAAAAGCGTGATGAAGTCCGAAATTTCAAATCTTAAGGACCAAATCGGAAGTATGACTCCTCTTCTTGATCGAGAACCGCATCCTTGAAACTAAGGTTGCTTTGCACTTCAACTCCGGAATGATGACTTGGTAACCCAAATCAACGATCTCCAAAAGATTATTGATTCGTGGCTCAAGTCTCAATCCACCAAGGATAAAATCATGGACTCCCAAGTTCCTCTGGAATTAAGGAAGGCCTAGGTTTTGGATGCGAGGAAGAGGAGAAGTGTGCATCCTCGAGTGAAAAGGATGAGGAAATTTTGGAACTAACTAAAGAAATTCCTAAGGGAAGCATGCTAAAGGAAAGGGTAAAGGACGACAAATTAATTATGTCTACCCAAAATGAAAGCAATATGGAAAGAATTACGTGTTGAAACCTAAGGATTACGTGGAAGCGGTGAAGAGGAAATGGCTTATGGAATTGGTCGCATACTGCTCCAACCGCTCTGGTGGAAAAGGTGGTCTTTGCCAACTCAGTCGACCGCGCATCTTCTTCGACCGCTCCTCCTGCCTTCAAAAGCAGGAATAGCGTTCCCGGAAATACGTGGTCAAACCAAAGCCTGTTCCCTTTATCTCGGTGGACTCTTAGGCTGGAACCGCTCCTCCCAAACCGCTTCCTTGTCCCAAACCGCATGCAACTCCTAAGAAGAGTAAGGAGTTAGTAAAACCTCATGAAGCTTGTAGCTATTATAAATGTTACGTGTGTGATGGTTTAGGTCACAAGGCTGAGAATGCCTTTTGCGGTTCACATCCAATGCCGGGAAGAGTAAACCTCCTTACGTCAAGCGGGTGTGGGTCGTAAAGGGTTGCTAACTTCGGGACCCAAGGAATAAAGGGGGACCTCGTTCTTAATGTTTACATTTCAGGTCCTCTGCTTCATGGTGGTCCTCCAAGGATAATGAATGGTATCTTGACGGTGGCTGCTCAAGACATATATTTGGAGATAGATCATTACTTGAAGATGTCGTTGAAGCAAGTGGTCCGTCTGTAACCTTTGGTGACAACAACAAAGGCAAGACCATTGGATATGGCATTATAAGGAGAGGAAACCTAACCATTGAGAAGGTTTCTCTTGTTGAAGGACTCGAAGCACAACCTCCTTTCAATTTCTCAATTTTGCGACAAAGGAATGCTTTGCAACTTCACGTCATCAAATTGCTTTATCAAAGATAGCATTTCCGGCGTCACCCTACTCACGGGGATTCGTAAGAGTAATATTTACATTATCGATCTAAATTCTGCATGTAGTATTACTAATCTGTTTTGTAGCTAAGAATGTGAGCGAAAATAGTTGGCTATGGCACAAGAGGTTGAGCCACTTGAACTTCAAGTATCTTGCAAAGATTGGTAGGGAAAACCTCGTTCGTGGTTTACCCAAAGTGGCTGACCACCATCCGGAGAAATGCGGTGCATGCCGGCTTGGTAGCGGTCCGCGTCGTCTTTCACCGGCAAGACCGCTCCATCAACTTCAAGATGCTTACAAGCGCTTCACATAGATTTGTTTGGACCCGTAACCACTTGCCCGGCATTGGAGGAAATAGATATACCTTAGTGGTGGTGGATGATTACTCAAGATATACGTGGGTTGAGATGATGATTTCCAAAGATGACTACTATGAGATTCTCACCGCACTTTGTAGACGGCTCCAAACTCAAAAAGAAGATGACATCGTTAGTGTTCGATCAGATAATGGAACAGAATTTAAGAACAACGGTGTTGCTCAGTATTGTGATGACCATGGGATTGATCACAATTTTTCAAGCTTGGTGTTCCACAACAAAATGGGGTTGTGGAAAGGAAGAATAGGGCGTTGATTGAAATTTGGAAAGACAATGATATACGAAGCGAAGCTACCTCAGTATTTTTGGGCTGAAGCAATCAATACCGCATGCTTCACTCAGAACCGCTCCCTCATCAACAAAACCTATAATAAGACTCCCTATGAGCTTTGGCGAGGAAGAACCCCCAACATTGCATTCTTCAAGATCTTTGGCTGCAAATGTTTTGTCCTCTACAACGGAAGAGAAAATAGAGGTAAATTCGGAGCTAAAGCCGACGAAGGTATTTTTGTTGGGTATGCTAAACATTCAAAAGCTTTTCGTGTTTTCAATAAAACTAGTTTAAAAATAGTTGAGTCTGTCCATGTTACTTTTGATGAGCATTCTCTCCTTGAGCCACATTTGGCTCCAAATGTTGCTGATGATTTTGTTGAGCATAATGAACCAGGTGAACCATCTCAAACCGCACCTGAACCTCAACCGCAAAATCCAGCACCCTCAACTGAAATTCCCTCAAATCGCACCTTTGAAACCGCACCTGAAGTTCCTACTCCAGATGCAACTCCTAGGGAAGAAGTTGAAAATTCCCCTATCCAGCTTATAGAACCTCTTTGTCAACTTACTTTCCATGACTTCGCTGAAGGATCTAACGACGTTCCAATTGAAGATCTTGACAAACCTCGGTCCAACCGGACTTACCCGGAGGTTCGTGAAGTCGGCGGTCACCCCCTCACAAATGTGATTGGTGATCTGTTTTCCGGTGTTCAAACAAGGAGATCAAATTATGACGAGCATACTTCTCTTTTATCTCAAGTTGAACCCAAGAAGATTGATGAAGCACTCCAAGATTCCAGTTAGGTCGTTGCTATGCAAGAAGAACTCAACCAGTTTGAAAGATGCAAGGTCTGGACTTTGGTGCCTAGACCTCAGGATCAAGGAGTGATAGGAACTAAGTGGGTATTTAGGAATAAGATGGACGAAAATGGAAGCATCACTAGGAATAAAGCAAGGTTGTTTGCACAAGGATATAGGCAAGAAGAAGGAATTGATTATGATGAAACCTTTGCTCCGGTTGCAAGATTGGAAGCTATCGAATCTTCTTAGCCTACGCCTCTTTCAAGCGTTTCAAGTTATATCAAATGGACGTAAAGAGTGCATTCCTCAACGGCGAACGCAAGAGGCCGTGTATGTTGCCCAACCGCTTGGATTTGAAGACTCCAAATTTCCCAATCATGTCTACAAACTCGAGAAAGCTTTGTATGGACTTAAGCAAGCTCGAGGGCATGGTATGAGACTCTTTCTAAATTTTTACTAGAAAAAGGATTTAAACGTGGTAAAATTGATACAACTCTTTTTATTGCCAAATATAATGAGCATACTTTACTTGTTCAAATATATGTCGATGATATTATTTTTGGTTCTACTAATGAGTTACTTTGTAAGCGTTTCGAAAAGCTAATGAAAAGCAAGTTTGAGATGAGCATGATGGGAGAATTAACATTCTTCCTCGGGCTTCAAATCAAGCAATGCGAAGAAGGTATTTTCCTCAGCCAAGCCAAATACACCAAGGAGTTGATAAAGAAGTTTGGATTAGAAAATGCTAAAGCATATGATACTCCTATGGCCACCGGCAATAAGCTAGATAAAGATCTCAAAGGTAAGAAAGTTGATCGGACTTTATATCGAGGTATGATCGGCTCATTACTTTACTTAGCGCTAGTAGGCCCGATATTATGTTCGGTGTACGTGTATGTGCTCGTTACCAAGCGGATCCTAGAGAAGCACATCTTATTGCGGTCAAGCGTATAATCCGCTATTTATACGGAACCACTAACCTTGGACTTTGGTATTCCAAAGATTCGAACTTCGATCTTGTAGGTTATTCGGATGCGAGATTATGCGGCTTGCACTATTGACGGGAAAAGCACTAGTGGTACTTGTCATTTCCTCGGGAATAGACTAGTTGCTTGGGCCGGCAAGAAGCAAGCATCGGTTTCGGTGTCAACCACGGAGAAATTTGAGTACATTCTTTGCGGTAGTTGTTCTTTGTCAAATCCTTTGGATGAAGCGGCGGTTGGTAGACTATGGAATCCATGAAGGGAATTGCCCCATCATGTGTGACAACACTTCAACAATTTCAGTCTCCAACAACCCTGTCATGCATTCCAAGACCAAGCACATAGATATCAAGTATCATTTCCTCAAAGATCATGTGGAGAAGAGGAATATCCATTTAGAGTACGTGGGGACAGACAACCAGATTGTTGATATCCTTACAAAGGCTCTTGACTCCAAGAGATTTTCTTTTCTCAGAGGAGAAATGGGTATGCTTGAACTTAAATAAATTCCATACTTTTTATTTGCTAACTTGTTTGTTGAGTCTAGGTTGAAATTCCTTTTGGAATCAAACCGCTTCTGTTGAACCGCCTGTGCCAAAATCGCAAGATTATCCAACCGCCTGCATGTAAACCGCAAGTTCCAAACCGCTCATGCAGTCTGACCGCTTGGATCAAAACCGCGTTTCAACAAGAAGTAAACTCTGTCTATTTTTATTGCTTATCTTTATTTAAAAAAAAAAAAAAACTGTTCAAATTCCTTTATTTATTTTTAGTCCTTATTTTTGACATAAGGGTATTTTTGCAAATGTTTTCCCTCGTTTATTTCAAAATTAAGAGCATTTAATGCTAAGGGGACATGAGCATTAAAAACCCTCATGTCAGCCGTCATTGAGAGAGGTGCAGGAGGTGAAAGGGTGCAACGGTTGGTTTTATTTTCAATCATTTCTTGAACCAACTTGCTGCCCCCTCACCCTATATAAACCTAAGTTGGTGAAATTCTATCTTTTACGCCAACTCTCTGCACACTCTCTCTGTTTACCTACTCACTTTCTCTCTCTAAAACTCTTCACAAAACCTCCATCTCTAAACTTTTACGAAAATCAATGGCCTCTACTTCAAAAGACAAAGAGCCTCTACCACTTTGCTAGGGCAAAGAAACCAATTACGGAAATGGTAACAACTTCTAAACCCTAACTCTTAATTTACTGTCAAAATCAGCCATGGATGAACATAAAGCATTCGTATTCTTTAAGTTCTTATTTTTGATGATTTTGAACTTGTTTCTTCACCATTTTTGCTAAAATTTGTTGGGTTTTGCTCGTAATCATGCCTAGATTTACATTCTATAGTTTATTTCATGATCAATGCATGATTTGAGTACTGATTTTCAGTTTGAACACTTCGAAAACCCACTTTAGTGTTCTAGGTGTTTATGAATGATTCTGGGTAAAGATTGAAATTTTATTGATATATTGTTAATCTCCTTCCCAATGTGATCATTTTGATATGTTATTTGCTCATTTTGCTTAAGTTTCATGTATCTCTGTTCTTGGTGTTCTTGAATGTTCTTGGTGTTCTTCACAAAACCCATGAACTGTTCTTGAAAAATCATATGTTTTGGTTGCCTTGATTCTGAGAAAGTGTTTTCCAACACTTAGAATATTTTCAACTTTTTTTTAGAAATTTTGGATTTTATTTTGGTTTGAAACCGCTTGTTTGCAACCGCTTAGAAATTTTTTGTCTCAAACCGCTCCTCACCTATTCAACCTAAACCGCATGTTCTAAAACCGCATTCTCAAATCTTTAGAAACCGCATCTTTGTTTATTTCCTTTCCAATGTTTTGAGATTTTACTAAGTATATAAATTTGGAAACCAAGAAATTCCTCTCTAATCACTTGCTTCCAGTGTGGGATAAGTTTGGATTACAATGCCACGTACTTAAGTAATTTTATTCTCAAGTCCTCATTATTTGTTGAGTATTCATGGTTTCACTTGGGGTTTGAAATTTTCAAACCGCACCATTGCTCAACCGCTTGGTGCTCAAACCGCATGTGAACTATGAATACACAAATGGATCTAACACTTGAAATTTTAAATTTGTAGGATCCAACTACTTTCCTATGGGTGGGAAGTGAATGAGGAAGAACTCAAGCAGATGCTCTTGGAAGGGAGTTGCTGAGGAAAGCTAAGAGTTTCAGGCATCCTACGCTTTTTCACCAAGAAGCAGAATTTCATAGTGCCATCTTTCGTGGATCAATTCTTTGCAACCGCTCAGAAGGATTCCAGAGTTCTTGAGCAAGGCCAAAAAGTTTCTGCTGACCGGCGTAGTTGAAGGCATGAAGCTCTCCATAGACTACATTGACATAAGAAGACTTTTCAGATTTCTTGTTGGTGGAGCTCCCTTAGAGGTTGATCGGGTTATTCAAGACAATGCTTTCCAAACCGCCAAAGTAGATACCTTGTCTAAGAAGTACAAGAAGATCCCCGAAAGAACTTTGGTGGTGATGAACTTTATAGGTCATCTAGTGGGGAGATCCATTTGTGGAAAGGCGGGAACCACAACAACTTTACATCCCAACAATGGATGTATAGTTACGCTATCTTTATGGAAATCAAGCTTCATTTGGCCAAGAATCCTTTACTTTGAGATTAAGGACGGCATTGAGACCTATCGGTCCAAGGTCAAAGGTGAAGATCGAGAGGTGGAGACCTTTACGCGGGATCTTAACCGCTCTGTTGATGGACTATGAGCACTTAGATGATATGGTCACCAAGAATCCGGATCTTATGGTGGGTGCTCGAGATGATTGCCTAGGATTACTTGCTTGCCACACCTTCGGATATGCAAATGGAGATGCATTGTACAAATCTTTGTATGATGCGAGATACCTATCCCTTGAAGGAACCATATGAGCTCGGAGATCCTACAACCGCTCCTCAAACTAAAGCTACCAAGCGGTCCGGGAAGCCCCAAGCAAGAGCTGAACCGCTTCCCAAGAGAACAGACCGCTCCGGCATCCAAACCGCCTACTGGCGATGATGGGTGGGACTAGCAAAGGAAGAAATCATCCAGGAACTGAACACGAAACCATGCATTTGGTGGATGAAGATGATGAAGAAGAGGAAGATCCAAGTATTCCCAACTTGGTGGCTAGGGCCAAGAAAGCCGAGAGATGAGATGGTGGTTTGTTGTGGAGGAGCAGGATGAAGGTTCTCCAAGATAGGATTGCTAGATTGGCCAAGGAGCGGTGAAAAATATCAAGCCAAGGGCAAAACTCCTGAAGGCTGGAACCGCCTCAACCCATGAACCGCCTCCGAAACCCGGCCGCCCCGACTCCTCGGACCTCTCTGTCCAATCTCCAAACCAATCACCGAGTCCAATCCCTGCCAACTCTCAATCCGGATCCTTCCAAAGCCAAATCCATAACCCCTTCCCCCAACAAGACCGCACCACTTCAGGGGGAGAAACCTAAGAGGAAGAAAATGGCGGCCAGAAAGAAAACCTTCAAGAAAACCATTGCTCAACCATCACCTTCCCCCTCACCTCCCAGAAATTCCCCTCCTCAATCACCTCCTCAAAATTCTCCTTCACCTTTCCCCAGAAAATCACTATCACCCCTATGTCCTCAATCCCAATATAACTCACCCCAACATTCCCATTCCATGAACTCACAACATTCCAACCAAACCCTACTCATTACGCCTATCAACAATGGCGGTCAAGCCCTCTATTTGGACATGCCACATCCAAATCTGTTAGGGATGATCCAACTCCTGTCAATTCCCCTAACAAAAATCGCTCCCCTACCCCTAACCGCTCTAAATCAAACACCCCTTCAAAATCCCCAACTCCTCACAACTCACCAATTAGACAGAACTCACCTCCTCCAAATATACCTCCCAAAACCCAAACCGCTCCTGAAACCAACCAAACTCAACCACCTCCCATATTTCCAACCGCCTCACCATCAACCGCCCCTCCTTCTGAGTACTCCCAAATTCTCCAAACCCTAAACCTGATTCAAGGCCAACTGATCATAAATCAAGGCCATGTCATCTCCTTAACCGCCTCAAATGAATCCCTCCTTGCCTCCAACCGCGCCTTACAAGCCAAGGTGGATTCTCACTCCCTTGAGTTGGCAACCCTTAAAGCCTCTTTGCTTGATGCCATTAAGGGGGAGAGATCTACAGCTATTCCATCTTCCTCCTCAACCGCTCCTCCTGATCAAACCGCTTCCATGATCAAAACCGCTTACGAAGCCTTTCGAAATCCCTTGAAGTTTGGTTTGGTCAAAGCCTTAGAAGAAAAGGCATCTATTGAGGAGATGAAGAAATCTTTGGATGTTCTTGGAGAGAAACTCTGTACCTCCCTTGATAAAGATTTGGGTAATCTGAGCACCAAATTCCTTGATTTTCTTCCAACCAGACCGCAATTATCTCAAGTTGTCCAAACCGCCTTGGATAATTTGCGTGAAGAAGTCTTGGAACAAATTGATCTTTTCAAGGTGGACTCAAAGGTAAATCTTGATGCGTGTCGGATACGGTGAAGGCCAAGGTGAATGAGATCCAAGATGAGTTCAATGACCGCTTGGACAACCTCGGGGAAGGATTCAACTCCAGGACTTGGCTCAACGAGTCAATGATCTCAAAACCTCCTGAAGGTATACGTGGATTTTGAACCAATGGAACAAGCCATTCAAGCTCAAGCTGGCTACATTTGTTCGGGGAGGAAGTGCACACCATCTTCAATTCCCTTTACTCTTCCCTCCATGTTCAGCTGGACACTATCAGAGACAATCTTGTGAAAAACACCAAAGCGGTTGGTGCCACAAATTCTACTTACGCCCACTCTGTTAATGCTTTGAAGAAGCTAGAGTCAACTCTCACCGAGAACCTCGAGAGGAAGTTAGAAGACTAAGGAAAGCATTTGCACCAGACCAATCAAGAGCTGGGCCAAGTGGAGCTGATCATGAAGTGAACAAGCCGCCTCAGCAGTAAACCGCTTTTTCCTTGTAATTTTTTGGTAAGTTTGGACCGCACTTTCTTTGTATTTTCCTTTGTCCAACTTAATTCATTTTTGCTTTTTGTGATCTTGTAATTTCCTTTCATTCCTGTACTTGTAATCATCTTAGGAATTAATGGAAATTGCATCATGGTTCCAAAACTTTGTTCATATCAAACTGCTTGTTTGTAGAACAATGAACCGCTTATGATCTTAAACCTCATTCAAATATTTTTCAACTTAAAAATCACCATTTTGAATTGATGTTTAAACATTCAGTTTAAACCGCACTTTGAACTTAAACTCATATTTTTAAGTGCACTGATTGCATTTCTATACTTTTCAAATTGTAAGTTTCTCAATCTTTCAAAAGTATAGAAACCTATAGCTTAAGCTAGTGTGTGCATTAACTTGGGACATGACTTACCATGTTTATTCTTATGGACATGTTTTTACCAAGTATAATGTTTGCTTTTGTTGTAGTAGGTAATGGCATCAATCAAATAGGGGGAGATTGTTGGGTATGCATGTTTTTAACCCTCCTATTTTGTATTAGATTTGATTGATACCATAACCTCCTATTTATTTTAAGGACTTTAGGACCCTATGTAATGAAGCTTAGACTTCAATTTTTTAGCTAAGTCCATTTTATAGAATAGGTTAAATTTAGGCTTGAAGGCGGCTCAAGAATCATTGGATCTAAGGATTGCGGTTACGAGGTTTCAAAACCGCCTATCAAGGAACCGCTTGGCAGAACCGCTTGTAGCCTAACTGCCTTGTAATCCCCTATTTTGAAACCGCTTGTATCCCAAAGTGCAAACCGCACTCTTGGAAATCCTTCTTCTGGTGGAACCGCTTTCATGTCAAACCGCCTTTCTCCAGAACCGCTCCAATGATTGGCTACTTGAAGTGAACCTCTTTTGACCGTTGGAATCCACGTCAGCAATATCAAAAGTCAACTACCATATCTTGTCACGTGACTACTTTTCAGACAAGATGCAAGGATCTTGAAAAGGTGACGGATGTCCTAACCACCTTGATTGCGGGCGAGGTGCGATCGGCTTTACCTGCATCACAGTTCCAAAGGACAAAAGTAGTTGTTGTGGACCAATGGGATTGCATCAAATTTGTCCTTACAACATTGTATCCAACGGCTAGTTTCTTGATGCTTGGGTATAAATACCCCTAATCTTCACCATTTGAAGATTGCTTGAATCTTGAGAAATTGATGTGTTCATGAGTAGTTGAAGCTCTGCCCAAAAATTCTTAGTCATTTGAATCTTCATCTTCATACTTCAAGAAATATTCCCCAGCCCAGAAATCAAGCATTAACACATTCAAGAATCATTGAGCTCTACATCTCTCAGATTTAAAGAGCCTTGATCTTGAACACACACACACACCTCACTTGTTTAAACACATAGTTTATTCATTTGAGATACACTGGTTATAGTCTAGGATTTGTTCTTCATTGAAAAGATTTTATTGTACTTTGTAATTTCTCAAATACTCAATATAAAATCTCTCTTAGAAATCCAAGACTAACCATCTTGGTAGAGGACGTAGATCGTTTATCGATTGAACCACTCCAAATAGCTTGTTCATATACTTTACTGCATTTATATTTTTCTGTGCTTGCTAATTATTTATCTCTGTCTCTGTTTGATCTTTATATAGTTATCCTTATTGTGAAATTGTGTTTGGAGTTAACATTGTCAAAACCTCACTTTTTGCAAACTGCACCTTCTGACAACCGCACTATCCAACCGCTTTGCAAAACCGCCTCTCCCAAAACCGCTTTATAACTTATATATTCCGCTGTGCATTTTACAACTCTACTTGCAGTTTCTTACACACTGCAAGAGGTTTTGTAAGTTTAGAGGTTTAGTTTTTAAAGAGGACGAAAAATTTGTAACAGCTATTCACCCCCCCCCCTCTAGCTGTATTTTCACCCTTGTTGCCACATTTGGGACCAACACTCCCCTCCTTTCAGTTTCAGCCGCCGCCCCCTCTCTCTCTAGGGTTTTCAGATTTTTTTTTTTTTTTGTTAAATTAAGGATTATGGAAAATAATGAGGAGGTTTTATTATTTATAGCTAGGCTTTAATCTCCTTGGGCCCTTTAACCTCATTAGCCCACAAATTAGCCCACTTGATTAATCATTGACTTGGTCCACCCAATTAAGTCCAAGTCCAACTAAATAAGTAGTATTATTTTATTTATTTTTCTAATTAAAATAATTCTAAATTTTTTTTTAAAAAAATTTTCTGATCTTTACATTTTCAATAGAATAATTAAAACTAACTTAATTTTTTACTTAAAGTTAGTTCAGGTTAACAAAAAAAAAGGGACTAATTTCCCGGGAGGGAGAAAAAAAGGGGCTAATTTTCCGGAAGAGAGGGAGTATTTCATATGACTACACCCATATTATTAGAATGGACAATCAAATTTCTACCCCATTAATTTGATCATTCATCAAGAGAAGGATTGTTAACTGCACAAACCAAAAACTATACTCCCTCCGTTCCATACCTATGTGCACGCTTTGATTTTTACACGTAAATTAAGGAAAGCGTATTATATTAAACACAATATTTTGGGGAAAACTAGTTTCTCCCTAAGTTATAAAAAGTCCTGTTTTTTTAAACTGCTCTTATATTCGTCAAATATTTGCAAGTTGAAAAAAATTAGACTTTTTATAATTTATGGAGAAACTGGTTTCTCCCAAAACTTACTCTATATTAAAAATATCGTGAGTGTGAAAGTAAAATAGAAAAGAGAATGAGTGGAGGGAATAGTAAATTATAATGGTGTTATGTGTATAAAAATAATAGAGGAGAGAGAATGAATGGAGGGAATAGTAAAGATTCTTTTCCATTTTAGAAAATGTACACGTAGGTTTGGGACGCTCAAATTGACAAAATGTGCACGTAGATATGAGACGAAGGGAGTAAGTTTTAATGCTTTAATTGCTTTAACTGCACAAACCAAAAAGAAGGGTGAAAATTTACAAACAAAAAATAAATTACATTGTTTAAATGCTTTAATACAAGTTATGTTCATTTATGTAGTTCATTTCTTGGTTTCACTCTATGTGAATCT
This sequence comes from Adenophora triphylla var. japonica, assembly GCA_022495995.1. NCBI lineage: Eukaryota > Viridiplantae > Streptophyta > Magnoliopsida > Asterales > Campanulaceae > Adenophora > Adenophora triphylla. Next base: position 171,014 of record JAFEMH010004383.1, on the reverse strand, counting down.
CTCTTTTTTTTTCAATTAATTTTTGTTTATAATTGAATGTTCATTATTATTTTTTTGAAAAAATTACACATATAATGTAATCATTAAGGGTGTTTATCTACTTATTTCATTAAAGTGTTTAATACTTAATTTTATAAATTTTCATTAAACTTAAAAATTGACTTTAATTTAGGAATATATCACGATTTGAGTTCCTTTCTTTGATTAGAAGGAATCATATTTTTATTTATATATCTTTGTTTTTCTTGATTGATTTATTAATAGCATTTGAGAAGTTTATGGAGATTGACTAAAATGACACTACAAGGAAAATCGGTTTTAGAGACGGCAAATTTCGTAGCTAAAATGAAGATTCTGTCTCTAAATCGTGTTTAGAGGCGGATTTGTTCCGTAGCTATTCCGTGGGTGCAGGTTGATCGCTAAATTGAGCGTCGCTATTTTGTAGCTGTTTTAGAGACAGATATGTCCGTCTCTAAATTCGAGACAGATATATCTGTCTCTAATCTAGAGACAGATATTGTCGTCTCTAATTTAGAGACGTACATATATGTCTCTAAATTAGAGACGGACATATCTGTCTCTAAAACAGCTACAAAATAGCGGTGCCTAATTTAGAGACCAACCTGCACCTACGAATTAGCTACAGAACAAATCTGTCCCTAAACACGATTTAGAGACATGTCTTTATTTTGGCTACAGAATTTGCCGTCTCTGAAACACATTTTCCTTGTAGTGTATATATATATATATATGTAGAGACCCGAAATTTTTTATTGTTTTTAATTATTATTATTACTTGCATTATTATTAATTAGACCAATAATAATAAATGCCGAGTTGGGCTCGAGGTTGGGCCTAAGTAAATTTTAATCCATTAAGTGGTTGGATTAGTAAAGCCCTAATTAGGTTAGGATTGGAATTACCTCTCATATTTAAACTCCTACCCTAACCCTAAACCTCTCATTTAATCACACGGCACAAATCAATTCAACGCATAGTGAGAGAGAAGGAGCGGCCGAGTGAGAGAGAAGGAGCGGTCGTGAGAGGGAGAGGAGGCGGAGAAGAAGAGAAGAAAAGAAAGTGAAGGATCAACAAGGTAAATCGATTCTTCTAGTTTATGATTTTCTATATTGATAATCTTAGAAAGTCGAAAACCTAGGTTAAAAGTATATGGTTTTGAATTAATTCAAGTAGGATTATTGATATTATTATACGATGAAATCAATCCTAATGAAGGGGATTTGGGCATGATAATCTAGAATTGAAAACTAGGGTTGCATGCTAAGAAAGATATATGATGAACTAGGGTTTTGTATGTGTGTTTATGTGTATGCCGTGTGTGTGTGTGTTGTGCCGTGTGTGTGTGTGTGTGTGTTATGCCGTGTATGTGGGTGTGTGTTGTGTAAATGTTTTGATGTAAAACTTGTTTACAAAATTATTTTTGGTAAATATTTTGGTATCAAAAAGGTTTAATATTGAGTAAAAGTGTTTTTGGTTAAAAATCTAACAAAGGTTAAAACGCTGAAAATCAGTTTTCAAAAACCTAGTGACCAAACTGTAAAAAATCTGGAAACTAGGGACTGCTCTGTAAATTTTGAAAGTCAAGGGACTGTTCTGTAAATTTTGAAAGCCAAGGGACTGTTCTGTAAAATTTGAAAGTCGAGGGACTGTTCTGTAAATTTTGAAAGTCGAGGGACTGTTCTGTAAATTTTGAAAGTCGAGGAACTGTTTTGTAATTTCTAAAAAGTTGAGGGCCTTTTTGTAAATACTCAAAGTAGAGACACTTAAAGGTAACTTCTAAGGAAAGAAAGACTTTTAAAAGTTAAAGAAGAAGAATCAAAGTAAAGTAAAGACAACTTCTAAGAATGGAAAGTGTAATCTCAAGAATAATGGAAGGATCCAAAAGGGGGAAAGTTTCCAAATATAGAAATTAATATTTTAGGAAGGTTACTTAAAATAAAAGGATACTATTTAAGGAAGATACCTTAAATAGAAGGGTACTATTTTAGGAAGGATACCTAAAATAGAAGGATACTAATTAAGGAATATACCTTAAATAGAAGGATACTATTTTAGGAAGGTTACCTAAAATAGAAGGATACTATTTAAGGAAGATACCTTAAATAGAAGGGTACTATTTTAGGAAGGTTATCTAAAATAGAAGGATATTATTTAAGAAAGATAACTTAAATAGAGAGCTACTATTTTAGGAAAGTTACCTAAAATAGAAATTTACCATTTTAGGAAAGATACCTAAAATAGAAAGATAGTTAACTAGTAAGATGAGTCCAAAAGTAACTCATAAGTTAACTAAAGATAAATTAACATGAAGGTACATAAGAAGTAATAAACAATTACGTGTACCTAAAATGATGTCTTTGCATGACTGTACGTTATACAAGAAGTGCAAAGGAAGCAAACTAAGGTAAGGAATTATGTTCCTAAACATTCTTGTGTACCGATTCTTTGGAAACTCTATCGAGTCTTTTCAAAAGTTATACTATCATGTGTCGATAGTGTTTTATTAAATATTCCCTGGACATGAAGCGTCTTTTGGAGAATTTTATCTATGATATGTATTGTTCATGGATATCTAAAGTATTAACTTTGCTTATATGTATTCTTGCTTTAATATGAATGCACTATATGTTAGACTTGCATGAATGTTACATGCATGTCAAGATTACATGGAATGATATTGGACTTGTATGATTTGTTACGTACTTGTCTATACTTTTTATGCGCACGCGACATCAATGTAGATGATCGGATGGAAATTACTCAATATAGGGTATATCCTAATTAAACAAAGACCTCACGCATTACTGCCTTGGATCAGCCCAAACATTTACTTTGTAACGGAGTATGGCTCAAAAAGTATAACAGCTCGAGTAAATTGAAGGATGGAAAGTTTTAAGTCCGTGAAGAATCAAACCATACATGCTCCCCAAAAGAGACCCTCCATCTTGACATTGCGAACAGCCTCTTCCAACTTCTTCATGTCTGTCTCATCATCCCATGGCTTTACATCCATAAGAAAAGATGATTTTCCACCTGCACATACAAATTCAAAGAGGAATGCAGTGAGTATAAATATAAACTTCTGACAATGCAGAAACTGAATGTGATCTAAATATCATGACACAGTAAAGAATCGAGTCTAATTGACAAGAGGTTGTTTAGAAAGTAACTCTGAATCAGGTCTATTGATTTTATTTTACTTTTGCTTTTAACCCCTAGTCTAAGTAACCAACTTACTTGTTCTTTACTTGTGCATCGCCATAAACACCACCACAAACGAGACCAAGCATAAACATAAAAGATCGGAAAATACTATCAAGTCATAATCTAATTTAAAATAATCCAACAAACTCACTCACTTTCTTCTTAGATGATGCTTTAACTGCTGCCCCCCTTTCTGCTGCAGCCTTCTTTTCCTCTTCTGTCTCATCTTCAAAGAGGCCAAGGTCATCATCATCCTCATCGGCACCTGCTGGTTCCTGAAAATTCAAGGCAATTGGAAGCAACATTAAGGAATTATCTACAAAAAAGTTTAAGATGCAATACTGGTAGATTTAAATAAGAACAACCCTTTTAGAACCAAATTCTGGTTTATTTAGTACACAACACAAAACCTCAATTGGGATGTCCTTGGTCTTTTGCTAATATGCTAAATCAGACATGCAAGGCACATGTCAAAATCAAGGAGTACTACTTAAGTATTGGGAGGCATCTAACAAGAAAGAGGATTTGGACAAGAAATTTCCCTGCCATCTAAGCATCAGTAGATACTGGGCTGTTTTTTGGCAGTGATATTTTGGTTGAGATAGAGTGGGAAGAAATAGGAGAAAGAAAGTTGGGAGAGGGGAAGTGTATATATAAAGGGTGAGTTGGACCAATCAGACCTTGGTAGCTTCCTTGACAGGGGCAACTTCTACATCAACAGATTGTGCGGCAATCTTAACACCAACAGCTTTACCAGGGAAGCTGCATAAATTTGCATAGACGTAAGCACAAGTCATAACAATCTAAAGAAATGAGAAAGAATTATTTATTAAGTAAATTAAATGAACTGCCTCTGGGTACAAGGGTTTCAAAACCCAAGAGATGAGTGTTACCAATTTGAATTTTTTTGGTCATTCGTTTTTTGGGACGGAGGGAGTATGGGACATGCATGGTAGGGGTGGAAGTGGTTTGGCTCAAACCGCGGTTTGAAGTCGAACCGAGCCAAACCGTGCGGTTTGGTTCGGTTTTTAGACATAAGTGGTTTAGCTCGGTTTGAAAAATTGACAAACCATGTGGTTCAGCTCAGCTTGAGGTTTGACACCCTAAACCGCGGTTTGGAACCGTCAAACCGAACCGTCAAACCGAGCCGTCAAACCGAGCCATGAGCTGAACCGTCAAACCGCGATCCTGACCGTCCTTCAAAATCCTAGTTGATCTCAGCCATTGATTTAAATAAAACCCTAAATAACATCTTCAAAACTACTCAGCGCCTCTCATTTCTTTTTCATATTCCCAAATATTTTCTCTCTCTTTCCGTTTCTCTCTCAATAATGTCGTCGCCGACGCCGTGACTCGTCGTCGCTGCCTCTCTACTCGTCGTCTCTGCCTCTTGTTTCTCTGTCTCAACTATCAATTGACGACGACGAGCCTCTTTTCCCGTTTCTCTCTCAATGTCTTCGCCGAAGGGTCATCATCTGAGAGATGACGGAGGCGTCGAAGAATCGCCCGAAAAGTTCGTCGGCTATCGGCTCCGATTCCAGATCATGGCGAAAACTGAGGCCCCAAAACCAAATCTCCGGCCGATTATTCGCATTCGGAATCTTCATCATCTCCCACAGCTTCCTAGTTAGGTAATACTAATGGTATAACACTATAACTCACTTCTCAATTCGATTTTATTTAAAAAATAATGCCTGGTTAGTATAAACACCCTACTCTTTTTTTGTATACCCAATGTTATTGAACTGAATTCCTTGAACATTTTTATGTGGAGCTTGTGATTTTCGCCACTGCTTGCTCCAGTCCGCGTTGGCCGTTTTGGTTCATTATATTACTTGAATTTTGAATGTGGGAGTAGATAGAAAAGTTTGTTGAAAAAGTCAAAATATTAGCAATGTAGAGCTTGAAGGGTTTACAATTTTTAGTTTCCTGCTTCAATTTCTGCAAAATTAAAAGCTGAAACAAGTCAAATCGCGGTTTAGACCGAGCCAAACCGAACCGTAGCGGTTTGGCTTAGCTCAGTTTGAAAATTTTTATGGTTTAGCTCGGTTTGGAATTTCTCCAAACCGATGCTCGCGGTTTGACTTCTAAATTTGTCCAAACCGAGCTAAACCGAACCATTTCCACCCCTAATGCATGGTCAGAATGGACCAAGAAAGGGCATACCAATAGACACCGACAAGCATACAAGAAGCCAAGATCAGAGAATTATATCATCAGCCACAAGAACCTCAAGGACAGATTGTGGTGGTACTAGTCATTCTAACAAAAAAAAAATCAAGAGAAAAGGCAATCTTTAGTGGTAATAAACCTTAAATCATATACCTATACCCTAAACCTTATACCTTATACCCTATACACTAAACCCTAAATTATATACCTATACATTATACCTTATACCCTAAACCCTATACCATAAACCTTATACCCTAAACCTTATACCTTATACCCTATACCTTAAACTCTAAGTCGTATACCTATACCTTATACCTTATACCGTAAATCCTAAGTCATATACCTATACCTTATCCCTTATACCCTAAACCCTATACCCTATACCCTAAACCTTATACCTTATACCATGTACCCTAAACCCTAAGTCGTATACCTATACCTTATACCCTATACCCTAAACCCTAAGTCATATATCTATACCTTATCCCTTATACCTTAAACCCTAAACCCTATACCCTAAACCTTATACCTTATACCCTAAATTCTAAGTCGTATACATATACCTTATACCCTAAAACCTAAGTCATATACCTATACCTTATCCCTTATACCCTAAACCCTATACCATATATCCTAAACCTTATACCTTATACCTTATACACTAAACCCTAAATCATATACATATACATTATACCTTATACCCTAAATCCTAAACCCTAACCCTTATACCCTATATCCTAAACCCTAAATCGTATACCTATACCTCATACCCTAAACCCTAAATCGTATACCTATACCTCATACCCTATACCCTAAACCCTAAGTTATATACCTATACCTTATCCATTATATCCTATACCCTAAACCCTATACCATAAACCTTATACATTATACCCTATACACTAAACCCTAAATCATATACCTATACATTATACCTTATACCCTAAACCCTATACCCTAAACTCTATACCATTCAATGGTATTGCTATACTAATGTTTGAATTGTTGGGCTTCGTACGTAGGGCCTAGTCCGTCACTTTTATTCCGTTCAACCCCTACACCCTAAACCTTATACCTTATACCATACTCCCTCAGTCCCAATAAAAGCTTCACCAATTACCCAAAAAGGCGTCCCGTTAGAAGCTTCACTTTTCCTAAAATGGCAAAGAATCTTTACTATTCCACCCACTAATTCTCTCTCCTATTTCACTTTTATACTCACAACACTTTTCAAATTTACTATTCCCTCCACTCATTCTCTCTCCTATTTTACTTTTACACTCACAACTTTTTCTCCACTTATCTTTTTCCTTAATGTGCGTGTCGGGTCAAAATGGTGAAGCTCTTATTGGGACGGAGGGAGTATACCATAAATCATTTATCATATACCTTATACCCTAAATCATTTATCATACTCCCTCCGTCCCACGTAAGTGTGGATTTATTTCCATTTTGGTCCGTCCCACTCATTCTCTCTCCTACTTCACTTTTACACTCACAACATTCTCTCTCCTAACTATTTCTCCCACTCATTCTCTCCTATTTAATTTTTCATACTCACAAGCACCTCCTCCACCTATTTCTCTCTCCTACTTTTTCTTAATTCCCACACCCAAAAAGTAAGTCCACAGTTACGTGGGACGGAGGGAGTATATCTTATACCCTAAAAAATAAAAATAAATAAAGGATAGTCCGTCCCTCTTCTCTTTTATTTAATTTCGTTTGTTTAGTTTTTTTTTTAATCTTTTTTTCTATACCTTTTTGAAAAAAATGTATGTAGTAAACAAAAGTCTAAAATATTATTTCCTATTAAATAAAAAATTTATAAAAATTAAAAATAAATAAAGGATAGTCCGTCCCTCTTTTCTTTTATATACTTTCGTTTGTTTTGTTTTTTATATACATTTTTGTAAAAAATGTATGTAGTAAACAAAAGTCTAAAATATTATTTCCTATTCAATAAAAAATTTATAAAAATAAAAAATAAATAAAGGATCTATCTCTAAATTAGAGACAGATTTTGAACACGTCTCTAATTTAGAGACAAATACAAAATCTGTCTCTAAATTTTAGAGACTGATTTTGTATCCGTCACTAAATTAGAGACGGATTAAAAAATGTGTCTCTAAATTAGAGACGGATTAAAATCTGTCTCTGATTTAGAGACAGATTCAACATCTGTCTCAAAAGTTTAGAGACATATTTTGTATCCGTTTCTAAATTAGAGGCGTATATAAAATTCGTCTCTAAACTTTGGAGACAGATGTTGAATCTGTCTTTAAATCAGAGACGAATATTGAAGCTGTCTTTAAATTAGAGACGGATTTTGTATCTGTTTCTAATTTAGAGATGAGTACAAAATCTGTCTCTAAACTTTGGAGACAGATGTTGAATCTGTCTCTAATTTAGAGACGGATTAAAATATGTCTCTGATTTAGAGACGAATTAAAATTTGTCTCTGATTTAGAGACGAATTAAAATTTGTTTCTGATTTAGAGACGGATTAAAATGTGTCTCTGATTTAGAGACAGATTCAACATCTGTCACCAAAGTTTAGACACAGATTTTGTATCCGTCTCTACATTAGAGACAGATATAAAATCCGTCTCTAATTTAAAGACAACTTTAGAATTCGTCTCTAAATTAGAGACAGATTCAGAATTCGTCTCTAAATTGGAGATAGATTCAAAATTCGTCTCTAAATTAGAGACATATTTTGTAATATTTGGGTCTGTCTCTAATCTGTCTCCAAATTAGCTACAGACTCCGTCCATCTCTAATTTTCCGTCACTATTTTCGATTTTCCTTGTAGTAGTGTGACTTTAAATTTAGGTTAAAGTTTACTTGTGTTGTTTTTAGAATCAATGAGAAATATCTTGGTCGGATGAAGCGAGTATATAGAGTTGTTAAATGTAATTCCTATCACATAGTAATAGGGTTGTCAATATTTATGAGAAATGCAAAATGCATGCATGATGCTAGATGGATATTGTACATCAAGATCAAGATGTGGTGATGGAGCGAGATCAGAGTTCATTGATGAAACAAAATCGGTCTGGTGCAATATCACGATCAAGTGACCAAAAAGTAAAGATAGTATTTCATCTCCCATTCATGGTATATATCGTGCATACTTAGTAATTCGTGTAAGTATGAATATGTATCATCAATGATATGATTAAGAAATTGTGCATATATTTTGCAATAATTATTCTTTCCATAATATAATATAGGTGATATAGTTTAGATAGGATTAGAAATCATACTTTGGTAGAGTATTTCTCAAATAATATTATATTTATTGTCTATAAATAATCACTGAAATAACGTAAAATCTAGGGAGAAACGTTTCTCCATAAGTTATGGAGAAACGGGTTACGGGTATCCAGAACCTTTTGAAAGGATATCCAGAAACTTTTTGTATTGGCCATGACCTTGTCCCATGGTTACTTCTGGATATCAGTCTCAAAGGTTACGGATATCCAACCCTTTGAAAGGATATCCAGAAGCTTATGAAAGTGATATCCAGAAACCTTCAAAATGATATCCAGAAACTTTCAAAATGTTTCTGGATATTCATTTGATGGTTTCTGGATATACATTTGAAGGTTTCTGGATATCCAGAAACCTTCAATAAGTAATTTCTGGTCTTGGCCTTGAATTTGGCTTCAAATCTATTTTTTCTGGATATTCGCCCAAAGGCTTCTGGATATCCGTTCCAAAGCTTCTGGATATCCAGAACCCTTTGAGACTGATATCCAGAAATTTTCTTCTGGTTATCAAACATATAGCTTCTGGCTATTAAAAACGCGTTTCTCCATAGTTATGGAGAAACGCGTTTCTCAGCAGACCTACTCTTGAAATAAACATGTGAGGACGAGATAATGGATAACCAACGATATCATAGACAATAGATCAAGATGGTTCCCCTTGATGGTACACTGAGATTAAGAGAGTTATGGAGTGAGATTGAGCTCGGCCAAGCAAGTCGGGCATGAAATCTAGAACAAGCAAGATCAAAATGAAAATGAAAATGAAAATATAATATGTCGTGTCCTATTAGCATTATAATTTATAAATCGTGCATTCTTAGAAATTTATGTAAATATTAATGTGTGTTAGTGATGCTATACAATAAAGAGAGATCGTGCGTATCTTCTATAATTATTATTTTAACGTAAATTAGGTGATAGAAATTAGACATTGGCCAAAAAAATATTTTTAAAATTGAAGAATTAATAGGGGTTGTGTATAAATAAGAGGCACATGGCCTATTAGTAGCTTTTAAGATTGAAAGAAAAAACAAAAGAAAAATATTAATATCTTCTTAAAAATGTTGCATTTTCTTTTTGGGAAAATTGCATTTTGGATCCCAAAATTTAGGAATTGTTATTAAGTTAGCCCCTACTTTATCATTATTTACATTTTAGACCACAAAGTTGTCATTCTGTTAGGAATTTAGGACTTTTAACTAGTTATTTTGAAAAATACGTTATATGATCACGTGTCATTTAAAAGATGATGTTTTTGAACTAGAACTCTTACATTGTTGTATTAATGCAAATTGAATTAAAATTAATAGTCAAAATAGAACATATTAATATTCCTAAATATAAAAATAAATGATATTTTATTATAATAACCATAAAGGGGATAAAGTAATAAATTTAAAATAACAAATTTATAATCCTAAAAAATACTAATTAAGATGCTAAAACGTAAGTACTTTATAAAATACAATTAAAAATATTTTAGCATTTACTTTTCATTTCATTTCTTTTTATGTTTTAATCAAGCATTTACTTTTCATGAAAACAAAATATTTAAAAATATTTAAAGATTATCCTTTTATGTTCAGAAAAATGATCATTTCCCTTCTTCAAAATAAAATAAAATTTATTCAACAACAATACTATCCTCACACCATCTTTACTGCCACAACCACCTCATTGTTGCCACCATCATCACCACCATCCCACCACTAGTCCAACTTCATCACCACAACCTACCAACATCATAACCACCACCATACCAAAAATTAAAAGAAAACCTAAATCAAATTTCAAACAAAACCATATTTAAACTCAAAATTCAAAATAAAATCAATCATTAATTCCAAACTTTAATCAAACTAGTTTCAAATTTATTTTTTAAATACAGATTCAAATCAATTTTTTTTAAACGAAGAATCTGATTTCAAACCCATATTCAAATTTGATTTCAAGCCCATATTTGGAGAGAGAGAGAGAGAGAGAGAGAGAGAGAGAGAGAGAGAGAGAGAGAGAGTATTTTCGTTGCAGTGCAGTCGCTGAACTAAGGGAAGGAAGATGAAGAGAAGACGACATTGGATTCAATAACATTGTGCCTTTAAGAGAGTATTGAAGTGAAAAGGCACAGATGGAAAAAAGAGGCAGAAGGTGTGGAAGAGGAGACATGGTGTAGGACGGTGGGGGAGATGGTGGGGAACGATGGCGGAGGGAGGGTGCGGGGGGCGATGACTGTGGTTAGGAAAATTGGGAGAAGTGCTGAAGTTGAAGAGTCGGTCTGGGGAGAAACGCGTTTCTCCGTTGCGTATGGAGAAACGGGGCAACTTTTGTCGCGCGACATACTTAGCCAGTTTCTGGATATCCTTTTCAAAGCTTCTGGATATCCAGAACATTGAATATGGATATCCAGAAGCTTTGGAAAGGATATCCAGAAACCAAATATTTTTTCTGGATATCCTTTCCAAAGCTTCTGGATATCCAGAACATTGAATATGGATATCCAGAAGCTTTGGAAAGGATATCCAGAAACCAAATATTTTTTCTGGATATCCTTTCCAAAGCTTCTGGATATCCATATTCAATGTTCTGGATATCCTTTCCAAAGCTTCTGGATATCCAGAAATGATGAAAGTGATATCCAGTTGTTGTGGCTAAGTATGTCGCGCGACAAACGTTGCCCCGTTTCTCCATAAGCGACGGAGAAACGCGTTTCTCCCCAGATTTTAGCGAAGTTGAAACATAAAAATGGGATAAAAGGTTAGAGAAGGGTTTTTAATTTAGATTTTCTATTTTGGCTATTTATTTTCATTCAATTTGCATTAAAACAACAATGAAAGAATTTTAGTTTAAAAACATACTCCGTTAAATGACACGTGATCATATAACGGTTTTTTCTAACAAAACTAGTTGAAAAATCCTAAAATGCTAACATAATAACAATTTTGGGAACTAAATGATAAATAGTGATAGAACAGCCTAACTTAGGAACCCCCTAAACTTTGAAGTTCAATATGCAATTTCTCCTTTCTTTAATTGTCCCTCTAAAAAAAGGTGGCATTTTAAAATAAAAAGTAGGTTTAATGTAACTTTATGGTGGTACATGATATTTACAACCAAATGGAGTATACTTGTTAAAAATTATTGACAAATGTGAGATCTATTACTACCAAATAGAGTATATTTCTGTCAAAATAATTGACACATGCGACCGAGAAAGTATATTACGTTTTCCATATTAGTGGATTAAATTATGGGACGGGGAATATTGATGAAAAAGGCATGGACATAAAATTACACGACCCAGCCCCTTGAAATACAGTTGGAACGGCCAAATAAAATATTTCTCATCTTGCGTTGCTTTGGACAAAATATTTGTGGTGAAAGAAAAACCATGGAAACCAAACGCCGTCTTCTCATTTTCTCCCTCTTCGCCGCAACCGCTACCATACAATTCAACACCGTCGCCGGCTATCTATCCCCGCCGTCAGCCAACCACACATCCTTCGTCCGTACAAGTTGCGCCACCACTCTGTACCCCGACCTCTGCTTCACTTCCCTCTCCGGCTTCTCCAACGCCGTCCAGCAAGACCCCGCCCAGTTAACTCGCGTCGCCATCAGCATATCCCTCTCCAAAGCCAAGCAAATGGCCAATTACGTCTCCAACCTCTCCCACCAAGCCGACTACGGCTCCAATCCGAAAGCAGCCATCGCCGCCGTCCATGACTGCTTCAGCGTGTTCAGCGATGCCGTTGACGAGATTCGCGGCTCTCTGAAGCAGATGATGAGGCTTAGTGGGTCCGGGGAGTCGTTGAGGTTTCAACTGAGCAACGTGCAGACGTGGATGAGTGCGGCGTTGACTAATGAAGAAACGTGTACGGACGGATTTGAGGATGTGCCGGAGGGGCCGATTAAGTCGGACGTTTGTGATAGGGCCGGGAAGATTAAGGAGGTGACGAGCAATGCGCTTGCGCTGGTTAATAGCTATGTAAATAAATTGTTTGGACCTTCTTGATGATAATGTTATTTATGGGCCGTTAACTAGCCGTTGGATTTAGGTGAGAAATCGTTAAGACTTTACAAGGGCAAAATTAGGGGTCGAAATGGTTCGGTTTAGCTTGATTTGGAGAAATTTAGAAGTTAAACCATTAGCACTGGTTTGGAGAAATTTCAAATCGAGCTAAATCATAAAAAAAATCATATCAAGCTAAATCAAACCCCTATGGTTCGGTTTGATTCGGTCTAAACCGCAGTTTGATTTGCGATTCAGACCACGGTCCAAACCGCGATCTATACCACGGTCCAAACGGTATTTCAAACCATAATTTTTTTGTTAACCATTTTATGACTAATGAATACTCCCTCCGTCCCAGCGAAAGAGCCACAAAATTAGTCGGGCACGCAAAATAAGAAATATGATGTAGGAAAGAGAAAAAGTTTAAATGTTGTGAGTATGAAAAATTAAATAGGAGAGAGAATGAGTGGGAGGTGATGTAAGAAAGAGAATGTTGTGAGTGTAAAAATAAAGTAGGAGAGAGAATGAGTGGAGAGAATAGTGATTTAAGGTTTCCTTTTTGGGAAAGTGGCTTTTTAAATGGGACGCCCAAAAAGGAAATAAATGGCTTTTTCGTTGGGACGGAGGGAGTATAAAATATTTAAAAATTACAATTTTCTAATTGAGATTAACTAAAACTTCGAAGGGACGCTCATGATTGCGGTTTCATGGTTCGATTTATGGTTTGGTTTCACGTTTCGGTTTAATGGCTCGGTTTCACGGTTTCAAATCGCGATTCTACTTAAACAGTTCGGTTCGATTTGGTTCGGTTCAGTTTAGGAGTGACAAACCACAAGCTGAACTAAACCACATAGTCTGTTAATTTTTCAAACCAGGCTAAATCACTTATGTATAAAAATTGAACCAAACCACAAAATTTAGCTCGATTCGACTCTAAATCGCGGTTTGAATCAAACCGCGATCACCCTAGGCAAAAAAACCATTTTCCATCACTAAACAACATAGTGGTCAATGTTTTGATGAAGTTGTAATCACTCCGTCCTGGGAATAGCCTTTTTTTAGTCGGTATCATAGTTTTTTCATTGCTCTATTTTCCTTAACCTTAATATGAATATTAATGAAATTTACTTGTTACATTCACAATAAATAAGGTCCGTTTATTTCATCGTAAAATATTTTTCAGAAAATAATTTCCGTAAAATAATTCGTTTTTCGTTGTTTGGTTGTTTTTCGAAAAATCGTAAAACATTTTCCGTTGTTTGGTTGTTTTCCGAAAATAATAATAATAATAATAATAATAATAAATATTAATAATAATAATAATAATAATAATTAAAATTAAATTTAATAATAACAATAATAATATAATAATAATAATAAATAATAATAATAATAATAATAATAATAATAATAATAGTAATAAAAATAAAAAATTAAATAATAATAATAATAATATAATAAAAAAATAAAATAAAATAAAATAAGTAATAATAATAATAATAATAATAATAATAAATTAATAATAATAATAATAAAATAATAATAATAATAAATAATAATTATTATAATAATAAATAATAATAATAATAATAATAATAATAATAAATAAATAAAAATAATAATAATAATAAAATAATAATAAAAATAAAATAATAATAATAATAATAATAATAACAATAATAATAGAAAAAAATAATAAAAATAATAAATATTAATAATAATAATAATAATAATAATTAAAATTAATAATAACAATAATAAATAAATAAATAATAATAATAATAATAAAAATAAAAATAAAAAATTAAATAATAATAATAATAATAATATAAAATAAAATAAAATAAATAATAATAATAAATTAATAATAATAATAATAAAATAATAATAATAATAATAATAAATAATAATTATTATATTAATAAATAATAATAATAATAATAAATAAAAAATAATAATAATACATAAATAATAATAATAATAATAATAATAATAATAATAATAATAATAATAATAATAATAATAATAATAATAAGTAAAACATTTTCCTAAGTAAAACATTTTACGCCGTAAAACATTTTGCGCCGTAAAACATTTTACGTCCTTCCTAAGTAAAACATTTTACAGGAAAACATTTTTTGAAAAACGTTTTCCAAAAAAAAGTTTTACGTCGAAATAAACAGAGCCTAATACTCATTATTTTCTATCAACCTTTTTTCTCCTACATTACTTTTTATGATTACAACATTTATTTTTTCTTTATTCCCATGCAAATATAAACTCTAAATCTTATTATGCGACGGAGGTATTATTATTTCATCAATATCATAAAAATTGATTATAAATATGCGATTTTTTTAACGTGTGCCCTAAGGTCACACGTTAAACTCATTAAATAAGACAGTCAATGCATTTATATGTTTCTATAAATATGTGAATTTACATATTAATAATGTCAAAAATTTCGAATCAGCCAAAATATAGTGGATCGTGTGACTTTAATAGACTGAAAAAGATAAACAAACATGTAAACTAGGCCGAGGCTTAACCGGCGAATGCCTACCGACGTGAGAGTAAGTATTGGTTCGTATGAGAGAAAATAAATTGACAATACTTTAGAGTCAAAGAAGGCATTACCAGAATGTCGTGATTTATGCATTGTATTAATAATGGTATGAGGCAGTTTCCTACCTTGGAAAGGAAATTTAGCAGTGAATTAATTAGTTGAATTATATTCAAATCCTAATTACAAGATTTCCATATTTGACTAGGACTCAAACTGTGTTAACTAGACGTATGTCGGGCAAATCATGCTCGATGCATGGCATTGATCGACTTTAATCCATGTTCATCAATCCTTGGTCGACATAGTAATGATCAATATCGCGTGAGACGATTAAAGGTAGGGAGGCTAACTCCATTTGTCATCTTAAGGGCTTTTTATATGTGAGAGGTGAAATTGGTCGACAAATTAGGTAGACGTTGACCTTAATGCATAAAAGGGTCGGTAAAGGACTTTTTTTACATTTCGGGCCTCGATCCGGGGTAGCAAGGTCCGTATTTTTGTAAATATCTCTGTTTACTTGATTTTTTGTCCTGATTAAGAATCTGGACTCCGTTTTTACATATCATGCACCGATAAGGCGAACGGACTTCCCGCGCAGCCAAATCAAGCCTTTTAGGTCAATTGTAAGAGTTTAGAACAATGAGATCTGGGTGTCTACACTTTGCAAAGAACATGTGCAATCGGCTTCACGGGCTTTCCATTAACAAGTTTCAAATTGAGACTATCCCGCTTACATATCATCTCAAGGTCTTTCCTACCATTGAAAGTGTCTCTAGTTGGCTTAAAATCCATGAATGTATTAAATATATTATCAAACACGTTCTTCTCATGTGCATGATGTCAAGATTATGGCGTATCAAGTTTGTCTTCCAAAACGACAACTCCCAAAATATACTGTTCTTGGTCCAATTGTGAGTCTGGACAAAACCTTCTATTCTTTCTTTTGAAAACTTTCTGCCCCATTTGATATCGAACAACATAGACACACGTTCTAACACTTCTTCACCACTGAGACGAGGAGGGGGCAGCCCATATTCTACTGTATTTTTCTTAAAGGCACATTTTAGCTTTCGAAATGGGTGGTCAACTAGTAGCAAGTGTCTAGGACAATCAAATCAACACTGCTTTTTATAATTTTCAAGTGTGAAGGCTTTTGTACCTTCATACAATAGGGAGAAGCCAACCTACAGTGCTCAAGTCAGTTATCATCGCATATGCTGGAAAGTAGTTAATTGTCAACATAATATCTGCTTGCAAGTTAAAGTTTTCTGACTTGTTTGCATCCCACATTTTAACGCCATGATAAATGGTTATTTTATAGTCATTTATAGTGTTTTTATTACGTTATTTACTTTAAATTTAATTCCAATTAGGTATAAATTAAGCTTTTTTTATTTTATATCTTCGATTTTACGCTTGGTTGGTATTTTGTATAAATATACAGGTTTTAGGTTCATATTTTGAAGTACAAGGGGCTTAGAGTAAAGCTAGAGAAATAGAGGGGTCAAAATGGAAAATTGCAGAAGAATGCTTGTTGAGGAAGACCTTGCTCGGCCGAGCACCCCCCTTGCCTCGGCTAAGCACCCCCCTGTTCAGCCAAAGGATGCCTTTTTCCAAGAGATGCAACCCTTAGCCAAAATGACTATAAATAGGACCCTTGTATTCAGTCTTAGATATAGAAAAACATCTGAGAATACATAGAAAACACATCAAAATACTCTAGCAATTCATTTATACACAATTCATCGATTGTTCTTAAAGTTATTTTGAAGATTGAAGCAATAAAAATTGCTGAAGTTTACTTTCGGTCCTTGTTTCTCCTACGAGCATAAGTCTTTCTATCCCTATCTTCATTTTATTATCTTATATTTGTTTTAATTATGGGTTGTGAGTAATTCCCCAAATTCTTGGGGTTGAAAATTCAACATCTTTTAGTCACCACTTTTAAAATCATGCCATCTCTCTCCATCTTAACAATTCTTTCATATCAAACTGAAAAGACTTACATTTTGGAGATATCCAACTTGTATGATTCTAGTTAATCGAGAGAAGGACGTAGATGTGAATCTCAATTAGCGGAATTATATGAATTGAACTAGGTTTCATTAATCATGAGAGTAGATTAATGGCCTAGGGATGTTCTTTGAATGAAAAGTACGTGGACTTTATAAACATTAATGGATTCTTACTAATTATGGGCCATCGAGAGATAGGGCATCATTAGTGAAGAATACAAATGCTACTTGCTTGATCGTGAGAAGTAGTATAGGCTGAATGTACCATCCTTGATTTTGATGAAAACCTTTATTCAAAGACATGATTATTTGATGAATAAATAATTGTTTGAATCCAACCCCGAGAATGTATTCATCTTATAAGAGTTAAACTAAAGTAATCTGTGTATGTTTTAGTATTTTCATAAACCAAATCATATTTCCCCCAATCTTATTTCTATAAATCTATATAAAAACAAATATTTTCTTAACTAAACCCTGTCTTTGTGGGATCGACCCGTACTTGCACTTGCTATACTATATATAACCCGTGCACTTGCGGTATAAAAAGAACCATTAGGTTTTTAGACAACAAGTTTTTGGTGCCGTTGCTGGGGACAACAGTTTACTTTTTGATATTTGTCTTTATTACATATTTTTGCTTTTATTATTGTTAAATATTCCTTTCGAAGATTTGTTGTGTTTAGTTTCTTTCTTGAGTATTCCTTGCAGTTTATGCAAAGAACTCGGATCTTCCTTGATAATTTCGATCCGGAACCCGAAAGAACCTTTCACGAAATATTAAGAAGACTCAAAGAATCGCTAGATCAACAAATGGCGGAAGAAGAACCCGCAACACCACCTAGAACCCTAAGGGACTTCGTTAACCCGAGTATCCCGGGAACTAGATCACCTATAGTTGTGCCGAACGCTAATGCGGCCAACTTCGAGATAAAACCGCAGTTACTACACATGGTTATGAATAACCAATACAGCGGTTCAACATTTGAAGATCCTCACCTCCATGTGCAAACATTCCTAGAATATTGTGACACCACTCGAATCTAAGGTGTCCCGTCGGAGGTAATAAGGATGCGCCTTTTCCCTTTCTCTTTGAAGGACAAGGCAAAACAATGGTTGAACTCGGTCCCCCAAAATTCCTTGACTACATGGGACCAAGTTCAAGAAGCTTTCCTAGGGCGTTTCTTCCCTCCAAGTAAGACCGCTCAAATCCGTGCTAAAAGTACAAACTTCAGCCAAACGGGAAGCAAATCATTGTATGATGCTTTGGAGCGTTTTAAGGAGCTCCTAAGGATTTGCCCTCACCACGGGCTTGAAAAGTGGTTAATTGTTCATACATTCTATAATGGTCTCAAATTCAAAACGAGAGACACCATAGACGCTGCTGCAGGTGGAGCACTTATGAACAACAAAATAGATTTAATGAATTAATTTTTTGTGACAATTGTTTTTTGTTAATATTAACTATTTATGTTTTTTTGATTGTTGACACAAATTTACTCAACAACCATAATTTAATCAGATTGTATATAGTTGTATTAACATTTTAAATATCACTTTGCAGAACTAATTATTTGTCTGGCTCTATTACAACTCAATACATGTTGTGTCACATTTTTGCTGTCATTTTGATACACATTTGTTGTGTTCTTAAACTTCATTTTTCAGGAATAATGTCTCATCAAGATTGGATGTATGTAAATATGATTGATAAGTCCAAACGTGCTATATTTATTAAGGGGGTTGAAGAGTTTCTTGACTTTGCATTTTCCCACCACGAGTGTGTAGAGGATGACATGATCTGATGTCCATCATCTAAATGTGATTTTAGTTGCTACAAAACACGAGAATGTGTACGTATGTGTTAACTTTTAAATGGGTTTGTTGCTGATTATAAAATATAGAGTAGACACGAGGAATCTAACATTGAGATGGATATTGATATTGAAGATGAGGGGAATTATGACAATTGGGTTAATGAAATGTTAACGGAAGCTGTGGGTCCTAATTATGAGCCATCTAATGAACATCCTAATGCTAAATCAAAAATGTTTTATGACTTGTTTGAGTCTGCAAATGAACCATTGTGGAAGAGTTGCTAGTCTGATACCACGTTGAGTGCTATAAGTCAGATTTTACACTTTAAGTCAGAGTATGGCATACCTAATAAAGGTGTTGATCAAATACTTTTGTTTGTAAAACGAATGCTGCCGGATGACAACAAGTTGCCTGATTCTTATTATAAGTGTAAGGCAATGATGAATGGTCTCGGTCTTCCTTGTGAGAAAATACAGGCATGCGAGAATGATTGTATCTTTTTTTGGAGAAATAATAAAGACTTGAAAGAATGTCCCGTGTGTGGTGAGTCTAGGTACAAAATATTAGATATGTCTATGTAATTCTAAAATTATTATTGTTTCACAATTAGAAATATTATCAACAATAAATTTTTGAATTGCCTAGAGATATCTATTTTTTCAATAAAATTATGATCAAACTAGCCTAACACCTGTGCATTAAACACACGACCAAAAAACTTTGACAAATAACAAGAACTAAATTAAAAATTACTATAACTATCTTATTTTATTTGCATAATATTATTAAATAAAACAATTATCTCATTTCTAAGAAATTAATATTATCAACAACTCTATTTTTCTATACATATCTTTTAAAATAGTCATTTTGTCTAATCTTATAAACTCATACTACGTATTTTCTAATTAATATTATATATTTTTAAAAATATTTATTGTATAGTTTTTTATTTAAGCACAATAATTATCAGGGAAAGTGAATAATCAAAGAAAACTAGAAAAATATATTTGAGTTAAATAAGTACAATAATCCTTGTATTTGTTCATTTTTATTAAAAATACTATCAAGCGTTATTCAAAAAAAAATATAGGCTCAATATATTTTTATAAATTGTTTGTTCAAATTATTTTTTTTAATCCTCAAGAATTAAATTTACTATGAATAGTTGTAAAATAAAAACAAATAATCATAAAAACATGATATTTAAACTATTATTGTCACTATATTACTTGTGTGTATCTAATACATTGATCAAAATTTTAATCAATTATTCAATGTTTTGAAACAATTGCCCTTAAATTTATCTTACTTTAAAAATAAATAACTTTTCAAAAAATAAATTATTTTATACACAATAATAGAAAAAAAAAAGCTAAAAGAAAGTATGAGACAATTTTTTTTTCATTATCCATTGAAATGTTAAATTTGTTTGCCAATTGAATTTTAGTGAATATGCATGTATGTGATTTTTTTTTCATAAAATGAAATTGTTGATACAATTAAAAGTTCGAAATCAAGATGCATAACACTTACACAAAACTGATGGGTAAAAGAGAGAGATTTGATGGTTAAAGCTTTAAATTAATGAAATAATGATTTGCTGAGTCAATTAATAAAATAATATTTTAGTCAATTACTTTATATGAAGTTTTGGAGGAAATTTGATATATATATATATATATATATATATATATATATATATATATATATATATATATATACATTACATAGTTTATAAAACTCATTTACTATAATTGGTATCAGAGCCAAGTTTCAATTCGGGAGTGGTGGCTATTAGTAAGGTATATCTCTTCTCTCTTCTTTAATTAATGGCAAATTGTAGCTAAATTATTGTGGGTGGCCAGATAAGTAGAGGAAGCTAAGTATGTTATAAAAATAAAATTAAAAAAAGAGTAAAAAATGGAAATGTTTTTAGTTTTTTCATAAAATATTCATCTTTTAAAGTCGCGAGTTAAAGAAGGCTATTTTTCAGATGAAAAAATGATAAAGAAAATTTTTGCTAAAAACATTCCACATCTTTGATTTCGCGGAATTTTTCCATCTATCCCTGCGGGTTGATAGTTAAACGAGTAAGTCGTTTACAAAGATGACCAAAAATATTGTACTTTTATGTCATTTCTTTAATAATTTCACAGTTTAATAAGACATACTTAGATTTAAATCTGATATTCGGCCAACCACAACAAACTAAGCTAAGCTTATATATGAATATGGATGATAATGATCATCAAGATGATTTAATAAAAAATGCAGAATTAGTAGAATATAAAAAAAAATGGATAAATTGATATGTCATTTACTGAAATTTATGAAACTTTGAGGATTATTATTTTGAAAGTGATGAATAATTGTTACTGATTCAGTGATAGTCAACAAAGTTTCTAGGTTGGGCCTGGTCTGACCATGTAGACCTGGATATCCTCTTTATTCAAGATATCTTGTTTTGACTGACCACCTATCATTATGAGCTATCTGAATATCTTTGTCCTCTGTATACATGACTTTTTCTGCAACAGAATTTTCAAAATATTCCTGTTCCTGAGAATTTTCAGTGGTTGCTATTTCTTTGTAAGATATTATCTTACTGGATGAAGTGGAAGCTATCTCTTCCTTTTTCTGAGGTGCAGGTAATTGCTGCATGTTTCTAGACCGATTATGATATATTGTCCAGTCTCCTATTAGAGGGACAATTGATTTTGATGAGGTAGCATATTGCTACTCCCATATCCTCGACCACGATCATAGCCGCGTCCTCTTCCCCTATTAGGGGTTGTCATTCGCCATGTAAAAATTCTCGGGTTAAATAATCAGCAAGAGAATTATTTTTTCCTTTTATATATTGAATATCAAATTCAAAAGCTGAAAGTTGGGCTTGCCAACCTGAAATTACCCGGATCCAGCTGCGCGGACCGGACATCTCGCTACGTTGGTTGGGGGGTGTCGCTGCGTTTGTTTGGAGGAGTCGCCACGCCGTTTTGATATAGCCCAAAACATTGAAAAAAGGCTTTGTTTAAAAAGGTTGTTGTGTGATGAGATTTTGAGTTCGGAGGTCAGGTTACTCCTCGGAAAGAGAATAGTAGAGCTTACCCGAGTCGCCTCGTAAACACGAGTCTTTCGATACCCCTCTTTCTTTAAAAATTGTGTGTGTGTGTATGTGTGCTTTTCAAAAATGCATGCTGAATATGATGTCTACATTGTATGCTATTTGTTGGAAGGAGGCCTTACCAATGTTGGTTCGTGTCTATCTTTCGCTTGGGAATAGTGTTTTGAGTGTGAATAGTGCTCGGGTTGGACCGGGGTTTGAAATTACCCGGATTTCGCGCGATGCGAAAGCGGTTGTCTTTCGCGGAGGGTTGGTGTCTGAGACCTCGCTTTCGGGAAGGAGAGGAGTCGCCACGCGGTTTTTGTATTTTGAGCCCAAACGTTGAGAAACGGCTATAGTGAAAAAGGTGTCATTTTTATTGGTAGAAAAAACTTAGGAAAAGGCTATTTGAAAATGGGGAGTCATTTTTATTGGTAGCAAAAACGAGTAAAAAGCTATTTGGGTACCAGAGATTGTTAGGTTCGGAGGTCACATTACGTTTCGGGAAGAGTATTACGAGATCACCCGAAATGCCTCGTATGATGAGTCTTTCTACCTTTCTCGAAAACGTGTGCGTGTGTGTGTGTGTTTGTATTTTGAAACGGGGGCTTGAATGACAAGCTTAATCTTGGTTTGAATGTCAAACGTTGATTATGGTCCAGTTTGAAAAGGCGAGCGTTTGAATGACAAACGTCGGTTTTGGAAGTTTTAGGAAAAGTGGCGCGAATGCTGATTTTAACCTTTTATCTTAAGTGTCAAATGTTGACTTTTAAGAAAAGAACGTTTGAATGTCAAACGTCGGTTTTGCGCGTTTTGAAATAGAGTTCGAATGTCGAACTCCGATTTTGAACCGGGCGTGTCATTGTTAACGATTTTTACGGGAAAAACATATTAAATGATTTTGAGTGTCAAAATTCGGATTTTTAGTTTGAAGATGAGCGTTTGGATGCCAAACATCATTTCGAGCATTTTGAAAGAGAGTTCGAAGGTCGAACTCCGGTTTTGAATCGGGCATTACATTGTTAACGATTTTTACGGGAAAAAACTTATTAAATGATATGCAATCAACGAATCGGGTTGTGACTCGGACTTTGAAAGGTAAATACTATCACGATCCAAACGGGTCGGACTTTGTAAATGACAGTATTTAAATTGCAGTATCAACGGAATCAAACGATCCGAAATCGTAAATGACGATCGACGAGCCAAACGACTCGGAATTGTAAATGACGATCGACGAGCCAAAACGGCTCGGAGTTGTAAATGACGTTCAATGGATCAAACGGTCCGGAATTGTAAATAACAGAAAAGTAAATGACAATCGACGGATCGATCGATCCGGAATGGTAAATGACAGAAATTTAAACGGAACGGGGTCGGAACGCCATTTTAACCCGTGATTACTTCTCTTACGGGAAGAGAAGAGGATCGAGGGGCTAAAACGTATCGAACCCCGTTAGACGGAGGCGTCTACATTTCAACGGTGTCCGTTCGAAATGGTTGTAGCGACTGGCGCGTAAATCGAGATGGAAGGAGAGATTTAGAGAGAGGGAGTTATACCTATGGCTAGGGTCGACTCCTTTGGCTCGGGGGGTGTATACGGGATACGGAAAGTGGTTTGGAACGGTGTTTCGAGGTGTTTTGGTTCGTGTTTGGTTGAAACGCGGAGTTTTCACGCAAATCGAGGCAAAACGGGAGCTCGGGAAGGGGTGAAAGGGGTTTGGGCCGTGGCTGTGGTGATTTTGGGGAGTAAATTTGTTGTTCTAAATGGCTTTGACAGCCCTTCTATTTATAGGTGAAAATTCAGCATGAGTCCGGCCGGACTTAGACTGAAATCCAGGGGGTTTTGTGAAACTTTGGAAATTTGAGGGACTTGCTGGCAATTTCTGAGAATCTGCAAAGGAGTCCGGCCGGACTTGGACTGCATACCAGGGGTATTTTAGTCTTTTGGCCTTGATTTCTGATTGAAAGGTGACTAGAGGGAGGTGGCATGCTTGCCACGTGTCCCATGACTCACCAAATGTGTGGGAGTTCGTTCCCGGGTCCCGGTTTTATCCGTTTTTAAAATAACAGTCCGGAAAATGTCCGAAACGCCCCCGTAAAGTGCCGAAAAGTGCGTTTTTCAGGGAAAGCCGTACTTTCACGTGCGATGACGTGTGTTAAGTACGTTTCGACGTCGGGATGCACGGGGCAGTCCCGGGACGTCTCGTTGGCATGGCAACGGGGAGCTTAACGGGTTTCGGTTAACCTGGAGCGGGCCAGTTAATGGATTCCGGTTAAGTTTCTAACGGATTTTGACGATCCGGATTTGGGTACTTACAGTTAGCCCCTCAGCGACGTCTCTTCCGAAGGAAGTGGGGTCGTTGAAATAAAATAAGGATCCAAATCGGGATGCCTTACTTTGAAAGACCTGGGCGGTCAGCTGGCTGGACCCTTAGCGAAAGGATTCCTACGTATCCCGAGCGGGAATCAAGCCGATCGTAGTTCGTAGGTACAAGGAGCCGCACGCGGGGACCTTGACCTGAGCGAGACTGTTGGGAGGAGTCTGAACCTGAGAGGAGACCATCGCGAGGTACCTGGACCTGAATGGAGACTATTGTGAGGCGTCTGAACCTGGGATTTCTGAAACCTTCGAGGGTGTGTGGTGCCTCAGACCAGAGTTGCTGAAACATACGAGGGTGTGTGGCGCCTCAAACCGGAGTTGCTGAACATACGAGGGCTTGTGGCGCCTCAGACCGGAGTTGCGAGAATACATTTATCCTGAGACGAAGGCGTTCGTGCCTTGAGTGCTGGGCTTACGATGACTGCCAAGTTTATCCTGCTGGGGATAGGGTGGCAATGATGGGAACGATTTTGTTAAACTGGCGTTATTAACAACTCGGAAGGATTGACGTTTCTTCTTTAGAATCCTGCTGGGGATGAGCATTCGGGCTTACCTTGATGGCCGAAGAGGAATTGTTGTGCGGGCTTACCTTGATGGCCGCTGAGGTGGGACATAGGGCTTACGACTGGCGGCCGGGGAAGTGAATGATGGTGAAAACCAATAGGAATTTTGACGTCGGGAGACGGAATTGTAACTGGAATGTCCGGAGACATGATTGAGCGTTTGAATGTCAAATGTCAACTGAGGATTGAATTTAACGTCTGGAGACGGAATTGTGACTGGAATGTCCGGAGACATGATTGAGCGTTTGAATGTCAAACGTCAACTGAGGATTGAATTTAACGTCTGGAGACGGACGTTAGTGAGGACTAACTGGGAATTTAACGTCTGGAGACGAGCGTTAGTGAGAACTAACTGGGAATTTAACGTCTGGAGACGGGCGTTAGTGAAAATTAACTGGGAATTTAACGTCTGGAGACAGGCGTTAGTGAAAACTAACTGGGAATTTAACGTCTGGAGACAAGCGTTAGTGAAAACTAACTGGGATTTATCCTCGGGAGACGAGCGTTAGTGAAAACTAACTGGGAATTTAACGTCTGGAGACGAGCGTTAGTGAAAACTAACTGGGGATTTTATCCTCGGGGGATGGGGTGTTAGAAATGTCTAGCTGAGGGGAAATTTTACACTTTTGAGGGTCAAAAGGGGTAAAATTGAAACTGTGAAAAGCTGAGGGGCCAAAGTGGCAAGGAATCTTTCAGGTGCAACAAGAGTTCGGCCGGACTTGGACTGAGTTTGACCAGGTTGTTATCAGCGCCGAGGCGGAAGAAAAAGTGGCCATTTTCTTTCATTGTTTCCGACGAGGAAGAGAGAAGGAGGAGAGAATTTTCACCCCAAATTGTGAGGTTTGCTCAAATTTGTGAAGGAAAATTGCTATGGAAGGTGATTGGGAACCAATGGCTCGTCATGGAAGGACCGATGACGAAAGAACGCGGTTGGTTCGGACCATTCGAACCATTCATCCATTGAATCCGGCGGAGTTCTACCCGGCTAGGGATAAACACAACTCCAAAGGAGGGATCGAGAGACAAGTAATCTTTCCTCAAATTCCATTAATTTTAAGAATGTGCATTCTTTAAATGTTAAAAATTTGACTAGGAATGAGTTAGGAATTTTGGTGCCCGGATTGGGGCTTTTGACTTTGCTATGAACCTTTGTCGAAATTGACTAGGATGTAGTTCAATTGACACTATGGGTAGATGACATAAAAATTTTGGTTGCAAAATTCCATGTCTAGATGCATTTTCCAAAAATTAAAGTAGCTTTAATTCGGGACGGAGTAAATTTTCGAAATGTTCGAAAGAATTTGAAAGTTCCGATTTCGACGGAGTTTTCGAAGGGTTTTGAAAGTTCCGGATTCGACGGAGTTTTCGAAATGCTTTGAAAGTTCCGGATTCGACGGAGTTTTCGAAATGCTTTGAAAGTTCCGGATTCGACGGAGTTTTCGAAGGGTTTTGAAAGTTCCGGATTCGACGGAGTTTTCGAAGGGTTTTGAAAGTTCCGGTTTCGACGGAGTTTTCGAAAGGATGGAAATATATTTTAGGAAATGAATGAGAACCGTATCTGCATTGCATCATTTTGACATGCGTTCGTGCATTCTGTTGACGTCGCTTCTGTGCTTAACGTATTTTGCTGTGTTCACCTGCAGGGGCAAGGGACGGTTGATGTTCACAACCAGAAGAGTCGGGGAGCCTTTGAGGGTGCAAAGTGCGAGCGATGTGGGAGGTATTTCCGAACGATGCTCGAGAGGGAGAGAGGAGTCCACGGTAGGCTGGTGCTTGACTCCGGATTTGGATTCATTAGTGCG
The DNA here is from genome assembly GCA_022495995.1 of Adenophora triphylla var. japonica. Classification (NCBI taxonomy): domain Eukaryota; kingdom Viridiplantae; phylum Streptophyta; class Magnoliopsida; order Asterales; family Campanulaceae; genus Adenophora; species Adenophora triphylla. The sequence goes on along the minus strand of JAFEMH010004383.1, from coordinate 144,083 downwards.
GTAGGCTGCGATAGGCTGCGATGCGAAGGGCAGTCCATGTACGTAGCTCCGAGAGAGTGCGGTGGGATACGACCCACACTTTTCATTTCGAGATGGGGGAGCGACGGTGACTCCCACGGCTTTCTTTGCTATCACCGGGTTGCCGACCTATGGCAACACGGCGGGTGTGGGTGGATGGTTATACCCAGGCGGTTGGCCTGAGTCAGCTGGTTTGAGTTTTGATATTACCGATGCCAGGGGCTTAGGCATTCGGTACAGGCCGATGGAGGTGCATCTGCAGACGGGTATTGCAGATTATTTGGCTGGGTCTTTGAGGATGACCGCGGAACGCCTGGCTCGAGGGTTCATTTGGTTCGCGTTGTCAGCGACTTTGTTCCCGACTTCTGACACATCCTGTCACTTCCCTCTGCTCGGGTCGGCCGCAGCAGACTTGGATGCCGTGAGGGGGTATGCATGGGGGGAGGCTGGACTGGCCGAGCTCTACCATTCCCTGGACAGGTTCTCACGGGGAGAGGAGAACTCCTTGAGTTGTTTCTCGCTTTCTCTGGATGTATGTTTACGTCTTTTTCTCTTCCTTGTCTCATTTATGTACTCGTATGTATCTGCTCTGTAGCTGACATAACTTTCCATTCGCTTGGTAGGTCTGGTGCTATGAGGTGTTCAGTCCGCAGCAGTGGGACATTAGGGAGGCGTATCGACCCTTGTTCCCCGCCATACTGGTTTGGCAGAAGAGGGCGAAGAAGGCGGTGTCGTCGAGGGTGGGCACTCGACTGACGTACGAGGAGGTGTCCCAGGCCCTGAGCCGTGAGTTCTTCGAGCGGACCCAGCTGACCTGGTGGAGTCGGTTCCACATGGGCGTGGTTCAGGTTGCTAGTGAGGTTACGCGGCGGCGGAAGCTCCTGGTGGGACTTCATTGTGATGCTATGTATCTGGGGGAGAGGGTGACCCGTCAGCATAGCCCGGGGTCACTTCCGATGGTGTCGGTGGATCCGCCTCGCGCATGCAAAGATCCTCTGTCGATGCCGATGGAGGAGTTGGCGAGGTATCGACAGGGTGTGTTCTATACCGAGTATATCATAGCGGGAGCCGACTACAACACTTTCTTGAGGATGAGGCTGAGAAGCCCACAGGTGCAGCACAGGGAGGGCGAGGGCCATGGATATCCCTGAGATCTCCTGCTCCCACGCGCTAGGCTAGCGTACGAGGGGCTGGACGGTTCGCGCAGGCGATTGGTGATCCCGCTCTCGGATGAGCCGAGACCTCGGTATAGGGTGGACCCCAACACTTCGGTGAGCACTTTTTTGGTTTTCTGCATTTGATAGTAGCATTCTGCAAATGTTGCATCTGTACTTTCTGCTTGTCCTTTTGATGACTTTCCTGGTTCGCAGGTGTCTGGCTGTACGTACAACGAGGCTATAAGACTGGTGGACGGGTGGTCCGCCTATACTAGGAGGCTCGTGGCGTTCATGAGGTGCAGTTCCCGGAGGAGCGTGGACATTCGTGAGCCGAGGCCGTCTAGGCCGAGAGGTTCGCCTGCTCCCACGGCTGGTGGAGAGGACTTTGCGCAGGGATTTGGCCAGTTCGCGGGCGGAACGGCTGGGTTTGGAGCTCATCCTCCTTCGCACTCGGGGCATGAGAGGGGAAAGTCCTCGAGTTCGCAGATGCCGAGGAGGCCTTTTGCATATTCCCGCCTGGAGGAATTCAGAGATTATCTGTTTTTGAAAGATCCGGCAGCTGCGGAGCAGTGCATCAAGTGCTCGGATAACGAGCAGGACTCGGAGTAGTCCTTTTATTGCTTCCTCTCTTTTTTTTTTAGACAAAATGTATGTATTGTCTGGAACAATTTGACTTGAACTGTATTTGAAAAGGCGCTCGTGGGGCGGAACCTGTTCTTCGCACATTTATTCTGTGATCACCTTCTTTTATTTTCGGCAAATAAGAAAGTAGGTTAATCAAAAATAAATAATATGAAACCTACATGAAAAATTGAACGGGTCAAAATTTATGCCTATATGCACTGATAATTAATTAATTGCACTGTTGCACGAGCCCGGGCTCTGCCTGACTTAGAGCGCTTGCGGACTGGTATTGACTCTGCTGAGCTGTCTGTTGACAGAGATTATGGCCAGTTTGTCTTTACTCGGCTGGTGACTCCTCGGAGTCATAGGCGCCGGGAGGGCAGCGGGGGTACAGATACCGATGCCTCCCCGGTTCTTTGAGTATGAGACCGAGGGTGTCATTCGCCGCTCCTCGTTTGACATGTCTGAGACTCATCCTCATCTGTGGCTTCCCCGTGGGACTACCTCTGTGAGCATTCTTTTCTTTTACTGCTTTGTTCAAGTCTTTTCTTTGCTTTACCTTTGTATTCTTGCTTCGATTGTCTTTTTGTTTCCATTCAACGGAGTTCCGGCCAAGACTTACGGGCGGTGGCGAGGCGCTCAGGGGCCGTGAAGATCTTTGCGCCGGTTTCCGAGAAGAGCGCGAGCATTAGAAGGAGATGCGGCTCCCGGCTGGTGACGTCGTGCCTCCCAAGAAGAGGCATAGGCCAACTTTGGCTCCTTCTAGCTCACGTGGCGGGTGGGTCGAGTCGGCGGCCCCGGCCCAGGGCGACGATGATGACGAGGACGATCCTTACCCGGCCCCCTTTCTCCACGGTGCCCGAATGGCACGGATATTATGGCGAGCCCCGGCCTTGGACCCGATGTGAGGATGACGATGGCTCTCGATGGCAAGATTCATGAGGTGTAGGATGGCGGCGGTGATGGCCGGGAGCGGAGCGGCTGCGAGGAGGAGGTAGGCGGCGGCCGGGCGATAGCGGCTGCGAGGAGGATGAGGAGGATTCAGGTGACGACTCCGAGTCGAAGTGATCATGGCGGTCCCCTTTTGCCATGCTTTAGACTCATTAGGGATAGAGAGAGAAGAACAATACATGCACTATCTTTTGCTTTTTGGGTTGTATATATTTTTTTGCATTTTGTATTTTAACAACTAAATCATTTGCTTATTTGTATATTCGCTTGTTCATATGCACAAGTCCGTCCCAAGAAAGGCACAAAATGATGGCTTTTGATGTGATTGGGTATTTTTTGTGATTTTGCATGTATTAGGTGTTGTTTATGTGTCTGCGGATGTATGGGGTACGCCAAATCCTCTCCCATGGGCTTGATGAGTGAAGGGGATTGTATATGTATGGTTTTTAGATGTTTTGCACGAGGTTTGGGTAGGCTTTGAGCAAGCATTGGATCACTAAGGGGTTCTTTGCCGATTGCGGTGATCTTTGGTGTACGATGGGACTTCCCATGTCGTCAGACCACGGGACATCATGGGTCATGCATGTCGTCCGACATGGAGAGTACGAGGATAGAGTTTCTTGGGCAGCAAGCCCCAGCATTTATAAAAGGCAGAATCGTGAAGAACACATTCCAGCAGTCACAGAAGACTCCAAACTGGTCTTCCACCCCAAAATCAGCCCCAAGATTCGATTTTTGGCCCAAAATGGAGCATTATAATGAGAGATCCAAGATCAAAGAGTGCCAATTTCACTCCGATCTCATCCATCTAACCCACCACCATCATAGCAACAATAGGAGGGTTATCGACCAACAGTATGGGTTGAGATGCCTTTGGGCACTAAAGGAATGGGCGGTAGATTGGAATCTTCTCGGGCCGCGTCCGGATATTGGGACCGCGAGAGGCATGTCTTTACCCTCTCATACAACGACCTTACACCCACCATTGAAGAGTTTCACGTGCGGCCCAGGGAGGCCGAGCTCGAGATGCGGTCTTCCCACGAGATTCACGACCCTTGAGCGAAGCGGTGGCCGATTTCTTGGGTTTTCATGTAGAGCGAGGTATCGATCGATCCTCGACTTTGTCTTTCATTGACACGGCCGAATAGCCCGATTAGATGTATCACCGTCCGAGCTATTTGACCTATCCACGGCCATGGACATTTTCATGCTTGATTATGATCTCCCTATCATACGTGAGTATGATGGGGTATGCTCCGGCTTCTTTGCTAGGGGTTGTTAGGCGGATGCGGGGTTCTGAGGTACCACGGCGGCGAGATCGGCCGGGCGAGGGAGAGAGAGACATAGTACCCATTTCTTGGCGAGAGACATATCATGGGATGGACCGGCGGGCTGGAGGGTCATTATACATGGGACGCGGCGGCCCCAGTCTCTTATCATTGTGGCTCTTTGAGCGGTTGGGACTTATCTCCCACTACCGCAGGCGAGCATCACGGCACACCTAGGTTACACGGCGAGGCGAGTAGCTCAGGAGGCTTCGCGGGGAGAGTTGGCGAGGCGATTGACAGTATACCACCACGGATATTCGGTATTGGGTTCCCGGATGGAGGCTCGAGACCATGAGCGGAAGACGGGATGATTACATTGTCGTGAGGCTGCCCGGGATTGCACTTTTCATCATTTAGCATCCCCTTACTTGTTACGAGGCGGTATGGGTACCTACGGACGAGGTTATTGGCGGGTTCGAGAGCGAGATGGCCGGGATACCGTTCCTCTTGACATGGTGACGGCCGAGACTATCATATTTTTTGCTAGGGCCTTTTCGGGAGCAGCCTTTCTTGCTCACACACTGATACGGAAGACCCGGGGCACCACATATCTATCTACCTTGTATCTCATTTGGTATGGGGAGGAGATGGGGCTGGTTCAGCACACTATTGAGGCATATTGCCAAGGGATCCGAGGAGGAGACCAGACTAGCCGGGAGCTACGTGATCTTTGAGGCGGCGGCGGCCCGGAACAACGTGGCCAGGCGATCCGACAGATTTTGAGAGACTCGTAGAGAGGAGGGCCAAGATGAGGGATGACCCTGAGGTTATGGCTCTGAGGACACCCTTGAGAGAGGAGAGGGCTGCCCAGGCGGCATTGAGAGCTGCCGGAATGGTTGACTCACTAACTCATATTATTCCTGAGCCGGGACGACGGGAGACAGACCTGTTTGGGATAGCTAGGCCAAAGACCTCCCGAGGACCGAGGAAGAGGAAGAAGAAGAGTGCTAGTTCGGGAGCGGGAACGAGCGACTAGGATTAGGTGACCGGTCATTGTATCCCTTATTGCCGACACAGACAGTCTAGACGTACTTTTAAAAGATGTACATTTGCTAATGTTAATGAGTCGAGAGTAGACCGTGCTTGAACTCATCAATGAATGTATTAATGTAATGAAAGTTGAAATTACTTCAGAACTTAATCAAGACACATTTTGGTATTCACAAATATAACTGTTGACAGGATTTGGTGATTTTTATGATTTTTAGACCGAGCATGCGCCGCCTACGTTCCCCTTTTACAAAAGGAGGACTAAGGGGCTCAGGTCTCCGTAGTTCGACCCAATTAATTTTGTATTTAAGAAAGGGATAGATAGAAGGGGGACAAGTGGTGCAATCCTGCTTTTTACCTAGACCGCCCGCTTTTAGGGTTTTCAGTCTAGTTGGGTATATTCTTTAGCACCGAGCGCGCCCTTTGTTTTGCACGGACTGCCTTTTGAGAGGTTTTCAGTCTCGTCTGGGTACATTATTTTCGTGCTTTTATTATTTTTCTTTTTTTTATATTTTCTTTTCTTTTTTTTTTTTTTTTTTAGAGAGGAAGACTCGATTCAAACATAATAGCGGCGCAGCTTGTCGCCGTTTACTGGGTGCATGAAGGGGTTACCATCCAAATTCGTCAACTTCATTGCTCCACCGGAGAAGATCTCCTTTACCAAATACGGGCCAACCCAGACTGGTGCCCACTTGCCCAACGGACTGAATTGGTTTGGCGGCTTCTCCTTTAAGACCAAATCACCCACCTTAATGTTACGGGGTTATACCTTCTTGTCAAAGGCCCTAGCCATACGCTTTTGATAAGCCCGGATGTGCTCCATTGCCTTGAGCCTTCGCTCATCTAGGAGAGCTAACTCGTTATGCCGACTTTGAAGCCAGTCTATTTCATTGACCTCGTTTTCAAGCAGAACCCGAAGAGTGGGTATTTCTAACTCAATGGGCAAGACGACATCCATCCCATATGTTAAAGCGAACGGGGTTTCACTGGTGGCTGTTCTTACTGAAGTGCGATAGCCCCATAATGCCAAGTGAAGCTTCTCAGGCCAATCCCGGCTCCGTTCGGCCATCTTCCGGATGATCCTTTCTAGATTCTTGTTCGCGGCCTCGACAGCACCATTGGTTTGAGGGCGATAAGGGGATGACTTATGTCGCTTGATCCTGAACTCTGCAATCAGTCTGTCGGTGTCTCCCTCGGAATGCGACCCATTGTCGGAAATAATCTCATTTGGAACTCCATACCGGCACAGAATGTTCTCTTTTATAAACGGGCCACCTTTTTGGAGTTGAGGACCTTGTAGGATGCTGCTTCAACCCACTTGGTGAAATAGTCAACGGCGACTAACACGAATTCGTGCCCATTACTACCGGCAGGAGTTATCTTTCCAATAACATCGATTCCCCAAGTCGCGAACGGCCAAGGAGTGCTCATACAGTAGAGATCATGGGGAGGTATATGGTTGAGATTGGAGAACTGCTGACATTTATCACAAGTCCGCACAAGCCCGAATACGATCGGTCTCCATGGAGATCCAATAATAGCCCATCCTGAGTATGCTGAACATTAAAGCTCGGGCGTTCATATGTGGTCCACATGCACCACCATGGACTTCCTCCATAACCTTTCTAGCTTTAGACCTGCTGATACATAGCAAAAGTGGTCCTCAGTGTCTTTTCTTCCATAAGTCATCTCCCAGAATAACATACTGTGCAGACAACCTCTTCAAAGCTTGCAAGCTTTTGGCGCGAAGACCCTCTTTCAGCTTACCATCCTCCTCTGTCGGGAACGAGGCTTCACCATGCTTAAGATACTGGAAAATCTGGCTATACCACAAGTCATCGACCTTTTCTAGTTCAATCTGACAACAGTAGGCAGGGTTCTCGCGCCTCCCAACCCTGAACGACTTTACTGACTTTCCCTCCGGAATTTCTACCAAAGAGGCTAAGGTGGCCAGGGCATCCGCGAACCTGTTCTTATCCCAAGGTAGATAATGGAACGTGACCTCCTTAAATTGGTTGATCAGATCCTCCATATAAGCATAGTACATTTGTAAGTACTGGTCCACGGTTTTCCACTTATTGGACACCTGATTAATGATTAGCAGGGAGTCTCCATATACCTCCAACTCTTCGACATTTCGCTCCAAAGATGCTTCGAGGCCGGCTATACAAGCTTCATATTCCGCGGCGTTGTTAGTAGCCGGGAAATTCAACTTGATAGCGATGGGGGTGTGCACATCCTTCGGATCAACCAACACCATGCCGATACCATTGCCTCTCTTATTGGCGGCACCATCAAAGAACAACTGCCAACGGTCTGTGCCTTCTACCACAAAAATCCCATCATCCGGAAACTGGGGTTCGAGTCCACGCGCTTCTGTGCTCGGAAAGTCTGCCAAATGATCTGACAGAGCTTGGCCTTTGATTGCCTTGCGAGTTACAAATTTGATATCAAATTCGGCTAGGAAGAAGGACCATTTCGCAAGCCTCGATGACAAAGAAGGCTTATCGAATAGGCACTTGATAGGGTCCATCTTTGACACCAGGTGTACTGTATGTGCCAACAGTAATGTCTCAACTTGCTGACCACCCACCCGTACGAAGGCTGCGGGTTTTCTCTAAGGTTTGAATAGTTCAACTCGCTTGCCACTGAAGCTTCGGTGGCGAAGTAGATGGCATTCTCCACTTTTGAATCTGGCTTCTCTTGTGCGAAGCATGGCGCCCAGTAGTATCAATGCTGTTAAATATAGCAGTAAGGGCTTGTCCTTATGAGGAGGACAAAGGATCGGGGGTGGACCAAGTAGGCTTTGATTGTCTCGAAGGCGATCTGACACTGCTCGTTCCATTCAACCTCCTGATTCTTCTTGAGTAGCTTGAAAATCGGCTCACAAATAGAGGTCAACAAGTGGATGAATCGACTGATATATTGGAGACGTCCCATGAAAGCCTTCACCTCTGTGACTGTCGTTGGTGGCTTCATCTCCATGATGGCTTTAATCTTTCTCGGATCGGCCTCGATTCCCCGCTCCATGACCATATATCCCAGAACTTTTCCTCGGACTACGCCGAAAGTACATTTTGCATGGTTCAATCTCATGTCATGCTCCCGCAGCCGGTTAAAGAACTTCCTCAAGTCGATCAAGTGTTGACCATCTGATCCCTTGGAATGGATAATCATATCATCAACATAAACCTCGATCTCCTTATGATCATGTCATGAAAAAGCGCGATGACTGCTCGCTGATAAGTGGCGCCAACATTCTTCAGTCCAAAGGGCATAAACGTATAACAAAAGGTTCCCCAAGGGCTGGTAAAGGCAATCTTTTCCTGATCCTCCTCGGCGACCTTAATCTGATTGTAACCCGCAAAGCCATCCACAAATGATTTGACTTCGTAACTGGCAGTAATATCCATCAACAGATCGATATTGGGCAAGGGAAAATCATCCTTCGGGTTAGCCTTTTTTAGGTCCCTGAAGTCTACACAAACCCTGACTTTGCCATTCGACTTGGTCACCGTCACTATGTTGGCCAACCACTTTGGGTACTCGACCACTCTAATGAAACCCACCCTGAGCAGCTTCTCTATTTCCTCCTTGACTTGAAGAGACCATTCTGGCTTAATCCGGCGAAGCTTCTGCTTGACAGGCTTGGCATCTGGGTCTAGGGGGATTCGATGCTCAACAGTTGAAGTATCCAACCCGGGCATGCCCTTGTAGGACCAGGCAAACACGTCTATATACTCCTTGAGCAAATCAATGTGGGCTTCCCGCTCTTCCCCGGTGAAGAAACTGCCAATTTGTGTCTCTTTGGGCTCTTCAGTAGTTCCCAAGTTCACCGTAGTCAATACCTCATCGGCAGCTTGGGCCCGATTGTCCTCTCGCTCAAAACCCTGCTTTATATTATCATTTAAAAAGTTTTCATCTAAAAGTTCTGTGTCCTCTTCAAATGAATCATTATTAACCACTTTTAAGTCATTAAGATTTGTTTTAGTTAACTTATCATTTGTTAAGGTGGCAATTAAGGGATACGCATAAAGGTCAACCATTTCATTCAACGCGAAAGGGAAAACAGAGTCAAGGACACGGCGATGATCATCAGCCGTGAGAGAATCAGACCTATCTAGAGACTCGAACTCGATAACAAGAGACTCTGAGGACTGACTCAAGATTATAGGGACAGACTTAGACTTAGACACACCAGGACGAGGGGTCAGCCCGAGCTTTTCAATCATAACTTCCCGGCTGGAGATCGGTCCCTTGAAGGAAGTCCAATTCCGGAGCGGCATCTCTGAAGTGCTGACGAAGGTCCGTGGATCAATCTCTTTGCCTCCATCAATCTTGATCACTGATACGTAATCATCCCCAGTCAGAAGATCAACCACAGGTACATAATCATCCCTGGTCAGAAGGTCAACCATACCAAAAGGATCCTTAGCAACGGCCCTGGCCATCGACAGTGTCTCCTCACATAAATCAATCAGCAGTGCTTCAATCAGCGGATCAGCCCCGACAGTTTGTGATAAATCTGTCTCTTCAAACAAAGCTGCGACATCTTCGCCCACATCGAATTCAGTGGCTTCATCGACTTTCCCAATCATAGGATCAACCATGGACAACTTCTTGAACTGGTCGGTGAAATCAGGACTTCCCCAGAAATGATACTGGCTCTTGAAAGTGGTAACAGCCCCTGGAATGTTAGGCTTGTTGATGATAAACTCCTTGACAGGATTGTCCTTCAAAGTAAGGCTCTTCATTTTCCCGAGCTGGCCTTCGGGGCACACAAAATCATCACCCTTTTCTCTAACAAAGTACTTCTCCAAGGAGGGGTGGTAAGGACGGAGATTCGGTTTGACATAAGGTTTTCCAGCAGCACTAGCCTATCTCTTTTCTGCGGCTTCAATCCAGTCGGCCTCCTTGTGTTTGGGGGTCTTCTCAACATATCCCAAACCTTCCTTGTCTTTCTTCGGCTTTAACTCCTCCAACTTGTGGGTACCTTGCTGACGTCTACCCAGACCAAGCCCCGGAATGTAGTTCATATGCCTCATCATTACCATAGCTAGAGGAATCTTATCAAAGGAAGTTGTTAAGTCAATCGTGCAGATCTGGGCTTTTGGGCTCTCGACCCTGAAACTGCTCAACATCAAGTTGGATTCATCATGCTTAATTTCCATTACCGGTCTCCCCTCATCATCGGTGCCCTCGATGGTAACACTATCCCCATAAATGATGGTCAACTCGCCGTCTTGGACAAACTTGACACACTGGTGCAGGGTTGAAGCGACCCCTCCAATTTGATGAAGCCACGGCCTTCCTAGCAGCGAGCCCGGCCGGAATGTTTATCACCTGAAATTCAACTACCATGGGCTTCTTGCCAAACCACAGAGTCAACATCATCACACCCAAAACCTTCCTAGACGTGGAGTCATACGCCTTTATAGTCTGATTGGATGGTTTCAAATCGGTGGCCTTAATGTCCAACAAACTCATCATCCTGGCAGGCAATACATTCATAGCTGAGCCGTTGTCTACCATCACGTGGGGGAGCCGACGTCCATTTAACTGAACAGTGATGTGCAGAGACTCGTTGTGGCTGGTTCCAAATTTTGGCAAATCCAGTTCCATAAAGGTGATGATATTTCCATATTGGGCAGTACCTATCAATTGGCACGCTTCATCAGGGGTAGAATTCACGGACACCATTGTCTTAGATAGGGCTTCCTCCAACTTTAACTTGTGAGGATAATAAGAAGTCAAGAGAGACCAGAGAGAAATGTTGGCCTGGGTTCGCTTCAACTGTGCGAGAATTGGATCGTCCCCTGTCGAATCCTCTTCGACTGCCCCTTTGGCGTACGAACCTTTATTAGCTCCAGCTTCCGGAACAGCGGCTTCTTTGTCTTTTCCTGATGGTCCGGCAACATCAGTTCCCAACATTTTACCTGACCTAGTAAGCAAATTGACCTCAGCTTCCTGGTCCTCGTCGTGATCTGCACAAGCCGCCTTTAACTCGGACCAACTCAACGGAGGTTCCTGCGTAGCGTATGGCCAAGCCGCCTGTCTCAATTGATTAACAGTGATTGCCGAGCTTGAATTAGAGGCGTGCTTAATCTCTTCCCAAGTGAGGGGAGTAGATCGAGAATCGGGAGAAATACTATCATGCTGGACATCATTCACTGATTTTGCTGCGGCTCGGACATCATCCCAAGACAACATATAGCAGAAATAAGCATTCATTTCACCATCAACATTGATTACATCACTGTTCACAGGCACAACCGCCTCAAATTCGCTCACACTTTCATGAAGACTAGCCTCACCTACAACAAGCTTACTCTCGTCACAGACTTCCTTACCAAACTCTATGACATTGACAAACTCAATCTTCTCAAAGTCGATCATGTTGACCCCGTTGTTGTTGTTGGGAAGAGGGTTGGTGACGACGTTCGGCTTCTCAATCTTGCTCTGGTCGATCAAATCCTGAACGATTCTCTTGAGTGTAAAGCAATTGTTGGTGGTATGGCCCGAGTTCTGGTGGTAATGACACTTCAAGCTATGATCCAATCCCGGGATGTTAGGAGTAGGGTAGTTCTCCAAAGGCTTGATCATTCCTGTCCTCATCAAACCATCAAATACCTCTTCGAGCGGGATCCCCAAATCATCAAATCTCTGCCTCTGAGGCCGTCCTCCACCGCGGCCGGGTGACTGATTCTTCTCCCCTTGAATGTAGTTGACGGTGTTAGAGACAGCAGTTTCCTTGCCTTTCGAAGCCACAGGGGCGGAGCTTGGAACTCGATAGCGGGGAGCTGGAGCATTACCAGGAACATGAGTTGGAACGATGGAATAGGTAGCATTCTCGCTTTCGGCCCCTGCACTCACCATTTCTCGCAGATTTGGGTAATAACCACGGCCAATGGCTTCCCTGACAGCTGGCTTGACGCATGAAAGGAAAATGGATTTCTCATCGGATAGGGGAATTGGATCAACCAACTCATTAAGCTTCTTGTTCCACCTCTTATAGAAGTCTGTTACAGACTCATCGTGCCTCTGGATGGTACCGATCAAGTCACTACGAGTGGTGTACCACTCGATACTTCCTTTGTATTTGTCCAAAAAAGCATCACTGATCTGGGACCACGTAGCCCTTGCCTCCGGCTTAAGGCCTAGAAACCATCTCAACGGAGAATCATCGAGAGACAAGTGAAAGTAGAGGGATAGCATCTCCTCGGTGGCCCCTTTGGCACCCATAGACATGATATAGCTATTCATGTGAGTTTTAGGGCATGTGGAGCCTTCAAACTTAGTTATAGGGGGCATCTTGAAGTTCTTCGGGAGGGCCTTAGAGTCCTTGAGCTCTACAGAGTTGACCACGCTAGACCCAAAAGTCATCTTGTGCAATTGTTCTTTCACATACTTCAGCTCTTCTTTTAAACTTGAAACCTCGGAAGACGGGGGTTGCCCTACAGTTGGAGCTACCGTCGAAGATGGCATTGGGAATTCTGGCGTGGATCTGATGGGCAAGGCAGTCGAAGGAAGACCAAAAGTACTGGGCACGCTGACATTGCTGTCCAATAAACCAACCGAGCTGGGGATTCTATTCCCATACATGTCGTAACCATTAAACTGAACGTTGGGATTCCGGGGACCAAACTGCACCGATTGACTTCCCGCCTGACCATGGGTAGAAAACCTGGTACTGATGCATGGAGCTGAATATGGGGTGGAACCATACAGATGTTGGGTGAGAGGAGAATAAACTGCAGGTTGAGAGAAGTTGCTTTGGAATTGGGACTGAGGATATTGCGGGAGCTGATCCTGACAAATCTGGCTTTTTGACAGACGATACTGACCGCTCCGCTGCTGATTGGACTGATCATGAGGAGCAACAAACAGACCACCAAAAGCTCGGTTGAAAGGCTGACCCGTGCTGCTATACAGACTTTGACCTTGAGACCCAAACTGATTCTGATCAAACCCGAACTACTCCTGGTCGACACCACTGTGCTGATTCTGCCCATACTGACTCTGGGGATAAAACACAAACTGGTCCTGAGCACTATCCTTCGGGAAGGAGCTTGACTCGCCTCTCAGTCCGTATTGCCTGCCATCAGTAGACACTGGGATGGGGGAGGTCTTGACACATTCCCATGAGTCGGCATCGAAAAAGAGCTAGGCACACCATAGGAGATTGGAGGGGGCACATTGTGAAAGCCTTGCCTAGGTGAGGACGGGGGAACAAAACCAGTGCCGGTGATAGTAACATCGGGCTCCTCCCTAATTTCTTCATACGACCCATCGGGGCGACGGATTATGGCGACGCCTTGCATACGCATTACTTCGACATAGCGAGCCCAACCGGCCTCCTCACGGGCACGAGAGGCTTCGAGAGCAGCACGGAGAGAAGCCTCCTGAGAGAAGTTGAAACCTGGGTGAGGGTTAACAAACGGACTTCCCGGGGGTGTCATATGAGGACCCATGCCGTGACCACTGCTAGGAGAGGCATTCAAACCCACATTCGGCCCCACATTCTGACCTTGATCTAGCCCCAAACCTTGACTGACATTCTGACCTTGAGCTGGATCAATACCCGCATTCGGACCCAAACCCGCTGAAACTTGTGAATTTGCCATCTCTGAGACTGCTGGAAATGAATCCCTGACTGGAGAAAAACTGATTAACCGACCACCCGGAACTCTGACCCAATACTTGCTCGCTGAAAGGGGGAGAGAACTGTTTTAGGTAGGGGAGAGGATAGGCTTAGGACGGACTCATGCATATGCTATATTTAAAATATTTTAAATAAAAACGATTTTTATTAATCCTAAGAATGGTTGGAAAAGGGGGACACCTTCTTTTTCGCAGTCTACACTATTCCTGGACTAGTGGGTTCCATCACTAGGTCTATAGACCCCCTGTATTCCACATGTATTGCACCTCCGGGACGGACAATCCCGACAGAGGTCCTATAGGGCACGTGAAACCCACCAATCAAAAAGCAAAACGGACCTATGGGCATACAAGTCAAAACAAGTCAAACTCAAGATTTTCAAAACCAAGTCCAAGTCAAAACGTCTAGACTCGGGAGGAGAGAGGGTCGAAAGTACGTTTGAATGTACGAGACCGCAATTTGCAGGTAAAATCCTGAAAAAAATTTGGCATGACCTCTCCTCACTTCGAGTCGGAAATCTGGCATGTCCTCTCGTCGCTTTATGGCGAAATTTCGGCATAGCCTCCCGTTAGCACGTGTCAAGAAATTGACATGATCTCGCTTTAGCACATGTCGAAAACGCGTCATGACCTCTTGCGAAGCCAAGTCGAGAAATCGACATGTACCCACGTCGAGACATGTCAAAGCTTTGACATGTACTCACGTTGAGTTATGTCGTAATTTCATCATGAAGAAGGAGAGTATGCCAAGACCTTGGAGATGAAGTATGACTCGAACTTTGTGAGAAAATTTTGAAGACCGAGTTTGAAAAATGTTTTGAAAAGTATTTTGCCATAAACCAACCGGTCACGGTAGAAAGTGTGTCACGGACAAGTGTTGGCTCCTAGTCTATAGGCTGGGAGGACTTTAGACTCTCAAGCGTAAGCGAAACACGTCACTGTCAGCGATGCCGTCCGTACACTCCTGGGTTCTAACTCTATGTGCGGGTATCGTGCGAGTAGTGTGAAGGTATCTTCTAGGAAAATATTTTTTTGCCTTTTTTGTAAAAAAGATTTTTTTCCTCTTTTTTTTTTTTTTTTCAAAATGCAATGAGTATGCAAAAAGAAAAAAGAACGAGTCCAAAGCACGAAAAAGGGGACTGCCCCAAATGTCAAGTAATCACCAGCAACTGCATCTCAGAATTTCTCTGCCCTGTCCAACTGATCAACTGAAATTGTCCCTGCACTGCTTCCTATGTCGTCCGACACAGAACATCCCAGGAAGGGGATATCGTCCGACACAGAAGTTCTCACCAACAGAGCCAAGCAAGCAGCACAAGGGGGAAGCCCCAACACCGAAATACCATCATATCAAGGCATATAAAACATGTAGGCACAAAAGCATGGCAAGGCACATAAGAGCACACAAAATGACACAAATCACACACAAAGAGAATGAAAAAATTGTCCAAGTTGATTTAAAGAAAGTTAGACCCTCTTAAGAAAAGCTTTTTCTCTTTTTTTTTCAAAAAAAGAAGAATGATACCGGTACGTGGGATTGTTAGACCACAATTTATCCCAAGCCCCGAGTTAGGAAGCGATACAGGAAATTTAGTGGTTTCCACCTATATACCAAGCATCACTCTTTTTTTTCTTATTTTTTAAAAATAAAAGCTTTTCAACAAAGTCCCCAGCGGAGTCGCCACTGAATGAACACTACAAGAAAAACAGGTTTTAGCGACGGAAAAATCCGTCGCTAAAAGGCAAAAATCCGTCGCTAAAGGCATTTAGCGACGGAAAAAATCCGTCGTTAAAACCCTTGTCGCTAAATATTAACGACAGATTTTTGGGCTGTCGTTAAATTAACGACGGATAATTCCGTCGCTAAAACTAAAAAATCCGTCGCTAAATGTTGAAGAGGAACGACAAAATTAATGTATTGCGGCATTATTAACGACGGATAATTCCGTCGCTAAAACTAAAAAAACCGTCGCTAAATGTTGAAGAGGAACGACAAAATTAATGTATTGGCGACATTATTAACGACGGATTTTCCGTCGGTAAAGTGCTTTTCAATTTGACGACCAAATTAGTGAGGGATTTAGCGACAGATATTTCCGTCGCTAAATCATCCAAAAATTTATTCATTGATTACCGACAGAATGATCCGTCGCTAAATTTAATAATTTTTTCAATATAATTGTATATTTTCCTGTTTATACCCCTGTTTAATCAATCCACCTGTAAATAAACACACACCTGTAAAAAAACAACACAACATTGTTCAAAAAAGATTCCATCCCTTAAACAAAGTACCATACTAATACTTAAAATATTTATAAGTTACATCTAGTTCAAAAAGGATAAACCAACAATTCCAAACCGAGAATAAACATAATTAATAAACCAACAATATTAACAAGAGTTTATCAACTAAAAGAAATTAGTTAGAGGGCTCCCCAAGTGTATCATTAACCCGCTCTATCAAACGTTCTAATTTTTCTTCTATTTTCTCCCTGTTCTTTTTCTCGCGATCCACTGTTTCTTCCAACTTAGCAACCTTAGCTTTATCATCCGCTAACTCATTCTTTAGTTGATTGAACTCATCTTCTTTAGTACTATTCTCAAGCAAACAAGAGGCACTAGTCCGGCCATCACTCCCATAAGATCCACTCATTGAACCAATACCATACACACGTTGCTTTTTCACTCCGGCAATTTCCTTGTAGATTTCATTTTGTTCAGCGATAGTCAACGTTCTTGTAGTGGATTCTTCAATTAGTCTATTCTCATAATCCTCCTTCAAAAAACAATATCTCTTGTTATAATGAACAGTAATGTTGTATGCAATGACTGGAAATAAGACTATTCAAAATTGTTAATAATGCATACTCCACAAAAGAACTGGATAACTTCGTGTGGTGAAGAGGACCAGCAGAGTGTTAATCATTTGTGAAGTGTTAAGCATACAAACAGGAACATAGTAGAAACACAAACAAGCATTTACATTCCAAGGTCCTACACATTCATACAATTAACAGTACCACAAACTTGCACCAACAGAGTGTTAATCATTTGTGAAGTGTTAAGCATACAAACAAGAACATAGCATAAACACAAACAGGCATTTACATTCCAAGGTCCTACACATTCATTTATTCCTATGCAGTCCTTGACATGAAAATGATAACAATACCACAAACTTGCACCAACAAACATATTAAGTTGCTACTTATTATTCATTAATTGAAATTATTAGGTTTTGGATTGGTGGTGGATGTAGTCATCAAAGTTGTCAATAACAGTGGTAATAAACTGAAAATCTAAATAAGACTTGTGAATTGTTTGGCTACCTCTACTAAGTGTGAAAACTTCATTTTTCGTTTCTCTAACAAACTAGTGTTAAAATTGGGATGAACTGAGAGGAAGTACGGTAAAATATAGACAGGGTTTCGTCCGGAATCGTTCTTGTCTTGTAATTGCTCTTGCGTTACTGTGCAAAATTTCACTATTAAATATAAAATATTCGCAATTCATAAATACAAATGTAAAATTTCAATGTTAGTTTTTTTTTTTGGGGGGGGAGGGGGGTAGGTGGGGGGCACAAAGAGTTATCCGTTCAAGGTTTACCAGTTTGGCTTAATATGTTTGTTGCTAACCAAACGGCTACGTCAGAATGAATAATGCAAATGATTCAATATTCATAAATACAAATGGAAAATTTCAATTAATGAATAATAAGTAGCAACTTAATATCCAATGAAGTGATGTATGAAACTGAAACAACAGCAGAAGAGTTTATTACCACTGTTATTGACAACTTTGATGACTACATCCACCACCAATCCAAAACAGGAACTTAGCAGAAACACAAACAGACATTTACATTCCAAGGTCCTACACATTCATACAATTAACAGTACCACAAACTTGCACCAACAGAGTGTTAATCATTTGTGAAGTGTTAAGCATACAAACAGGAACATAGCAGAAACACAAATCCTTTTAGCACGAGGGAGTAACTATTTCTTTATGGGACAGAGGGAGTAACTATTTCTTTATGGTATATGGTATAGGGTACATGGTATAGGGTATATGGTATAGGGTATGGTATAGGGTATATGGTATAGTATATAGGGTATAGGGTATAGGGTATATGGTATAGGATATATGGTATAGGGTATAGGGCATAGGGCATAAGGTATAGGGCATAGGGTATAGGGGATAGAGTATAGGGCATAGGGTATAGAGTATAGAGTATAGGGTATAGAGTACAGGGTATAGGGTATAGGGTATGGTATAGGGTATAGGGTATAGGGTATAGGGCATAGTATAGTAGGGCATAGGGTATAGGGCATAGGGTATAGGGCATAGGGGATAGAGTATAAGGCATAGGGTATAGAGTATAGAGTATAGGGTATAGAGTATAGGATATAGGGTATAGGGTATAAGGTATATGGTATAGGGTATGGTATAGGATATAGGGTATAGGGTATAGGATATATGATATAGGGTATAGGGCATAGGGTATATTATATAGGGTATAGGGTATAGTATATGGGGTATAGGGGTTAGGGTTTAGGGTTTGGAGTTTAGGATATAGGGTATAGAGTATAGGGACGGGTAAAATTCTTTAATTTTTATTTATAAATGTATAGTTTTTTTTTATTTTTTAGGAATATAAATAAATATTTTGGACATTTTTTAGTATTGAATTTTTTTACAAAAAGTTATATAAAAAAAGTTAGAAAAAAATAAATAAATATAAGTATAATAAAGAAATCAGGGACGGGTAAATTTTTTTAATTTTTATTTATAAATGTATAGTTTTTTTTTTTTTATGAATATAAATAAATATTTTTGACATTTTTTAGTATTGAAGTTTTTTTCAAAAAGTTATATAAAAAAAGTTAGACAAAAAACTAAACAAATGAAAGTATAATAAAGAAAATAGGCACGGGTAAAATCCTTTAATTTTTTTATAAATGTATATTTTTTATAAATAGAAATAAATATTTTGGACATTTTTTAGCATTGATGTTTTTTTTTCAAAAAGTTACATAAAAAAGTTAGAAAATAAGTTAACTAAAAAAAACAATTTTCGTCGCTAATCCGTCGGTATTTTAAAAAGAGAAATAAGTCGGTGGGAGATTCAACACTTACCTTTCAAAATTTACTTGTTTTAAAATAGGAGTCGTATGATTGAGTTTTCCAAACTCACATTTCAAAATTTCCTCTGCCCAGATCAAATTTGAGGGTCATCAGCTAGATTAATTAGGGTTTTCAATGGAAAAGATGATTTGAGATTGGTAGAGGACTTTGTAGAGACCAAACTCTCCCTTAGTAATGGCCAGCTGTTTGCGTGGATAGATGTGGGTGGATGAGTGTAATTGTTTTTTTTACGGTTATAGCACTAACCGAGGGTAAGGCTTGGCTTTACCACTGGATCACTTATTTAAAGGACAACGTTTAATTGTTTCAAAACTAGTACTTTAATGCACCTGCCAATGGCAAGGTGATAGTACAAAAAGGTAAGAAGTGGGAGTTAGAAAAAAAGCAGCTTCTCTCTATATATAAGATGTCCTATGCCACTCCAGCGCCCGACTACCTTGGGAGCCTCGGCCACTCCTCTATAAATATGTCATATATGTAAGGCGTCATAACCTGCAAATTTCCAAATAGTAAAAATTCAGTACACATGATAAAAGGTGTAAAGGCTTTAGATACCCTCTTTTTCTTTCTTGCGTCACAACCCATCTTTAGTCCAACAAAAGTTAAAAAGAAAATTAGGTTAAATTAAAAGAGGATTAGACAGTCATTTTCAAAATGTAGTCTTTAATTTTTCGGGTTAAATAAAAGAGGGTTATGCAGTCAAAATGCAATCTTTAACACTAGAAATCCAGAGAATGCACAAAATAAATATAGAGACTTCCAAACAAAGTTAGTGTACGCTAGCTCTTCCGTAGGCAACCCTACCCCTCTCCCCCAACAAAACGCTTACAATTATGTGTTGCCTCTCAATCATCAGAACTTCAGTTTCAATGAAGCAACGGGAACAACAAGTTGGTTAACATAATCGATCGTTTGAAAAGTAAGAGTATTGAAACTCTAACCTTGAATGTGGATTCAACAATTGATTGTCGTCTCCTCAGTTGAACGTTATTGAGAGAATTTGACTGAAAGAGTGTAAATGCGCAGTGGGAGCCGGTTAGGGGCAGATAGGTAGTGCGTGTGGCTGCTTAACTACTATGAACCGCCGCTGAGAAGTGGGTAGAATTTAGGTTGTCTTACCCCAGGAACATGACACATATAAAACTGATATCAATAAGTGAGATGCAGTTACAAAATGACAAGATAAAAATTGCAAAATTATAAAGTGTAGAAAAAATATTCAATTTTTGTGTTTCTAAAATCATACCCATAATTAGACATGGCCAAATCCGGGTACGGGTACGGATCCGACCCGCCGGGTCACGGGTCTAAAAATGAAGAACCGGAACCGAACTGTAAGATGCACGGGTACGATTCTGGTACGGGTCCTAGGAGTACGGGTACACGGTTCTCCCGGGTCCAAAATAATTCTGTTTTTTTCAAAAAAAAAAAAAATCAATTTTTTTTCAAATTTGGTGGTGGTTTGGTGGTGGCGGTTTTGAGGTGAAATGTGATGTTGGGGATGATGTAATGACATTTCTAACCCTAGCATTCCAGAGCTAGTCATACTTGAAAACATTCCTACACCATTTGGTTCCATTAACTAAACATTCAACAGCTTAAAATTCAAAAAAAAAAATCTTAAAATCAAATTACTATCAAGAAAGAGAAATGATGAACTAGATTGGATTTTGATACATACCCAGTAACTAAAATGATGTCTATAGCGAAACCCAGAATATGGATTTGGTAAACTTTACCGAATTGTGAAAAGATGATGATTTTTCCCAGGAATATATTAAATATCTAATAAAATGGGGAAAATAGTGATGGGAAATTGTGCAGTATAGGTATATAGAGAGAGAGAGAGATATATATATATTCTGACGCATCTGACGCGGTTCCTGACGCGGGTCTCACGGATACGGTTCCACGGGTTGGACCTGCCGGGTCACGGGTTTGGAGAAAGAGGAACCGGAACCGAACCGCCAATTGTACGGGTACGGGTCTGGGTCGAACGGTTCACGGGTCTTACACGGTTCCGATTCTGACGGGTCAAATCCGGGTACGGTTTCACGGGTCCGAACGGGTGCGGGTACGGGTCGGCCATGTCTACCCTTAACCTCCTTATTCTCCTAATTTTCAAAAACCCTATCTCTTTCTTCCGAATAAGCAATTCTAATGTCAAATAGGCTTAAACGATTGAATGTAGCAATTGAGAAATTCTGGCGAATGAAAAGGAAAACAAATAGATTGCAATGAACACAGAATGACGAAAGTATAAACGCAACACAATTGAATAGATGTAAGCATTAGATACAAAAAGAAGTCAAAATTTTGTAGAGAAAGAAGTAACAAAAATACTTTGTTCTTTGCTTGTATAAATCTATTTACTTTTAAATATTCATATCAGTCCACCCACCAGATCCAAAGCTTTGACTCATCATTCTACCCAGCTCATGGCTTTCAGCCTTGCTTCAACTACAATAGTTGTATCCTGTGATCCAGACAGCCAAAGAAGAAATACTCACTTTCCACACTTTTTTGACATGCAAACAGCTAAGAGCCTCATTTATATCAACACAAAATAAATATTCATATCATTCTTTCCACCAAATTCTACATAAGGTGCCAATTTATCAATTATGTGAGCAATAGTAGTCATTATGGATAAGGGGGTGGGGGAAAGAAGAAGAAATAAAGTTATCTAAACAGTGAATTAAAAATTAACTTTTAAAATTTACACCATGAATGTTTATGTAATTAAAGTAAATTTAGTACATTTATAGAAAAAAACATGTCAAGGTACATTAATTCATTTGGCATCCGCAAATATATGAAAACAAAAGTAAAAAATGTTGGCAAAATTACAATAACAGAAAGAAATGAATTACAAAAATTGAAATACAAATATAAACTGAATAAATTTTAAGAAATAAACGGCATTAACAATTCTTGTTGTACGAGCTCTGATAAATCAGTCTCCTTAATACTTATTTGTCCCCTCACCGATAGTACTTGAGGTTGCCTTGGACGCGAGTCTCCCAGGATAGAACGTGCGGACCGAGGACACTTTCCACATAAAGTTTCCAGCGAATTAGCAGTGTGCCTGGACAGTATCACCACGATACAGAAATGCAAGGAGGCCAAAGGAAAGATGCTACAATATGCAATGAGAGAGAGGGAGGAGGTTGCTGGAAAATGTTTTTGGTGTTCTTCAAATGGTTTGTGGCTCCATCTTATAACCATAACTGGCCAAACTAAACAGTTATCATCAATTATGAAATTAGCAACATTTTAATTTCGTGTGACTGTTACAAAAGGAAGAAATCAAACAGATATTAAGCTTGAGTAATGGTTGTTGCAAGTCTATTCATAATTATGGGAATTTATTTCTGATTCACAAATAAAAAAAATAAAAAAAGGTGGGCTAGCGCGAGTAGGCCAATTTGGAGCCACATTCGTGTCCGCAGGTAGCGCATGCACATGAGTTCGGTAGCGCAAAGCCCATTTCGGTCCATAATTTGCACCCCCCTGCACAACTGTGCACGAGAGAGAGAGAGAGAGAGAGAGAGAGAGAGTCTCTATGCCACACATTCATACCCCTTATCAAAGTGTAGGAGTTTTAAATTTGCTAGATTTTACATTTCCATTCCATGTGGGATAACCACGTTTTCCCACTTTCAAACCATTAACTTTGAGCCTTAATATCTCATTCATCCATTAACCATTTTGTACAAATAAATATTTGATTTCAATGTTCTCATGGAGTAGAACACAAACCCACATTCAATTTGGTCATTTAACAAATAATCCATTTAGGAAAAATTCCCAAATTTCCTTTACACCCACTTATATTTTCCAACAATCCTCCACATGAAGGAAATGATGAGGAAATGGTGATAAAGTTTGGCAGTTGACACCTACATATGATAGGTAGGGTTTTGCCCTTTGAACCTTCCATTGTAAAATATATATACTCTACTCGCTAATCAGTAGACGCGATATCCTTTAACTCTTCAGCTTTTTGTGTAGCCGGTCATATACTTTACACATGTATCTCCCTAACACACTTCAACTCTCATAGCTATGTTCATTCACGGCTCTGAACATAATGTCTGGTTCTATGAGAGGGTCTAAGAATTGAGCCTCGACCAACTTTTCTCTCACATAGGTGATTCTTATAAGTAACTCGTATTACCCCCACTTGACAATTCCGAAGTGTAAGAATCATTAAAAGCTATAAAATTAACCTTTCCTTTCGGGATGTCACTTAAGGAATGGGATTAGGGTTGGTTCCCCCACAGTGATGCTACAAGTCTTTTAACAATTAGGTTGTCCCTTTGAAAACCTAGATCTTGGGATCTCCAGTCAACTAGGTTGGGTTTTTCGTTGTGTTTAACTTCTCAAGAGGCTTTAATCCCATTCCCAATGTCAATCTTTCAACTACCTCTTTGGTTAACCTTTTGGTTAATTGATCCGCCAAGTTATCTTTTGACTTCACATAGTCAATAGATATAGTACCAATTGAGAGTAGTTGTATTATGATATTATGTCTACGACGTATATGTCTAGACTTACCATTGTACATGTTGCTTTGTGCCCTACCAATTGAAAATTGGCTATAAAAATGGATACAAATTGCTGGCACATGCTTCATCCATTTTGGAATATCTTCTAGAAATTGGCATAGCCATTCGGCTTTTTCACCACACTTATCCAAAGCTATAAACTCTGATTTCATAGTGGATCTGGCTATAACAGTCTGTTTAGGAGATTTCCATGATATAGCTACACCTTCTAATGTGAATAAATATCCATTTGTAGACCTAGAGTCTTTGATATCTGATATTCAGTTAGCATCAGAATATCCTTCAATTACAACCAAATGTCTAGTATAATGTAATCCATAGTCACAAGTATATCTTAAATACCTTAGTACTCTCACAATACCCTTCCAATGGTCTGTCACAGGATTAATTGTGTACCGACTCAGTTTGCTCACAACATAAGCAATATTTAGCCTTGTACAACTCATTAAGTACATTAAACTTCCAATGACCCTTGAATTTCTAATTGAGAAACATGTTCGCCTCTATTCTTTGTTAAATCCAGGCTTGTGTCAATTGGAGTATTCATGGTTCTATTGTCATCTTTGTTAAATTTCTCTAGAATTTTATCCACATAATGTGAGATATTCTAGAAATTTTCACTCCAATGACCACATCCGCTGAACCCATATCTTTCATGTCAAACTTCGAGTTCAACATAATATTTGTGGATTAAATTATTTTATCACAGCTTCCTATGATAAGCATGTCGTCTACATAAAGACACAAAATGACAGCCATTTTCCGTGTTTTTGATGTAGACACATTTATCACATTCATTGATTTTAAATCCACTTTTAATCATGGCTTGATCAAACTTTTGATGCCATTGTTTTGGTGCTTGTTTGAGGCCATACAATGACTTCACTAAATTGTACACTTTATTTTCTTGCCCTGTAGCACAAAATCCATCTGGTTGTTCCATGTAAATCTCCTCTTCTAAATCTCAATTTAGAAAGACAGATTTTATATCCATTTGATGTACTTCAAGATTTCGCAATGCCGCAATTGAAAGCACAATCCTAATAGACGTTATTCTCGTAATAGGAGAATACGTGTCAAAGTAATCTAGGCATTCCTTTTGTCTCTAACCTTTAATTACAAGTCTAGCCTTTATTTATCAATTGTTCTATCCGCCTTCCTTTTCCTTTTGAAAATCCACCTATATCCTAGTGGTTTACTTCTCGAAGGAAGATCTACTAGTTTCCAAGTGTGATTTTTCAAAATGGAATCAATTTCACTCTTAATGGCCTCTTTTCACAAAGGTCCTTCGGAAGAGCTCAAGGCTTATTTATAATTTTGTGGCTCACTTTCTAGCATGTAGGTTAGAAAATTTGGGCCATATGATTTTTCTACCCTAGATCTTTTGCTACGTCGAGGTTCCATCTCCAATTCTTCACTTCTATCTTGAACGTGTTTTTCTTCTATTGAATGTTGTACCCTAGTTGATAAGCTTGTCTCATTTTTTTAACTTACATGGGAACACATTCTCAAAGAAAGAACCATTCCTAGATTCCATTATAGTATTCTTGTGTATATCTTGAAGTTTTGATTCATACACAAGAAATTTATAAGCACAACTATTGTGTGCATATCCAATGGATATGAAATCAACAGTCTTAGGTCCAATTTTCAACTTTTTAGTTGGAGGTACGACTACCTTCGCAAGACACCCCCACACTCGCAAGTATTTGTAACATGGCGCTCTTCCATGCCATATTCATATGGGCTATTGTTTAATTTCTTTCGAGATACCTTATTTAAACACATAATTTGCCGACAACACGACTTCTCCCCACATGTTATAAGGTAATTACGAACTTATCAACATGGCATTCATCGCTTCTTCTAATGTCCGATTTTTACGTTTGGCAACACAATTTTGTTGGGTGTATAAGGTGTCGTGGTTACATGTTTAATTCCATATTGAGCACAAATTGCCTCAAATGGAGATTCATATTTCCCACCACGATCACTTCTTATCACCTTAATTTTTCGATTAAATTGATACTCAACTTCATTTTTATAGAGAGTGAACTTCTCTATAGCTTTATTTTTACTTTTGATGAGGTACACATAGCAATATTTTGTGCTATCATCAACAAAAGTCACAAAGTACTTATTGTCACCACGTGATTGTGTTGATTTGAAGTCACATATGTCCGTGTGAACTAACTCAAGTGGTTCACTATTTCTTGTTATTGGATGGAATGAAGGTTTTGTAAATTTTGCTTCTACGCAAGTTTCACATTTGTGTTTCCAATCAACTTTAAATTTGGGTATACAATTTAAGTTAATTAATCTATGAATGGCATCATAATTAACATGTCCTAATCTACCATGCCACAAATGGGAAGACTCAAGCAATTAAACGGAAGAATTATGCATTGCATTGATTTTTGGCTTAATCACCATTACATTAGGTTTCACCACCATTACACTTAACTTAAACATCCCATCATTCACATACCCTTTTCCTACAAACATTCCATTCTTGGAAAAAGTGACAACATCAGATTTAAACACAATACAAAAACCAAGCTTAATTAAATGCGAGCCGGACACCAAGTTCTTCCGGATATCGGGCACATAGAGCAAATTGTTAAGAGTCAATTCCTTTCCGGATGTCATCTTCAAAACCACCTTCCCTTGAACTTTGATGTCGGAAGTGGCTGAATTCCCCATAAACAACTTTTCGCCATTTTTCATAGCTTCAAAAGTACTAAACATGTCTTTATTGGATCACACATGTTTAGTAGCACTGGTGTCAATCCACCACTGATTTGGATTCGATCCCACCATAGTCACCTTGAAAACTACCGCGGCAAGGTGTATATCAGACACATCTCTAGCTATGTCTTCCACTATGTTCGCTTCACGAGCTTTCTTTGACATCCTACAAGTCGGGGCCTCAAAGGGCCTTCACCACCACAATTGAAACAAGTTACTGTGAACCTCTTCTTGGAAACCCCTCCTTGAGGCTTCAAATTGAACGACCTCTTAGTTGTTCCAACTTTGGCTTTACCCTTGTCTTTGCATTTGGAGCTTTGACCAAGCTCCACCACATTGGCTTTGGCAACACTTGGAGTAAACCTTTTCTCGGCAACTCTATTGCCTTCCTCAATGCTAAGTCGAAGGATAAGCCCTTCTACATTCATCTCCTTTCGCTTATGATTTGGGTAATTCTTGAAATCATTACAAGCGGGATGCAACTTTTCAATCATTGCATTGAAAACTTTCACTAAGCACCATACCCTCGGCATGTATCTCGTGCAAAATCATTTGAAACTCATCCACTTGAGACTTCACAGTTTTTTAGTCCACCATCTTAAAATCAAGGAAACGGGCAACAATGAACTTCTTTGTTCCCGCATCCTCAATTTTGTACTTGTGGTCCAAGCACTCCCACAATTCCTTAGCATTCCTCTTCTCTCTAAACACATTATAGAGAGCATCAGACAGTCCATTAAGAACATAGTTCTTGCAAATGAATTCCCCATGTTTCCACGTTTGAACCGCAACCAAGGTTGTTACACCGATCTCGTTTTCGGTCACATTTGACATATCTTCATGCAGATAATTAGCCAAATTCAGAGTGATCAAATAGAAAAGCATATTTTGCTGCCACCTCTTGAAGTCGTGGCCAATAAACTTTTCTAGCTTTTCAGCATGGGGAGTTGAGATATGCACAGTTTGAAGATTCGTCACAACAGGAGTGCATTGAGAACCATTTCCAGTTTGGGTCACAGTCACGGTTTCCTTTCCAGTTACATTCTGTTCAGTAGCCATTTCTGAAACAAAAAACAATTTTGTAGTCCAATATTTCTGTAAAACGTATCCCTTCCAAAGGGAATAAGTTTTAAGATTGTTGGCAAAATTACAAAATAACAGAAAGAAATGAATTACAGAAATTGAAATACAAATATAAACTTAATAAACTTTAAGAAACAAAACGGCAGTAAAAAGAATTGTTGTACACAAGCCCTGATAAATCAGTCTCCTTAGAACTTATTCGTCCCTTCATCGATAGTGCTTGAGGCTACCTTGTACGCGAGCCTCTCAGGATAGAACGTGCGGACCGAGGGCACTTTGCGCCTAATGTTCCCGGCGAATTGACAGTGTGTCTGGACAATATCACCACGATGCAGAAATGCAAGAAGGCCAAAGGAAAGATTCTATAATATGCAACAAGAGAGAGAGGGGAGGCTGCTGGAAAATGTTTTTGGTGTTCTTCAAGTGGTTTGTGGCTCCATCTTATAACCATAACTGGTCAAACTGAACAGACATTATCAATTACGAAATTAACATCATTTTAATTTCGTGTGACTGTTACAAAAGGAAATTATCAAACCGATATTAAGCTTGAGTAGTGGTTGTTACAAATCTTTTCATGATCATGAGAATTTATTTCTTATTCACAAATAAAAAAAATAGCAAAATGTGGACTAGCGCGAGTAGGCCAATTTTGGAGCCACATTCGTTTGGCAGTATGCGCATGCACACGAGTTCGGTAGAAAGAGCCTGCATGCCACATATTCATACCCCTTATCAAATTGTAAGAGTATTTAAACTTGCTAGATTTACATTCCTATTTCATGTGGGATAACCACGTTTTCTCACTTTCAATCCACTAACTTTGAGCCTTAATATCTCTTTCATTCATTAACCATTTTGAACAAATAAATATTTGATTTCAATGTTCTAATGGAGTAGAACACAAACCCACATTCAGTTTGATTATTTAACAAATAACCCAATTATAAAAAAATCTCAAATTTCCTTCACCCACTTATATTTTCCAACAAACAATGATCAAAGGAAGGTGAGAACTAATTCTTACTTACAGAGTCTCATATCAAACAGTCTATGTGATAGTTGAAGGCAGAAATAGTTTGGTACGGAGTAATACGCAACCATAAATCACAGAAAAACAAATGAGTGCCACCCCAACCCCACCCCAATTCAAATAGAATATAAGAACATATAAATAACACCCCCCCCCCACACACACACACATAATTCATCATAACAATTGTATAGTAGTACTAAAAGAGAGGCAAAAGATTGCAGCCGAAGAAATAAAACTAAATTAAAGTGCTGAAACGATCAAAAGAATAAGGAGCAGAGGATAATAATGTATATTTTCTTGGTTAATAATTTAATCAAACATATTATGTGCTTACAAAGAGTATCCAACTGAACCATCATATGCAACCATGGGAAAGTGAAGGGTATCAATAGATAAAAACCCATAATTTAAGTATTGGATCAATATAATTACTGCAATTTTAGTGACACAAGAACCACTAAAATAAGAAAGAACAATGGTACTATACAAAAATCAAGCAAGCAATTTATTGAAACATCAACTACAAAGACCGATTATGTGCTCACAAAGACTATGTAACTGAATCATTAAGACAAAATAAACTCCAAACTCATCATATTTAAAACAACCCATAAACCCAATTTGAATTCAAAGAGTGCAACAAATAAACCCCAAAGAGTAAATTTAAGATATGGAGGTAGAGAGAAAGCTTACCTAAAGCAGAAATTTGAGAACAAAAAGAAGTTTTCGTAGATTTCTTGAAGGCTATTGATCTCAATGTTTGCTCTCTCAGTGATTGCTCAATCAATCTGTTGAATAGGGTTTAGGACCTTCAGGTGTATATATGGCAACTAATCGGTCCTTGCATGATTTGGGGAGGAGATGAGAGTGAGAAAGTAGCAACCTGAAGTTGAAATCCATGAAGAAAAGGCAAAAGAATAGGTCTTCTCCGAATTGGAGAGGAGATACGTAGAAGGAGTCCAACGGGGAAGAGGAAAACTGTGATGTTAACTTTTCAAACGGGCAATCTAGGGTTGTAGGATGATTTTGGTAAAACTAATCTAAACCACAAAAATGAAAAATGAAAAATAACATCATCCCTTGTATTGCAGCAATTATGAAACAATCTCAACCCTGGAACATGGCACGTATAAAACTTAAAACTGATATCAATAAGTGAGTTGCAGTTGCGAAATTGACAATAATAAAAAATTGCAAAATTATAAAGTGTAGAAAAAGATTCAATCTTCGTGTTTCTAATACCCTTAACCTCCTTATTCTCCTAATTTTCAAAAACCCTATCTCTTTCTTTACAATAAGCAATTCTAATAATGTCAAAGGGGCTTAAACGATCAAATGTAGCAATTGAGAAATTCTGGTGAATGAAAAAGAAAACAAATAGCTTGCAATGAAGACAGAATGACGAAAGCATAAACGCAACACAATTGAATAGATGTAAGCATTAGATACGAAGAGAAGTCAGAATTTTGCAGAGAAAGAACCAAAATTATTTTGTTCTTTGTTTGCATGTATAAATCTATTTACTTGTAAATATTCATATCATTCCATCCACCAGATCCATGGCTTGGACTCATCAATCTACCCAGCTCATAGCTTTCACCCTTGCCTCAACTACAGTAGTTGTATCTTGTGATCCAAACATAGCCAAAAAAGAAATACTCACTTTCCACACTTTTTCGACTTGCAAACAGCTAAGAGCCTCACTTATATCAACATATAATAAATATTCATATCATTTCATCCACCATATCCTGCATAAGGTGCCAATTTGTCAAAATTATATGAGAAATAGTAGTCATTATGGATAAGGGGGTGGGGGAAAGAAGAAGAAATAAAGCCATCTAAACAGTGACTTAAAAACGAACTTGTAAAATTTACACCAAGAAGATTTATGTAATTAAAAGTAAATCAATGCTATGTACATTCATAGAAAAAAAACATGTCAAGAGTATATTAATTCATTTGCATCCGCAAATATATGAAAACAAAAGTAAAAAATGATCAAAGGTCAAGGTGAGAACTAATTCTTACTAACAGAGTCTCATATCCAACAGTCTATGTAATAGCTGAAGGCATAAATAGTTTGGTACAGAGTAATACACAACCATAGCCAAATACTAGTACGTTCAGACAACCACAGCCCCTCAACATCTGAAATCAGCAAGCCCTGATTCAGCTTCTTCTCTCATCTGTAGATGAAAACCTAAGAGGGAGGAAAGAATTTAGAGGCAACTAACACCTACTAGCCCAAAATTTTACTTCACCACACATCTGCTAGTATAATCTAACCAACATTAATTAGCATCTATCTATCAAGTTTTGCTGCACAAAAAATAAGGGCATACGAGCAGTTCAGAGACTAGAATATATTACTACCTGAGTCAAGAAAAACAGAGAATGCTCATTTCACCATGTTCCGCTTGAAGCCCCGTAATCTTTTACCATCAATATCTCATCACATAACTTCTTAGGTACTACTTCCAGTTCTTCTCCTTCTTGCCATGCTTGCCCAACCAACACCCCTGGTCCCACACTACGCACATAAATCACAACCTCATCATTGAATGGCCATGGATGATTTCCTGCAAATCAAGCCCAAAATTTACTCTGTTGCAATAGATTACTCCCTCGTAAGGAAAGTCGCAAAGTGGGTGTCCCTTATCTAGTGAAGTAGGTCCTAATTTTCACTTGCAAAGGCATAGTGTGCTTATTAATGGAGTTTATGTGTATGTCTGTGTGTGTGCTGCTAAAAGTGTTTACTGGTCAACTTCCTTAAATCTACTTGAGAAACAAAAAAGCATAAATAAAAATAATTGCACTTTAGCACATATTTAGAGCATACATTGCATAAAAGTAAGAAAATGATATTGCATTGCAAGCACAAGATAAACTTTTTTGTTTTCATAAATATGAGTGCATAGTTATTAAAAGCGCGCCTAGGCGCGCGCCTAGGCTCCGGGCGCAGAGAGGCTCAACTTTGGAGCCTGGATTGTGCTAGGCGAGGCTCTGTTTCATAGGCAAGGGATTAGGCGCGCCTAGGGCTGAAGCGCGAGCCTTGATGGTGTGCGCCTAGGCTCCGGGCACAATAATTGACCAACAATTAAATCGTAATTGAACCTAATACGCGACTAATACTCTTCTCTGCCACGACTCTCTCACGTACACGTGTCATAACTCTGTATAGGAGTAGCGATCACTAGGAACTCCTTCAAACTAACAGCGACGACCTCCGGCGACCTGGGAAGAACTCCGACGATATCCCTGATCACTTGATGTTGTATGTATACTATATTTTTAGTATAGTATACATACATTTATGACATATAACGTATGTTTGTGCTTGTGCTTGTTTCTTTTATGACTTATAACGTATGTTTGATTTACTACTTGCATTTGATTTATTGCTCATCTTGATATTGTATGTATATTATATTTTTAGTATTTTAAAGCATTTTTGCGTCGTCACTCGGGCGCGCGCCCGCCTTGCGCCTAGGCTCCGGGCACACCTTTTGCGCCTTGGTGCGCCTTGGGCCTTTAATAACTATGTATGAGTGATATAGGCATGCATGAGATAGTTAAAACTTAAAAAGCATTTTCTCATGCTGTACCATATTTCCCTACCTGGTTCTGGAAATCCTTCTGGATATCGCTGAAGCTCCAAGAGTCCATCGCCAAACTCATATGCGAAATCACAAGGCTGTTCTGTAGACATCACTGCGTTTACTTGCTTTGCCACAAAATACAAGGGATAGATAGAATTTGAAAGTCCACTTGGCATTGATCCACCTGAGTAGTTGTAAAACACCAACATAGGAGCAATATAATTTACAAAACCAAGTACAAAGTAAAATGATACTTTATCTGATCACCGATTTTGATTAGACAAGTTTATTTCAAAAAATTCCTAGTCTCTCCGTTTTTTTATCATAGCTCCTTTAAGCATCTGTATTAGTTCCTCCTTGCTTTATTTACAAATAATATTTATTCTACTATTGTTCTCTTGCATTAAATTGCAAGTAGACCCCCATACTCTTTGCATCAAACAATAAAAAAATGAAGAAAGGAATTGAGAGGTTTTATATAAACCCGTAAAATTGTTGAGTATACCGGTATTCCACCTCAAACAATATAACCCAAACCCCTAATTTTTCCATCGTTATCCTTTTAACTCATTTAAGACATACGCCCGCCCACACTCACCACGCTTCACGTTGAGTAGGGAGAGAGAGAAACCGGTTCTTACATTTTCTTCCCCATTTTCAACAGACTCCATTTCTCTACTTCAATATTGCAAAAAGCAAGGTAATTCCACCATTTATCTGCCCCCAAAACACACACACACACACACCAGTCCCACACTCAAACCCAATCATTCATCTTCTCCCAGAATTCCTTTCATTCCCGAACCCAGTCCCCTTCTTCATTCCCAAACTGAAACCACTCCACTTTTTCATCTACACCCAAACCCAATCCTTCATCTTCTCTCAAACCATTCCGGGGACGGGTGGAGACCTCCATGAATGCCGGCCATTGCTTTCTTCCTCCTCCACTCTCCTTCCCACAGTGTTGTCGCCCCTTCTTTTTTATGGTCGACCGAAATATTAGGGCTGGTCGGCTATGGTCAGCTGAAATTCCACCATTTGTCTGCCACATCCAGCCGAAATTTGACATGTTCCTCGGCCACCGGTGACCGGACAATGAGATGTTCCTCGGACAGTCTCAGCCAATTTTCTATTTTTATTTTGTTTAATAAGAAGTGATAGTTGTTGATTGATTAATAATCTCATTAAGAAAGTAGTAAATGGAGCTTGTGAGATATTCTGGGAACTCTCCGCCACCAGTGATTGTCTCAAAGATAATACATAGATGGATTGCTTTGCAAAGATCACTCTCCATTCGGGAATACATGGTTTCTTAAGATTTGAGGACACAATTACAAAAGGTAAGAAGGAAATAATTTTTTTGTTTTGAGCAGGCTGAGGTTGGATTTTTTCTTGTGTATATATAACAATGGGTGAAAATGGGGAAGGTTAAAAATTAATGGAAAAGGTGAAAATTTAATGGATACGTAGATAGATGGGTTAATGTTATGGGTGTATATAACAATGGGTAGGTTGAAGACATATAGCATTTACGGGTGTATAAGAGTTCAGGGCTAATTTTGTCATTTTCTTGGATGGCAATTTTGAAACAACTTACACTACAGGTTTACTCAACAATTTTACGGGTTTATATAACAACACTTAAAGAAATTCAAGTAACTTTATGTATTTTTAAGGAAACAAACAACTGTCCTCTCCAATAGCCAGTAAATAAGGCTCATAATGAAGGGTCCCTATGGGCTTTATTTATCCGAATTTGAAAAACCTTGAAATAATTATAGTAGCTGTGAAAGATTTAAAAGGCCACTTGATCAGAAATTTCAGTGTTTACCCTGATTGACAGGGCATTGTAAATTGTTCCAAAAAAAATAGCACACAATACAAGAGCTATGCAACTATTAGAGCTAAATGTCAAAGACCTTTATTTTGAAATTAAGAGGCCACACTCACATATATTCATGAAGAGGAATAATGAAGGAAATGCATAGGACATGTGTAACATAGATACCAATTACTGAACTCTTGGTTTAAATTCACTTTTGCCCGAACAAGTTTCCACAACTTTCTTTGAAATTCTAAATGTTTCAAAATATCGCCCTAATTCATGATCAGTTTTAATGGGCCCTCCATCGATTTCAGCAAGGATTTCCCTCCAAACATGGGCCCTAAAGAGTGCTGGATGAGAACCACATGCCGTGTTAAGGATCGAAACGGTTACTGAGAAAGATAGGGACACATTAAAATTGAAAAATACAGTTATAAAGGTAGGGATAAGATTTTTGAGGCATTTAGGGCTACATAGAAGCTGTGAAAACTTTTTTTTTAAAAGTGGATCTACACATGCTCCCATATTCCCCCCATAGGTGACTCAAACTCGGGACCTATAATCTCAAGTGCGGAGTGCCAACCACTGGGCTACAGTCTTCTTGCCGTGAAAACGTGTTAGGACAAAAGTGAACTTAACCCTGAACTCTTTTAAATTTGAAGGTGGCATTGAAATATGGTTTAGTAAAGCACCTAGATTAATATATATGCTTAAGGTGAAACTAGTGCACAGTAATATTTGACCAGTGTGAGAAAATTTTAGAACCAGGCATAAGAGGTTTTAGCTACCTTAGGATCATATTTTCCAAACCATGATATTGATTTTAAAAATTGACAATTAAATCAAACCCTTAATGATGTTTATAAATTACCTATAACTCTTCCATAGGTCTTCCCATCCCCGCTGCAAAACAAAGCCTGGTGTATATCCAGAATGTGAATTGAGAGCAAGTATAACTTTCATATTTGAATGAGAAAAGCATGGGAGAACAAGCAAAAAGTAATAACAAGAAAGCAACTAATGGTCAAATATATTTATAAAGGGACAGAAAATTAACCTTCTTGAAGGAATTAATCCAAGCAATAGCCGCCGGCCCTATTTTACATGTTGAATATTGTAAGAATTATGAAAATCGACACAATTAAGCTATTCAATTTAAAATTAGCAACTAGCATAAGAAAAATATGAATAGAACAGGTAGAAGAAAGTCAAGTGTCAATCGCTGAATGCATACATATTGTCCGACTGGCGTAATTAATCAATGACATAAGCATATAAGTTCTGTACCTAAACAAGTCTTATTCTTGCTCTATCAATGTAAATTAGTAGTAAATTCAATCTGTCTTATGACATTCAACTTTCAAGAACTTACTCTCCTCGACGTTTCCTATGGGTATTAACATCTCCTCATAGGACTCGTTTGCCGTTGTTTTGATCCTGTTAAACTAGTCAGAACGATGGAAAAAGGAAAAAGAGAGAGAGAGAGAGAGAGAGAGAGAGTGGCACAGATCGCTTAAAGGTGTGTGTAGTTAGTCAAGTACAGCACAAAATCATTTAGCATTTAATTTTGCCATCTTTGAGCGTAGATCCATCACACTTCCCAAGATTGAATGACATGACAACACTAGCAAAAGTACACTAAAACAACAAATCCTATAGGTAATAATTACTGGCTCAAAGCACAACTAAATTGCAATTGTTCTTTGTGAGACTGGTTAAGTTACCTCCACTGGTTCGGCAATTCCAAAACTCAAGCGACTTTTCACCATCTCCACTACCCAGCAAGCCAGATGGAACTCTTTTTGCTAACTTGGGAGCCTTGTATCTCGTGCCAGCTATAGTCCAAGCTCTAGAAATAAGCCTGCGCTAGTTGTATGCCAAAAAAAAACAAAACAAAAAATGAAAGCCAACATATCAACTTCAAGTTCTTATGATATATCACAAATACACTTCCAAAATTATAATGACATTTGATAACAAATAGAAATTGACATGGACATCACAAAGTTATGCTCAGGCGACAACTATAAGCAATGTGCATTTGAGCTTTGAAAAGAGAATTGACAGAGGAGTATGCTATCAGCATCATAAAAAGAACACAAAAGATATTTCTAAGTACCATAATTTAGCAATTTGTTTTTCTGATTGCTCTATAACTAGGGATGGCAAAAAACCCGAACCCGTCCCTAATAGGCCGGGTTTGGGATGCAAATTTGAAAACCCGCCGGGTTTTTGGAGGGTTCAGGTTTACCCCGCTCTGCCCCGGACCCGCCCCGAATATATAGGAAATTACTTAAATCCCTTATAGGCCTTATAGGAAATTACTTAAATGCCCCGAATATATGAAAAATTACTAGAGGGGTCCTTGGATTATGGGTGTTTTCATAGAAATTACTTAAATAATTATCGGGGCGGGCTCGGGTAATGCATAACACGGGGCGGGGCGGGTTCGGGCAATGGTAGATCACTATAGGGGCGGGTTTGGGAAATGAAGAACCCGTCCCGAGCCACCCGCCCCGTTGCCATCCCTATCTATAACCAAGTGTTAGCAACATATAATTGCTAAAATGAATGGGCTCTGAAACCAATATCATTGTGTAGATCTCAATGATTGTTATCACCCAAAATTACTATGCATCAGAATAAAACACTCTGTATCAAAAAAAAAAAAAAAAATCAATACCCATTCAAGGAAGAATATAATCAGCAAACATTATATGGGTGATAATCGAGATTAATATTTAGCTCACTTTAACTAAGGAGGAGATGACTAGTAAATCGATCACCAGGCTGCTTCAATTTACCATCATGGCTTATAGCCTTTCAAAACTAACTCTCTATAAACTCTTCATGAATGTAATCCACAAAGCTCCAAATAACATCTATTCATAATATTTGTTTGAAGGGAAAACTTCATTTTTTGTCCATCATACTTTGGGCGTGTTTCACTTTTTACCATCAAACTTTTTTTTTATTTTCATTTTACCATCGTACTACAAACAATTGTGTCATTTTATACCCAAATCTATTATTTAGACCCAAATTTATTTCATTTTGTTATCATCGTACTACAAACAATGTTGTCATTTCAAACCCAAACTTGTTATTATATGACACCATTGTTTGAAGTACGATGATAAAGATGAAAAAATAAAATTTGATGGTAAAAGTAAAACACATTCCAAAGTACGATGGACAAAAATGAAGTTTTCCCTTGTTTTAATCATAAATCCCCTTTGATTTGGATATGTAATACTTACCCCCAAAGGATTATGAACCATGGCCACCACATTAACTGATCACTGAGCAATTAACGAATTAAGAATACTAACCAAGCTCAAAGATTGTCTATCAAGTATAGAGTTTGACTAAGACCGGCCATGCTTCAATTATCTAAACTAATCATTGGCAATCATCAACAAAAGTTAGATGGCTCAGTTTGGTGTTAAATCAAATGGAAGTAGTATATAAAGTTATGGACAAACCCTGGATTGAGCAATGATAATAAACGGTGCCTCCTTTCCTCTGGAATATCAGCAATTTTCTTCCTGAACAAAACAGAGGAGTTACACTGGATCAGGATAAAAAATTAAGATTATAACCACAAGTCAGCTGAATTTATTAAGATAAATCAGCTTCAAGTGAATCAGTCATGTCATAAAATGCGGCAGATAAGAGGAAAAGCTAGTGTACACTTGAACATGATTACTATTTTTTGAGATGTACAGCACTACAGCATTGTTTACTTGAGTAATATTCATCAACTATTCTATAAATGGTTTTCATAAAACATATACTATTACGAGGTATGAAACAGATGGTGACAAGGTTATCCAAACAAAGCCTAAATGCTCAGCTTAATAAAGTACGGAGTACTTGAGAATACATGAGAGGGGAGAGAAAGTAACTGGAGATATGCAGCGGGGTTGAAGGAGGAGGGGTCCAATGGAATTAGGGGTTTTGGAGGATCAAGAAATGAAACTACGTCCTGTTCATCAAAGTATGATCTTATGCCACCTGGCAAAATCTCGTAGGGTTTATCATCCCACGGTGACGGCAGAGGAACTGACATTGACGACGAAGTGGCAGCTCTCCTGCTACTGTCGCCATTTTTGACTAACTTGAGTACCGACCTCTTTCCACCGCCTGCAATCAAACCATACATATATCAGTATAACAGCACCAAGCCAAGACAAGAATGCGGGGATGGAAGTAGGGTTTAACATCTTACAAGTTTTGAAGTTTGGGAACCCTAATTGAAGAGGTGGGGGATTTGGGAGAAGGTTGAATTGGCGGGAAGTGTGAGATAAAGATGAAGTCGAACAACAGAAGCTCGTTGCCCGCATCCTTAATTTAGTGGATTCGAAATGAACTCACTGCTAGATAGCCAAACCCTGGCTGGCTAGGTTAATCGGAACCTAGGTTTTTTCCCTTTCAATTCATTATCATTTCAAATTATCTTGTTTTCGAGGAATTGGAGAGAATTACTAAAGAATAAGTTTAAGGGGAAACTTGTTTCTCCTCCTCCATAAGTTATACTCCCTCCGTCCCAACAATTACTTCCACTTTTTTAAAAATCACGTAAATTAAGAAAATGGGAGGGAAGTAAAAATGTTGTGAGTGTAATTTGAAAATAGGAGAGAGAATGAGTGGAGGGAATAGTAAATTATAATAGTATTGTGAGTATTAAAATAATGAGGAGAGAGAATGAGTGGAGAAAATAGTAAAGATTCCTTTGCCAAAAAAGGAAAGTGGAAGCTATTAGCGGGACACCCAAAATGGCAAAAAGGGAAGCTCTTATTGGGACGGAGGGAGTATTATAAAAAGCTCACTTTTCATTTTAAAAAAACTAGTCATTAACCCGTCGGTATCTGACGGTGAATAATTTTTTTTTTGATTAAGTAAATAATTATTTATGTGTTTTAATTAATTTTTAAGTAACAATATAAATCGAAATTGATAATCAATGTAGCGGATATTAGGAGTATAATTAATATAGAAAAAAGATGTTGACACGTGATGTAATGTGGAAAGCCCTTGAGACAACTATCTCGCCGGCACAAAACCACGGGAGGTTAGGTCCCTGCCTAACCAAAAAACATTATTAAGATTTTAGTGTTACAACTTTGGAAGATGAAGAGATATGGTTACAATAGCGTGAGTTTAATAGTGTGTGCCTAAGTGTCAACATAATCTCTTCCATCTCCTATATATTTAAAGAAAACAAAATAAAAACAAAGAAATAATAAGAAATTGCAATACTTTTGTTTAACCACAATTTGTGCGATATAAATTCTCAGAGTCTGTCGAAAACTTCCTTGTAGACTACATTCAGAATCTTGTCATATGTTTGAGCATCTGAATCACAAATAATAACTTTAAGTCCTCTCTTGCTGGTTACTCTGGAAAATACTACATAAAGTTGTCCGTGACTGAAAACAAAGGTTGTGAAAGATATAGTCTTACATGGGAAAGAGATTGTCCCGACTCTTGTTGATTGTCATAGCAAAAGAAACGGCAAGTGGAAATTGCCTTCTTTGGAATCTTACCGGAAATTTTGTCACATCTCGACGGAGACATTATCATTCTAGGAATAAGCACCTTCATGTCAGCATTCTTTCCCGAAAGCATCTTGGCTTCGACTACGTGCTTACCTACATATATGTAACAAAATTAAGTATTAAATTATATGTATATAAAAAATAAAAAATTACTGTATTTACCTAATTGAGTGACAATCATTCTGGTGTCGTTACACAATTCCAGCCTTGATCAAGATTTCTCAAAAGCATTACTATACACCCAACCTTCACTTAATAATGTGATTTGCCAATTCGTAACACTTGATAGTGTTTAGAAATTCGTGTGAGAATATATCTTGCACCATTTTCATCATCCTCATCCTTAAAAATGGCATCAGAACTCATATATTCAACTTCGTCTCCCGGAAAGAGTGACATGACATAATCATTTATGTTATCGACTATCTCATTTGTTGGAGCAATCACAACTCTAGTCTGGAAGAATCCTTCGACATCCTTATTTTGCAATAAGTCAGGATATATAGATTCGACTATTTTTGCAATAGGATCTGAAGCCTCACGAATCAATATATCATCAGGAAGGTTAATGTCAATTTCCCCGTCATTATCTCCACCGACAATCCCATCTCCGACACTCAAGAGCCACTGAGCGAAATCTCTTATCTCTTCGGAATTATGAGAAGTAGAATCACCCTACATTAAGTTAAATATATACAAATTACTTAAATTGAAATAAAAATATTAAAGTAGATGAATAAAGGCTATTTAAGAATTACTCGCAATCTCATATTATGCGTCAATCCGAGAACCTCATGCTCATTCCATATTTTGGATGAACAGAGCGCAAAGATGCACAATATCATGCCTACTCCCTTTAGAAACAACAGGTAAAATATGTCTGAAGTCACCACCGAATACAATAACTAAACCACCAAATGGTTTATTGGAATATCTCCCCTCGGGTGTACGAATAATATCTCGGAGGCTACGATCGAGAGCCTCAAAACAATGTTTATGAGCCATTGGAGCTTTGTCCCATATAATTAGTTTGGTTTTCTGTAGAAGTGCTGCCTCATCCGTACCCGACTTTAGTTTACTGCAAGTTGAGCTCTCGTTTACCTGTATCGGAATACCGAACCTAGAATGCCCGGTCCTACCTTTCGGAAGGAGCAATGAAGCTATGCCACTGGAAGCAACAGGAAGAACAATATCTCTCCTGCTCCTTAATGCAGAACACAGTGTTTTCCATAGGAAGGTCTTTCCCGTACCACCATAACCATAGAGGAAAAACACACCACTGTTTCCTCGATCAACAGCCGACATAATCTTATCATAAACACTCTTTTGCTCGGCTGTTAACTGAGGATGTAATCTGAAGTGCTCAGCTTTCATCTCATCAATGTCATAAGATGTCTCATCTAGAATGAGCTTATTTATCGCATCACCAATGACATTGCCCACCGATTTAGGCATGTCTTTAAATTTATGGAGACTGCTGCAATTCTCGATCAGTAACTTCTCAATTTTCGCCAAAGCAAGATTCTGGACCTGTTCATTAATTAATTTTAAACCTGAAATTATAAAAAACAAAATAAATATATTAATATAGATAAATATATAGAATCATATTGTATAACTGTAAAGTAGAAATAAAAATAACCTGAAATATTTCAATTCTATGTTTTGAAAACATAACCATAGTCTGATTTCTATTTTGCAGGTGAAATTGTTGCGCTTGCACGGATCTTATCAGTTTAATCAGACACCAACCTCTGATTCTTCAAGCATGTAATGATCATATGATATCAAAGAGGATTTCATTTATATCATCTAAATTTGTCATAGGCTTCCTGAATTATTAATCTCATTCAATTGTGCAGTTGTTTATCGGCAATAAATTTGCTTCGGGGAAGCATAGTAGGATATACAGAGGGGTTTACAAACCGAATGATGTTGCAGTTAAGCTTATTAGTCAGCCTCAGGAAGATGGAGATTTGGCTGCTTTGTTGGAGAAGCAGTTTACTTCTGAGGTTGTGTTACTTTTCCGCCTCCAGCATCCCAATATCATCACTGTAAGTTCTTATTATTGCTGTATTTTTTTCGTTATTTGCTTAATGTTTAATTTGATTGTGCCGGCATCGTTTAAATTTAGATGATTCTCATTGTTAAAATATCGAGTTGATTACAGTTTTGGTAAATTTGTTTTGTTGGGAAATGGTTGATGTAGTGTCACATGTGATTTTGATTGTGTTTGATTGTTTAGATTATGCGTGTCTTCTGAAGTGATGGGGGCATATTTCCCTCAAATCTTTGTGCTAGTGGGTAATGTTTGAGTTTATTTGTTTTTAACATAAGAATATCTTTGGTTGGGGAAAAAAGGAAATTAATTAGCAATCTAATGTATGTGAAATTTGATAAATTACACCTTTTATTCTCGGTAGGTAGATGTTTGTTGTTGTGGTGCGATGGTTGCTTTGCTGTTCTTCAGCAAGGAATCAATTTTTTGCTGGTTTTTGGCATCATTTTGATGGTTCGTGGCAGTTTTGGGTTATGTTTTTGGCAGCTTTATTCAATGGGCAGGAAATTAATTAGCAATCTAATGTATGTGAAATTTGATAAATTACACCTTTTATTCTCTCACCCTCTCTCTCTCTCTCTCTCTCTCTCTCTCTCTCTCTCTCTCTCTCTCTCTCTCTTCTATATTTCATACTATGAACTGTTATTATTATGTATTAAAAGGAAAGGTTTAGCATTGCTTTTGAACACTCACATTCCTTGATATGAACATGTTCTCTCGACCAGTATGTTTGCTGCTTTTATTTTTTAACAGGCAATATAGGTGTAAGTGTAACACAGTATGTTCCCTGTTCCTGATTTTTCTTTGAGAATGGTTTCAAAATTTAATTTGTAAAATATGTATAAACACCTTCAGAAAATTTTGCATAAACCTTTATATTCTTCTGGGCTGCTTTATATACTCTGCATGTGCAAAACTCTGCAGGTTTTAAGGCTCTTATTCAGTATCAACAGCGCCAAAGTGCAGTTTTTGCTAAAAATTCCCTTCAGGTATGTGCTTTATTGTGTACTCTAATGTTTTCCTGCTTATTAGGGTCCTGTCCAAAGTGGGTATTTCTTGGAGCTCTTAAATCCCTACTATCGTGTTTAGAATATATTTTGATGTTGCTTGTCTAAGATTAAGGTCACTATTTGAGAATCAGTGGAAGGATACAGATTAGGGATCAAAGATTTAGGCATTTTCTTCATTATTTGTTGGGGTGAAATGGTTCTCCGACTAAGACTAATGCGGAGTGCCTACTGAATCTTATCTCCAAATAAATACGTTTTTTTGCATAAAAAAAATAAAATAAAAATGGCCAATTTATTTTGGGATAAAGTTGGTAAAAATTCTGCAATCAGTATTTGGTAGTATTATTCAGATTTAACATCATCTTTCTTTACAAAAAACCAGACTTAATGTCAAGTTCTAACTATTATAAGGGTTTTATCTGTTGGGCATGATTTGAAGTTCCAAACTGAGGTAAGACAAACTAACAACTTCATCCCTAGGATCCTCTCTTGATCAATTACATGGTCAACTGTTTTATTTTTGCTGAAAAAGATTATGATGCTACGCTAACATAATTGACTTTCGATCACGAAGGCTGATTGCCGATAAAGTTG
This sequence comes from Adenophora triphylla var. japonica, assembly GCA_022495995.1. NCBI lineage: Eukaryota > Viridiplantae > Streptophyta > Magnoliopsida > Asterales > Campanulaceae > Adenophora > Adenophora triphylla. Next base: position 101,114 of record JAFEMH010004383.1, on the reverse strand, counting down.
CAGCAGCAGGATACTACACCTTGGCCCCTGACTTCTTCCGTGTAGAACCATTTGACCCCAACAATACATAAAGGCCTAAAGATGCTTGGCTCAAAGACCATACTCCCGTAATTACCTACCTCTTTACTCTCTACATAGTCAAAACCTGATGCAAATTATTATTTTCAGTCAACATGAATTTAAATTTGTTATCTTTGTAGGAAAACGATTTTGATGACGCGAAAACACTATTGGCTGACTTGAAAAGCAGAGGAATGTCCAAGGTTGGATTTGCTGGTTTCTGCTGGGGAGGTAACTAATCTTTATAGTCGTACATACGTCTCTTTTTATCTGTGGATTTATATTAACAAAACATGGGTTCTGATAAACTCGCTTCTTGAATTATATTATTCAGAAATTTAGTTAGAGATGGCTGAGGATTGCTTAAAGCATGCAAATGATTTAAGTGGCCTGTTGCTAATCTACTCTATACTTTCATTCTCTCCTTCTTGGTTTTATACATTCTTGAATGACACAAATAAAAGAGGGACAACACACATATGAACCTAGAAGCACAACAAACATATGAAAATTACCTTGGATGAGTCGGCTGCACAGAAGATTGAATCAGATGGCGAGGAAAGAAAATATGCGCTGATGACACAATGATATTGGCGCAGGTAAAGCAGGGACTGATTTTCAACAGTGGATAATTTCGAATATTTATGTATATTTAGTAGGAAATGAATTGTATCCTTAACCGATAATACATTGTTAAATTATCTCTTATCAGTTTTTAAGACAGATGAATTTAAAATCATCACTTATCCATCCACGTTTGAATTTTAGATAGAAGTTAAATGAATAATACTTTTTATTTTCAAATAATTCAATTTTCTATTGATTTCTAGAAACTGTTTACGAAATTTATGGTTAAATTGTAATTTATTCTGGCATCTCTTTTAAATTTTGAAAATTACTAATTATTTTAAACTTTTGAAAATTACTAATTATTTTAAATTTTGAATTTCTATTGATTTCTAGAAACTGTATACGAAATTTATGGTTAAATTAAAATTTATTCTGACATGTCTTTTAAATTTCGAAAATTACTAATTATTTTAAATTGAAATTTATGGTTAAATTGAAATTTAGTCTGGTATCTATTTTTAATTTCAAAAATTACTAATTATTTTAAATTTCGAAAATTACTAATAATTATATCTCCACAATTATCACCTAAAGAGTTTGAATTATTCAAAAATTGTGCTTAAATTTAGGTAACCATTAGTTTTCAAAATTTCAAAACTGATTAAATCAATCAACTTCTAATTAAGAGGGAATTTTTATTTTAAATTGCAAATTAACTTTAACTAATAATATTACAATAATGCCCTTAATCAAGTCTTACTTGGAATAAAAATGAGTTGGAAATTGAATTGTTGACGTGGCCTTTGACGTGGCCTTTTCTGGAGCCTCTAAATAGTTTTGCTATATACTCCCTCCGTCCCAGCTCACTTGACACTTATTTCCATTTTGGGCCGTCTCAGCTCACTTGACACTTTCCAAAATAGCCTACTTTTTATAATTTTATATTCACTCTACCCCACCACTCATTCTCTCTCTTCATTTTCCACCACTCAATTTATTCAACCAACACTACTATTTACCCCACTCATTCTCTCTCTTCATTTTTTACCACACATTTTTTTTATTTTATTCTTTTTTCTTAGTTCTCGTGCCCACCTCAAGGGTGTCAAGTGAGGTGGGATGGAGGAAGTATATTATATATGATGATACTACTTATGTGTGTATATGTGTATGTGTGTGTGTGTGTGTGTGTGTTTAATGAAGAGTTTTATTACAACTTTAATATATACTCCCTCCGTCCCAGCTCACTTGACACTTATTTCTATTTTGGGTCGTCCTAGCTCACTTGACACTTCCCAAAATAGCCTACTTTTTATAATTTTATATTCACTCTACCCCACCACTCATTCTCTCTCTTCATTTTTCACCACTCAATTTATTCAACCAACACTGCTATTTATCCCACTCATTCTCTCTCTTCATTTTCTATCGCACATTTTTTTTATTTTATTCTTTTTTCTTAGTTCTTGTGCCCACCTCAAGGGTGTCAAGTGAGGTGGGACGAAGGGAGTATATATATACACTATAATGTATACAAAATTTCTATTGATTTCTATAAAAGGAAACCGCACCAGTGCAATTTACTACTTAAGAGGGTGAGTATATGTGTGTGTGTGTGCGTGTGCGTGCGTGTGTATATACATATATAACCTGAGACAAGCTTCTGAGGCAACGCTAACTTCTAGGGTGGTGAGATGGTTGATTCCTCAATAGGGTTTTGGTAGAAGCTTCTTTATCAGAGCTAAAGAAATTCTCCGTAATACCTATTTTGTTCACTACTTCACATGGTGGATTTCCATTGCAATTCTTCCAGAACTTCTATAGGGCTGCGTAAAAGGGAGAGGATAGGAAGATTCTACACTCTTGCGCTATCTATTATTGAGATAGAGACGCAGATTTCTGTTCACAGGGCTCCTATCTTAATCATCCTTTTCTCGTACTAAAGCATGTGCATTCTCCAGATTCCTGGTAAAACCAATTGTCTACTACGATCACGACACTAATCAATGAAGAAAATGCAAGGAAAGTTTTATTCCTTGAGAAACATGTGGTTAGGAGATTAATAGCAATTTAACTGATTAGATTTACGTGGAAACGTAGCTAAACATGTGATACACAGAACAAAGTTAAGTATTTCTCCTTCCGTCCCATAACAATAGTCCCACTTTTTTTTATGTATAACTGTGATTGAATTTCAACCAATAATTTATTTATCCTAATGTAAATTAAATTATTTTGGCAGTACCTATAATGTTATCCATAAAATTAACACAAAATGTATATTGTTACTGTCAATATCTTTCTTCTCCCGATAGTGTCAAGTCCGGTAAACACAACATATTGTAACCACAGGAGCACCAGAGGCAAGCATTGACCTTTATCTGTGATTAACAAACAGAATAACTGGACAGCAGATCCAAATGATGCCACTCATATATCTTAGAGGTAAAGTAATGCTTGATAAGTGTTCTAGTAAAGAAAGAGAGCAAGTAGATCGAAAAAGCGTACATATCAGCACTAATAAAAGAAGATATATAGTGTACATATCTTGTACCATAAAGAATAATCAACTTACAAGGATAAATCGACAAATTGAGAAGTTCCTCAGCTTGCATCTCCACATGTGAATTCACTGAGGAGAAAGCCGGTGATTAGGTGCCACATAAGTATACCCGTGAAAATGCTCCCCGCTTTGTAGGTGTAAGAGCTGGAGAGTCCTCTAGGGGCATTGTGGTCCAACATTTGTCAAAGTTAGCGGTGCGCCTTCACCTTCTACATCCGGCTTGAACTTTGTTGGTAATTCTCTGGACTCCATTCTTCCAGCTTGATTGAGCGAAACCATTTATGATTTTTTATTTCGTCCGCCCCGCTAGGTCCACCGCCTAATCTTTTCTTTGGGTCCTTTTGGCAAGAATCGAGAAAATAAAGATATTGTTCATTAACTCCTATGGGTGATGCGAGGGAAGGGGAGAGAACCGTTAAAAAATAATTTTTAAAATTACTCACCCCTTTAAGCAAAGAGTGAACTTCGGTGGTTAAGCGGGGTAGAAGCTTCACTTTTTCATTGATGATCTTCTCTTGAAGCTTCTTTCTCGTTAGCATGGATGAACGGCGGCCGAAAGAAACACAATTGAAATTAAATGTCGTCTTCCATCTATAATCTCATCAACCAAATTAAAAAAATAAAAAAATAATATCAGGCATGTGATGGTTATTGTAGCAAACATATGGAACAAGATGATCTTTTGGTGTGTGTATTATCCAAGATATTCCTTTACCTTCCCGGTTAACATTTCATACAAGAGTATCCCAACGCTCCACCAATCTCGCATCTTTATTGTGGCCTTTAGCCAATAAGATTTCAGGAGCCATGTATTCGTGGTTCCACACATAGAGTTCGACCGCTTGATTCATCATTTCTTTTGCCACCCAAAATCGCTTAGCATAACCTCGGACAAGAATTAGTTACGTAATCGCATAAAATGAATATCTATGTTTTACTCGAACACTCACGATCTTCGTGAAAGTTCCTGAAATAGAATTGAGCACACGGGTATGACCATTACATGTCCATCAGCATCCATGAGTATGTTTTCAGGTTTAAGATCCCGATGCACGATCCCGTTCTTGTGAAGATGTGAAACAGCAGACACTATCTCAGCAGAATAAACCCTAGCCTGATCCTCGCTAATAACTTTAAATTATGAAAAAAAAAATTACTGTATAAAATTACTCAATTTTTTTCGGATTTATGAAAAAAAAACACTTAGATATAATCTAGAAAATTAAAGTTATATTATCCGAAATATATATAACTGAAAATGATTTGTTATGCTCAGATGACATCTTAGTTATATTTCAAAAATTTGAGATTTATCGGAATATATTATCCACATTTGAAAAATTGTTACAGTTAAATATAATCTAGAAATTTAAAGTTAGATATATTTTATCAAAATTTTAAATATTATCTAAATTTCAATTGCATTATAAGAATTTTAGAGGGAATTGATATAATCTAGAAATTTAAAGTTATATTATCCGAAAAATTACTCAGATGATTTATGAAAAAAAAATTACTGTAAAAAATTACTCAATTTTTTTCGAATTTATGAAAAAAAAAACACTTATCCTAGATTAATCACTTTTTTTCGGATTTATGAAAAAAAAAACATTTATCCTAGATTAATCACTTTTTTTTCGGATTTATGAAAAAAAAAACACTTATCCTAGATTAATCACTTTTTTTCGGATTTATGAAAAAAAAAACACTTATCCTAGATTAATCACTTAAGCAATTTAGGAATAAAATGAGTTGGATATTGAATTGATGACGTGGCCTTTTCTGGAGCCTCTAAATAGTTTTGTTGTTTATATTATATGTGATATCGAGTTTAGACCTTAAAACATTAAGTTTAGGTCTTAAAATACCTAAAAAATAAAATAATAAGTTTAGGCATTAAAACAGTGAATTTAAGCTATAAAATAAAATAGGGAGTTTAGGCCTTAAAACAGTGAGTTTAAGCTTTAAAACACCAAGTCGATATATTTAAAAACAGGACTTTTTATAACTTATGGAGAAACATGTTTCCTCAAAATTTTCTGATTTCTAAATGTATACTCTCTCCCCCCTCTTTCCATCCGTCTTATTATCTTTTCGTCCATAAACAATTTTTTTTTTTTTACCTTTTCATCATTGATCTATCGTTTTAAGAATGATGTAGTCCTTCCAATTAACAGGCGTTTAATAATCCATTAAATTTGCTGACGTGGCACGGTGAATCACAGCATTTGCTTGTGTGGAATTATTTGTGGGAATGATTGCTGACTTGGACAATTGAAGGGTAAAAGTGCATAATAAATAAACTAAGGGGTCAAAGCGTGAAATATTAAACTTTAGACCCTAAATATTATTCTAATGATTGTAAAGGGGTAAAATAATAAATTTAAAATAACAAATTGCTAACCCTAAAATTAATTAATTAAGATGCTCTAAAAAGTAAGCATTTTAAAAATTACACTTAAAAATATTTTAGCATTTGCTTTTCATGAAAAATTATAACAATTATAGCAGAATATTATAGCAATGTTTCTTTTAATAAATATAACTATCCCAATTTTTTTTTACAACACTCTCACTAATCAAATTATTTATTTCAAAATTTTGATGAATAGATAATAAGTTTAATATTTTAATTTTATTTTGTAATTTATTTATCTCTCACTAATTTATTGTATACTATCATCTTATTTTGTAATTTATTTATCTCTCACTAATTTATTGTATACTATCATCTTAAATATTATAGAGTTAATAAACAAATTATAATATTTTTTAATTCATTTCTTTATCCCTAAATTTTAATTCATTTAAAAAAAATCTAATGTCCTTTCCTTCCTTCAAAACATTTAGAAAACCACCGTTACTATCGCCGCACAACCACCACAGCCACCATCACACCAACATCGCCACCACCACTATCAACACTAAATCAACACACCACCGTCACCATCCCTAGTACCATTACCAACAACCACAACACATCAAAAATCACTACATGGAGCTCAAATTCAAACCAGAGGGAGAGAAGGGGAATACCCTAATCGTACGATTAAAGGACGGAACAGGATCTTTGGCCGTCTGATCGTCCACAGAGAGAAATAGTTGGAAAACTGAAAGTGGGAGAGAGAGAGAGAGAGAGAGAGAGAGAGAGAGAGAGAGAGAATGATGAGCGAGAGAGACTGGAGATAACTGAACTGGGTCTGGGTATTGGGTCACAGGTCTCTGTGTTCTTCTTTCTCTTTAATCAATCTATATATAGGGAGAGAGATATGAATGTATGTACTCACAAGTGTCCACAAATTAAAAGAGAGAGAGAAGGAAAAATGAAGATCTAACAACAAATAATGATAACAGATCTGAATGATTTGATTTCGAAATCTCAGATCTAGTGAGAGAGAGAGGGGGGGGGGAACCGTTGAATCAACTTGAACTTGCCGGCTGGAGTAGATTTTGATGACAAAATGGAGGGGACAAAAAAGGGTTTAATGTGAGTTTTTTTTCCAGGTGATGGAAATGGGTTTCAATGGGTGGGAAAGGGGAGTGGATGGAGGGCTGTGGTGGAGAGAGAAAGGGAAGGGATGGGTGGAGATGAAAGGGTGTGGATTAAGAGGTTGTGGGGGGGGTTATTTTTAAATTTACTATTGTACACCTTTAAGGATCAATAGATAATATTAGGGATCTGAAGTTTAAAATTTCACACATATACCCCTTAATATTTTCAAATGAGCATTGTACCTGCCAACTAAGCAAATGCTGTGATTCATCGTGCCACGTCAGCAAATTTAACGGATTATTAAACGCCCGTTAACTGGAGGGACTATATCATCCTTAAAACGATAGGTCAAGGATGAAAAGGTAACAAAAAATTATTTATGGATGAAAAGGTAAAACTTAAAGTACTTTAGGGACGAAAATGGTACTTTTCTTTCGATTGATTATCATTTCAAATTATCTTGTTTTGGAGAAATTGTAGAGAATTACTAAATGTATACTCTCTCCCTCCCTCTTTCCATCCGACTTATTACAATTAGTCATTTTAAAATGACAATTTTATATTACTTTTATATTTAATGAAACCCACTTGTCATACTCATAATAACAAACCACTTACTATTTCTCTCGCTCATTCTGTCTCTTATTTTACTTTTCATACTCACAATACCTACTTCACTAATTATTATATTAGTATTTTTTAATTGCCGTGTCGAAAAAAAAATCATAAATCAAATAGGATGGAGTGAGTATGTTGAATTGGGAATATCACAAATAATGATGAAAAAATAATTTTAAGAGAGTATTACTAAATGTATACTCCCTCACACGTGAGTGGAGATTAAAAAACTGGGTACAAGAATTAAAGAAAAGTATGAGAGAAAATTAGTGTGAGATAGTATTTATTAGTATGAAAAATAAAAAATGAGAAAGAATGAGTGAAATAAATAGTAAGTTAATTGATATTTTGAGTATAAAAGTATAATAAGAGAGAATGATTAACGGGAATAGTATAGATATTTTACCATTTTGGATAGTTTTCACTAATAACGTGGTATAGACGAAAAAATAATAATTATTCAATCACGTGAACAAATGAAATATGTTAAAAGTAAAATTTAATTTTTCTTTATCTAAAATATTGAATCCATTGAGTAGATGAGTGTCCACTAGTTAATAGTTAATAGACATGGAACACTATGCAAGGTTTATATCAAAAATAAGAAGTTTAATCCGAATCATGGGTCAAAATCAAATAAAAATCACGTGTGAACGGTATAAATTGAGTACGATCATAGGTTATAAATCGGACAAAGCCCATTAAATTTGCGGAACTGCTATTACTCTTGCCAATGCGGAACTGCCACCTCCTCCACCCTTAAACGATGGGCTGCCACCACTAGGAATGAACTTGCGTTCTAGTGGACAACCAATAACCGATGTGATGCTACCAAATTCTCCCCGTCGTCGATGATGAGTAAGACATGCTGGTAGTCAGACGGGGAGGAATGCCGCCCAGGGAGGCACAGGGAAATCTTCCCCGTAGATTGATCACATAACTCTCTTACATCGCCAAATGGACACTTTACAACGCATTTATGAAACACAAAATGCCTTGCTGCAGTTAGATTCTGAGCACTCCCTAGATGAATTCATAAGGCCTACGAGGACCGGAAATTCCATTGGGGGGAAAGTCATTTTGATAGGCGTAATAGTTGGGGGAATAGAGAGAATCTTCCTTCTGGCCAAAATCCCCCTCATCATGACACTGCTGGTAGATCCAAGCAAAATCCCCTCCAAGATATCACTCCTCGTCATAAGGCTCATAGAAATGGAAATACAAGAAACGAGGTGGACTTGAGATACCAGTTGAACAATCAAAGAGAATAGGAGGTTAATTCAGCTGACTTAAGAGCAAGACTCAGTAATGCTAGGCAAAAAACCCCTCCTCGGATTAGGAGCGTTGCTCGACCTATGAGCCCTCCTTGTCATACGGGCTCTCCTCATAACAGGACTCCTCCCCATCAGAGATGGCTCCCAGGAGGGAAAGAACCCTTACTCGTCATTTCAGGCCATTGATCGGCAGAGCACGATCTGTATATGGGGATAATCACCCAACAACATGAAAAACAAAGCCGAGTAAATGGGCATAGAGAAAAAGAAAGGACCTATCGTAGTTCTCACTTTAGCTCGGGGATCGATGCCAGGAATATTCTCTTTTTAAAAAAGAGGATTGATTAAATGGAAATGGGGAGGAAAGAAGTGGATGACGATGATACCAGTGCCACTCGTCCTTTCTCCCAGCGGATTAATGATCTACCTCCCAATCCTACTTTCAAAATCCCCAGTTTTGAAAAATATGCGGGGAGCATATGCAGAGTTTTGAATCCACCATGTCCCTACTCACCAATGAAAATGATATTATCTGCAAGGCTTTTGCAAGTACATTCTCTGTAACAGCCCTGTCCTGGTTACGTGAGCAAAAGAAGAGAAGCATCGATAGCTGGAAAATCATGAGAAGGAGATTCCTGGATCACTTTGCAACAGCTGGAAATAGAAAGAAAAGAGTGACAGACCTTGCTAACATTGAGCAAGGGAATAATGAAATCACTCTGAGAAATTACAACCGTTTCAGAGCCATGGCTAACCAGGTAGAAGAAAGCATAGCTAAACAGAAGGTGATTGTCTGCTTCAACTCCGGACTAAGATCCGGACAATTAGTCTAGTAACTTTCTGCCAGGGAGCCCAAGTCAAAATATGATTTATATAGCGTGGCTTACGCCATAGCTATAGTAGAAGAAAAAAGTAAGAATAGGTCTGAAAAATCAGAAGCGGACGCAGCTGGTACCAACCAGGCTTCCAACGGAAGTAACTACAAGGGAAAGAATAGGACTCGGGCTACTGAAAAAGCCGAGGTCTTCACCGGACTCACTAAACCTATCACGGAGATCATGCAATTGGTAAACCTATCAGATCCCCGACCACTCAATGATAGAATAAAACATGTCTGTGACAGCTACAAGTATTGTGCCTTCAACAAGGATCACAGACATGACACGGAGAATTGCATCTCCATTAAGAGAATGATCCAGAGATGGGTAGATGAAGGGAAACTTGACCGCTATGTTATGTGAAAGGATAACAAGCGAAGAATAGAATACGACGATGATAAAGACGATGAAAGGGAAGACATGTCTGATAGGGCAAAACTCCATGTCATAAGGGAGGAGACTGTTTCCAACAAAAAATTGAAAGAACAGATACATGAGCTAAGTAAGGTCTACCACATCCCCGCCTGGATCCATAAGGAAAAGGAAGTCATTAGCTTCTCCCCAAATAAGCTAGCTGGAAGTCACGCAGCTCGTGAACAACCCTTGGTAATTAAAGGAATGATTGACAATTGTGAATCGGAGAGACTCCTCATAGACTCGGGGGCCTCCAGGGATATTCTATACTACTCTACCTTTCATAAGATGAATCTAAAATATAGCATGCTTGAGCCATACTTTGGAAGACTAGAAGGCTTTACAAACCATAAAGTCAGCGCTTTGTGGACAATTGACTTACTACAGGAAGTCGGGGAGCATCCCTTCCGAGCAGAGGCCACATTAACATTCGTGGTCATGGACTTGGCAAGTGACTATCATGCCATCCTAGGCATTCTAAGTCAAGGCAAACTCGGGTTGGTCGCCTCCCTCCCTTACCAGCGAGTTAAATTTCCCTCCCTCAGGAATTGGATGTGTGAGGGCAACCCCTAAAGACTTCTTGGAACATGTAATGAGAACCATAAAAACTTCTAGAAAGGTGGAGGTAAACATGGAATATCTACAAAATCTCTAAGTCTGTAAAGACTACCAACACCAGTTCTAGGCTTCATCTGATTTTCGAAGCCGAAGATGAAGAACACATGATACTGGAGATTCAAGAAGATAACAGTGATAACCCAGTTCTGTCCGTCCTAAATATAGCCCCTCATCTCGTCAGTAGCCAGAACTCGAGGGCCAACCCTGACTTGACACAAGGAGAGTTGCATGATGTAGATGAACTGGTGGAAATGGAGGACCTAGACATAGATGGTGATGAAGGTAGAAGACTTAGAGAAATAATTATTGAAACATTGCAGTTCCGGGATGGTCCAGAAATGGAGCCTGTGGACGAATTGGAAGAAATTGAACTCAACCCTGAGTATCTAGAGCAAAGAATAAAAATCGGGTGCCAACTCTCCCAGAAGAAAGGGAGGAGATCATCACCCTTCTGAAAAACAACTTAGATGTCTTTGCATGGAAGGTCGAGGATATGAGAGGAATCAGGGAAGAAGTGGCTGTCCACAAGCTGGAAGTCAACCCGTCTGTTAAATCTATCAAGCAGACAAGGAGAATTTTTGCAAACGATAAAGAAGATGCAATCAAAGAGGAAGTACAGAAACTGCTAAATGCAGGAATTATCAGGGAAGCAACTTATCTTGTTTGGTTGGCCAATGTTGTGATGGTCAAGAAACAAAACGGGAAATGGCGAATGTGTGTTGATTTCACAGATCTCAATAAAGCCTTCCCGAATGACAGTTATCCTCTCCACAAAATTGACAAGATGGTAGACTCCATTGCTGGATATCGGACTCTCAGCTTCATAGACGCCTACTCGGGTTACCACTAGATAAAAATGACCGAGGAAGATATTGAGAAAACAACCTTCCAGGAAGCTGGAGGAATCTATTGCTATACTATGATGCCATTCGTGCTTAAAAATGCGGGCGCAACCTACCAACGCATGGTCAACAAAGTATTTGGGGAGCAGATAGGTCATAACATGGAAGCCTACATCGATGACATGGTCATTAAAACTAGGATTGGCAGTCACGCCCCGGACCTAGAAGAAACCTTTGGCAACTTGCGGGCAAATAGCATGAAATTGAACCCAAGTAAATGTGTGTTTGGGGTGACGGCCAGGAAGGTCCTATGCTTTATGGTATCACAGAGAGGGATCGAGGCGAATCCGGAGAAAATCAAAGTCTTGATCGATATGAAAGAGCCTACCAGTATCAAGGAGGTTCAAAGGATGAACGAAAGAATAGCAACCCTTGTTAGGTTTATTGCAAAGTCTTCAGAGAAATCACTGCCATTTTTCAAAGTTCTGAAGGGGACCAAGAGCTTCTCCTGGACATCTGAATGCTCAGAATAATTCTAATAATTGAAGGAGTACTTGGGATCCCCTTCTTTGTTGAGCAGCCTTGTCACGAGAGAAATGTTATATGTCTTCCTAGCAGCTGTGGTACTAGTCTGAATCGAAGGAACCACTCAGAAACCTATCTATTATATCAGCAAGGCACTATTGGATGTGGAGAGCAGATACTTCAACACGGAAAAAATAGCATACGCTCTAGTTATAGCCGCAAGAAAGCTACGAGCATACTTTTCTGCACACCCCATAACTGTGTATACTAATGCCCTCCCGAAGAAAATCTTGCATAATTTGGAATGCTTAGGACGTCTCTTTAATTGGTCTATCGAACTCACTGAGTTTGATATCAGATACCAGCCTATAAATACACTCCTAGCATAGCCTATGGTCGATTTTATGGTTGAAACCGCCTTCACATGTGAGCACGACCCCACCTCCCGTAAGCGCAAAAAACCTGCGGGAGAAGAACCGACCATTGAGCTTCCACCTAATTGTTGGGTCATATACACAGATGGGTCAGATACCAAGGAAAGAAGTGTAGCTGGAGTTGTATTAGCAAGTCCAGATGGGGAGCACACCATCCAGGACATAATTAGATCCAAGTTCCCTAATTCCAACAATCAAGTCGAGTATGAGGCTCTGATATTTGGTATAGAGCTGGCAATTTTCTATGGAGAAATAAAAATCACTGCCTTCAGTGACTCCCAGCTCGTAGTCAAACAGATTAAAGGGGAGTACAACACTCAACACCCCGTACTTACAAATTATAAAGACCTCATTCTAGACATAACTAAAAAGATGGAATTTTTCAAGATAATGCAGATAGGTCGAAAAGATAACTAAGTGGCAGACGTTCTATCTAAACTGGAAACTATTGACGTGGCAGATCCTGATTCTAACCCACTCATAGTCTACGCCAAAAAACGTGCCTACGAAACACTACGAGTAATGCTGCTAGACAGGGAGAAGAAGTGCTGGATAGATGAATACATGGACTTTATCGAAAATGACCAACTAACAGATGACGAAGTTCGTGCTAGGCTCATCAAGAAGAAATCAGTAAGATTCACAGTGTGGAACGGGATACTGTACAGATGATCATTTACAAAGCTCCTACTGAGGTGCGTCCACCCCAAATAAACAGAAAATCTCTTGACAAAGTCCACAAAGACATCTGTGACGGTCACCCGGGGGCCAGAACTTAGCAGACAAAATCATCATGCTAGGTTATTACTGGCCAAGGTAATTGCAAGTATGTGATTGTGGCAGTCGACTACTTCTCCAATTGGATAGAAGCGAAAGCCTTACCCAAAATTTTAGAGGAGAACGCAATCAAATTCATCCACGACTTCATCTGGTGTCACTTCGGGGTTCCACACACCATCATCTCAAATCAGGGTCTCCAGTTTTCCAAGGCTTTTAATCCAGAACTGAACATACTAGAAGTCAGACATGTCAAGTCATCAGTGAGCAGACCTTAATGTAACGGACAAGCAGAAGCAGCCAACAAGTTGGTGCTAACAGCCCTAACCAAGAACCTAGAAGGAAGTGATGGTAGATGGTTGGACGAACTTCCCTTAGCCTTATGGGCAGTTCGCACAACCACCCGGGGGCCAACAAGGGAAACCCCATTCGCACTGACCTTTGGTTCTGAGGCTTTGACACCAGAAGAGATGGCTATCCCTACAACAAGAAATTCAAACTACGATAAACAAGTCAACAGGCTGCTAGACCTATACCTATTAGATGAAAAAAGACTAGCTGCTAAGTTGATAATGGTGAATTACAAGCAAAGGACTAAAGCCTACCATGACAAAAGGGTTAACAAAAGAGTATTCCAAGTCGGAGACTGGGTACTTATATAGAAAGATTGAAGCTACAGGCAGAAAAACAGAGCAGAACAAGCTTTCCCCAAATTGGGAAGACCCCTACATCATCACTCAAGTTATCCGAGAAGGGATCTACAGAATTAAGACCCTAGAGGGGCAAGAGTTGAAACATCCGTGGCATTTTGATCATCTACGGAAATACTATCATTAGTTTTTAGCTTGTTTTGATTAATTAGATTAGTCTATGTTAGTCTTTTCTTTATTTTTAAGTAGAATAGGATTGCAGTTCGATGTAATCAGTTTCAAATCAATAGAAATTCAATTTCCATCAAGGTAATGACTAGCAAGACAAGCACAAAAATACGAGGAGCCTACTCCTCAGAATATATATCTTAAGTTGAACGACATTCCTTGGCTTAAGGGACAAAGTCCCAAAAATTATCTAAGTGTTAAAGTCGAATGACCCTCCTCAGCTTAACAGGATAAACTCCCAAACATTTTGTCGAACAACCCTCCTCGGCATAAAGGGATAAATTCCCAAAAAGCTATCTCAATCTTTTGTCAAACGACCTTACTCGGCATAAAGGGACAAAGTCCCAAAAAATGATCTAAGTCTTATGTAAAGGGATAAATTTCCAAAATCCATCTAAGTACTATGTCAAATGATTTTCCTCGACATAAAGGAATAAAATCCTAAAAACTATCCAAGTGTTAAGCCGAACGATCATCCTCGGCTTAAAAGGGACAAGTTACTAGAAATTACCCAAGTGTTGGGCCGAATGATCTTCCTCGGCTTAAAGGAATTAAGTCCTAAAATACAAATGTCAAATGACTCTACTCGACATACAAAAGTTGGATACTTAGACAAAAATTCAACAATCATTCAACATACAAGCATTAAAGATGAAGCATTTCAAATAAAATAATAAATATAGAAGACAAATGTTGAAACAAAAGCATTATATTGATCAAAGATTCAAAGTACAGGGAGGCCTATTCAAAATAGTTACATCAGCAAAAACAAAGAAAAAGCCCAAGCTTAATCGTCTCCCCTACCTGCTCGGCGGGGGCATCTAGGATAATGACTTGATCGACTTAGGTGTTCTCGGCTTCTCCTCCCTCGCCTTCAGAGCTTTGGCCCTCCTCCTCAATATTCTCAATAAGTGTGTGAATGTTCTAGGGATCAATAGGAGGAGGGACCCAAGTTGGACGGTTGACATGAGCATCCCGGGAAGCTATGGCCTTCAAGGCATTATTCGAGAAGGGCACTAAGGAGTGCATGGATCGAGCAGCTTCATTGTAGGAGTCCTGGCAGATAAGTTGGGCAATCCCCTTCAGGTTGATGTTCAGAGATGGGTCTACCATGGCCCTCCTGGCCAAATGCAATTACCCGTCGGATTACATGGTAGTCATTTTCTCGGCCACAGCCTGTCTAAAGACTGAGCTAGCTTTATAACGGGCTATGGCCTCAGCCTCCCTGGAGGGAATACTTGCCTCCAACTCATTTAATCGAGTAGTAGCTTCCTCAGATTGCTTTAGGGCCTCCACCCTTTGCCTCTCCAGCTCAACTTCCCTTACCCGGGCAGTCTCCTCGGCTTTGGCTAGTGCCTCCTTGGCTGCCTTCTCTTCTTCATCATATTTGGTCTTGGCCGCCTTGAAGGCATCATCATATCCGTGTAGGAGCTCCACAGCCCTTTTGAGGTCGACTTTGTCCTTCTCGGCTTGCTTTTCAAGCTTTTGCCTATGGACTTCAGCCGCCTTGAACTTGATGGCCTCATATGTCATGACCGTGGCAAGCTGTACAGAGATAAAAGGAAAAAAGATCAGAAAAAACACAAGTACAAACAAGACGAGGAAGAGAATGGGAAAAGGTGAGAAAGCATACCTCGCTCATAAGAAGGCCTTTCTTACTGACCAGATTCTCCATGCTGGGCTTTGAATCGAGGAAGTGATCTAGAAGATCATTATCCACGGATCTAAGAATCACAGCCCGGCCTACCCTCAGCTGGGGGCACTTGCGGGCAAGGACCTCCATGCCCTTCAGAATTGGGGCCTCACGGGCCTATTGGACAAACTGCTTAGCCTCAACATATGTTTTAATATGCCGAGCAGTCAGTACTTTCGAGGAGGGCTCTGCGGGTATTTTCTTTGAAGACCCCCTTCCTCGAATTTGGTTCTTAGCCTCTTCTGGGCTGGGGTCCTCGGAAAAACATCCCCTTCCTCGGCGTCAAGTAAGTCGGTTTCTTGCAAAGCCTCCACAGCCTGAGGAGTTATCTCTTGGGAGCCTTGGTCTCCCTCGACATGGGCCTTCTGCCCGTCATGATCTCCCTCGTTGGTTGCACCAGCGCCTCCCACTGGCTTGAGGGGTAGAGCCCCTGCATCTTTAGTGGCTGAAATTACCAGGATTTTCGCGCGCGGCGAAAAGGCGATTGTCTTTCGCGGGAGATGTTGGTGTCTGAGACCTCGCTTTCGGGAAGGAGAGGAGTCGCCACACGGTTTTGTATTTTGAGCCCAAACGTTGAAAAACGGATTTTGTGAAAACGGTGTCGTTTTTATTGGTAGCAAAAACTTAGGAAAAAGATTTGAAAAGGGGTGTCATTTTTATTGGTAGCAAAAACGAGAAAAAAGCTTTGAGTACCAGAGATTGTTAGGTTTGGAGGTCACGTTACGTTTCGGGAAGAGTATTTTGAGATCACCCGAAATGCCTCGTATGACGAGTCTTTCTACCTTTCTCGAAAATATGTGCATGTGTGTGTGTGGGTTTGCATTTTGAAAATGGGGGCTTGAATGACAAGCTTAATCTTGGTTTGAATGTCAAACGTTGATTATGTGATTCCTTTTGAAAAGGCGAGCGTTTGAATGACAAACGTCGGTTTTGGAGTTTTTTATGAAAAGTGACACGAGTACTGATTTTAACTGTTTAACTTAAGTGTCAAATGTTGACTTTTAAGAAAGGAGCGTTTGAATGTTAAACGTCGGATTTTTGAGTTTGAAGATGATCGTTTGGATGCCAAACGTCATTTCGCGCGTTTTTGAAAGAGAGTTCGAATGTCGAACTCCGGTTTTGAACCAGGCATTTCATTGTTAGCGATTTTGCGGGAAAAAAGCATTAAATGATTTTGAGTATCGAAAATCGGATTTTAAGTTTGAAGATGATCGTTTGGATGCCAAACGTCATTTCGCGCGTTTTTGCAAGAGAGTTCGAATGTCGAACTCCGGTTTTGAATCGGGCATTACATTGTTAGCGATTTTGCAGGAAAAAAGCATTAAATGATATGCGATCAACGAATTGTTTTTGCAACTCGGACTTTGATAAGTAAATAATATCACGAGCCAAACGGCTCGAACTTGTAAATGACAGTATTTAAAGTGCGGTATCGACGAAATCAAACGACCCGGAATTGTAAAGTGCGTTCAACGAGCCAAACAGCTCGGAATGGTAAAGTTGCGTAAAAGTAAAAGACGATCGACGAATCAAACGATCCGGAGTTTGTAAATGACATGAAAGTAAACGACATTCGACGGATCAAACAATCCGGAATTGTAAACGACATAAAAGTAACGGAACGGGGCCGGAATGCCATTTTAACCCGAGATTACTTCTCTTACGGGAAGAGAAGAGGATCAAGGACTAAAACGTATCGAACCCCGTTAGACGGTGACGTCTACATTTCAACAACGTTCGTTCGAAACGGTTGTAGCAACTGGCGCGTAAACCGAGACAGGACGAGAGTTTAGGGAGAGAGAGCACTACCTATGGCTAGGGTCGGCTCCTTTGGCTCGGTGGGCGTATACGGGATACGAAAAGGTGTTTGGAATGGTGTTTCGAGGTGGTAGGGGTTGTATTTGGTTGAAATACGGAGTTTTCACGCAAACCGAGGCGAAATGGGGGCTCGGGAGATGGTGGAACCAGTTTGGGCCGTGGCTTGAGAGGGAAAGGGAGTAATTTTTTGTGTTGTTAAAATGTTTGACAGCCCTCTGTATTTATAGGTGAATTTTGCAAAAGAGTCCGGACGGACTTGGGCTGAATTCCAGGGGTTTCTATGAAAATTTGGAAACTGGAGGGGCTTGTTGGAAATTCTGGATTCTTTGCAAAGGAGTCCGGACGGACTGGGACTACATACCAGGGGTATTTTAGTCTTTTCACACTGAAATGTGATTGAAGTTGACAAGGGAGCTGTGGCATGCGTGCCACGTGTCCTGTGACTCATCAGGTTCATGGGATTTCATGCCATTATTCCGGGTTTTGTCCGTTTTTTAAATAACTATCCGGAAAATGTCCGAAACACCCCCGACAAGTGCCGGAAAGTGCATTTTTCAGGGAAAGCTTTACTTTTACGTGCGACGACGTATGTTGAGTACGCTTCGACGTTGGGATGCACGGGGCAGTCTCGAGACGTCTCGTTGGCTTGAGAACGAGGAGTTTAACGGGTTCCGGTTAACCTGAAGCAGGCCAGTTAACGAATTCCGGTTAACTCCTAAAGGATTTTGGCGATCCGGATTTGGGTACTTACAGTTAGCCCCTCAGCGACATCACTTTCGGAGGAAGTGGGGTCGTTAAAAAAGATAAGGATCCAAATCGGGGGATGCCTTACTTTGAAAGACCTGGGCGGTCAGCTGGCTGGACCCTTAGCGAAAGGATTCCTACGTATCCCGAGTGGGAATCAAGCCGATCGTAGTTCGTAGGTGCAAGGAGCCGTGCGTGGGGACCTTGACCTGAGAGAGACTGTTGTGAGGCGTCTAAACCTGAGTGAGACCATTGTGAGGTATCTGAACCCGAATGGAGACTATTGCGAGGCGTTTGAACCTGAGATTACTGAAACCTTCGAGGGCGTGTGGCACCTCAGACCGAGATTGTTGAAACACATGAGGGCGTGTGGCACCTCAGACCGGAGTTACTGATATTTTTGAGGGCGTGTGGCGCCTCAGACCGGAGTTGCGAGGATGCGTTTATCCTGAGATGAAGGCGTTCGTGCCTTGAGTGCTGGACTCATGATGACAGCCAGGTTTATCCGCTGGGGATAGGGTGGCAATGATGGGAATGGTTGTGTTAAACTGGCGTTATTAACAACACGGAAGGATTGACGTTCTAACGACGAGGTTAGGAACGGGATGTGGTCTCGGGAGAGACTGACACATTGCTGGGGAAAAGCATCCAGAGTTATGACGGGGTCAGTTAGGAACTGAGGGGGTGGATTGATGTTTATTTTTAGACGGATGGTCCTAGGATCCTACTGGGGAGGAATGTTCGGGCTTACGGTGATGGTCGAAGAGGGATTGTTATGCGGGCTTACCTTGATGGCCGCTGGAGTGGGATGATCGGGCTTACGACTGGCGGCCGGAGAGATGAACGTTCACTGGCTGGAGTGAAAGGGTATTCGGACTTACGAGGATGGCCGAAGAGGGATTGTTGTGCGGGCTTACTTTGATGGCCGTTGAAGTGGGATGATCGGGCTTACGACTGGCGGCCGGGGAAGTAAATGTTGGTGAAAACCAATGGGTATTTTGACATCGGGAGACGGAACTGTGACTTGATGTCCGAAGACAGGACTGAGCGTTTGAATGTCAAACGTCGATTTGGGACAGAAATGAGCTTTTGAATGTCAAACGTCGATCTGGGACAGAAATGAGCATTTGAATGTCAAACGTCGATATGGGATTTAACGTCTGGAGACGAACGTTAGTGAAAACTAACTGAAAATTTAACGTCGGGAGATGGATTTGTGATTTAACGTCCGAAGACGGGACTGGGCGTTTGAATGTCAAACGTCGATTTGGAATTTAACGTCTGGAGACGAACGTTAGTGCAGACTAACTAAAAATTTAACATCGAGAGACGGGGCGTTAGCGAGAAGCTAACGGGACTTGACCTCGGGGGAGGGGGTGTTAGAAAGGTCTAACTTGGGGAAATTTTACACTTTTGGGGGCCAAAAGGGGTAAAATTGAAACTGCGAGAAGCTGAGGGGCCAAATTGGCAAGGAATCTTTTCAGCTGCAAAAGAGTCCGGCCAGACTTGGACTGAATTTGACCAGATTCAAATCAGCGCCAAGGCCGACGCAAAACTGAACCATTTTCCATACTTTCAGGCGAGGAAGGAGAGAAAAAGAGAGAAAAAACTCTTCCCATTTTGTGAGTTTTGCTCAAATTTTCGAGGGAAAATTAACATGGATGCCGGTTTGGGACCAATGGCTCGCCATAGGAGGACCGATAATGAAAGAACGAGGTTGGTGAGGACCATTCGAACCACCGTTCTTCCTATGGATCCGTCGGAGTTTTATCCGGCTAGGGACACTCACAAATCCAAGGGAGGGATCGAAAGACAGGTAAACTTCCTCTAAATTCTGTTAATTTCAAGAATGTGCATTCTTTAAATGTTAGGAATTTAGACTAGAAATGAGTTAGGGATTTTGGTGCCCGAATTGGGGCTTTTGACTTTGCTATGCGCCTTTGTCGAAATTGACTAGAGTGTAGTTCAATTGACACTACGGGTAGATGACATAAAAATTTTGGTTGCAAAATTCCATGCCTAGAGGTGTTTTCCGAAATTAAAGTAAGTTTAATTCGGGACGGAGTAATTTTTTCGAAATGTTCGAAATGTTTTGAAAGTTCCGACTTCGACGGATTTTTCGAGATGTTTTGAAAGTTCCGGATTCGACGGAGTTTTCGAAATTTTTTGAAAGTTCCGGATTCGACGGAGTTTTCGAAATGTTTTGACTTTTTTGGGATTTTGGACCGTTAATACTCCACCTGGGATGGACATATTTTAGGAAAATGAGAATCACATCTGTGTTGCCTCATTTCGATATGCGTTCGTGCACTCTGTTGATGTCGTTTCTGTATTAACGTATTCTTGCCGTGTTCACCTGCAGGGGCGAGGGACAGTTGATGTTCACAACTTGAAGAGCCGGGGAGCCTTTGAGGCAGTCATATCGCTGTGGGAGATACTCCCAGACGAGGCTCGGGATGGAGAGAGGAGTCCACAGCAGTATGTGGTTGACTCCGGTTTGGCTGGATTCATTAGCGCAGTGGCCGCGGTGGCTTCGACGCAGAGGGCGAGGTCCTTGTACTTTGCTCTGAGCGAGTACTGGTGGGACACGACCCACACTTTTCATTTCAGGTGGGGGGAGGCGACTGTGACTCCTAGTGACTTTGCGGCGATCACTGGGTTGCCATTCTGGGGCAACACGCTGGTGTGGGTGGATGGCTATACTCCGGGACAATTGTCAGAGATGCTGGGCTTTGATATTACCGATGCCAGGGACTTAGGTATTCGGTACAGGCCGATGGAGACTCATCTGAGGAAGGGTATTGATGCTTATTTGGAGAGGTCTCCGAGGATGACCGCAGAGCATCTGGCTCGAGGGTTCATATGGTTCACGTTGTCAGCGACTTTGATTCCTACTGCTGACACATCATGTCATTTCCCGCTGCTTGGCTCGTTGACGGATCTGGACGCCGTAAGGGGGTTTGCATGGGGGGAGGCTGGACTGGCCGAGCTCTACCATGCCTTAGATAGGTTCTCGCGGGGAGAGGAGAACACCTTATGCTGCTTTTCATTTGCTTTGGATGTAAGTGCCCGTCTTTTTCTCTTCCTTGTCTCATTTTGTACTCGTATGTATCTGCTCTGTAGCTGACATAACTTTCCATGTGCTTGACAGGTGTGGGGTTTGGAGGTGTTCCACCCACAGAGATGGGAGATCAAGGAGGCATATGAGTCCTTGTTCCCTGCCATGTTGATTTTGCAGAAGGAGGCGAAGAAGCCGGCGTCGTCGAGGGAGGGTACCCGACTGACTTACGAGGAGGTGTCTCTAGCCCTGAGCCGAGAGTTTTCCGAGCAGATCCGGCTGACTTGGTGGAACTGGATTAATGTCGTTGTGGTTCAGGCTGCTAGAGAGGTCACACATCGATGGAAGCTGCTGGTGGGGCTTCACTGTGACGCGATGTATCTGGGGGAGAGGGTGACCCGTCAGCATGGTCCGGGGTCCCTTCCTTTGGTGCCGATGGACCCACCTCCGCACATGCAACATCCTTTGTTGATGCCGATGGAGGATCTGGAGCGGTATAGACAGGGCGTGTTCTATACCGAGTTCGTCATAGAGGGTGCCGACCATGACATCTTCTTGAGGACGAGGCTGAGGAGCCCGCAGGTGCAGCACAGGGAGGGCGAAGGCTTTGGATATCCCCGAGACTACCCACTCCCTCGAGCTAGGCTGGTGTATGAGGGGCTGGATGGTTCTCGCAGGCGGTTGGTGATCCCTATTCCGGGCGAGACGAGGCCTCGGCATGCATTGGACCGCAATGCTACGGTGAGTGCTTTTGATTTTCTGTATTTGATAGTAGTGTTCTGCAAATGTTGCATCTGTGCTGTCTGTTTGTCTTTTGACGACTTTCCTGGTTTGCAGGTATCTGGCCGTACGTACAATCAGGCCGTGAGACAGTTGGACGGGTGGGCCAACTACGATAGGAGGCTCGTGGAGTTCCTGCGGTGCAATTCCCGGAGGAGTACGGCTGTACAAGAGCTGAGGCCGTCTAGGCCGAGAGGTTCGCCTGCCTCTACGACTGGTGGAGCGGACTTTACGCAGGGGTTCGGCCAGTTCTCTGGCAAGACGGCGGGGTTCGAAGCTCATCACCCTTCGTACTCGGGGCACGAACAGGGAGAGTCCTCGAGTTCGCAGGCACAGAGGCGGCCTTTCTCGTATTCCCGCCTGGAGGAATTTGGAGATTACTTGTTCTCGACGGATTCGGCTGCTGCGGGGCAATACATTGAGCGCTCGGATGACGAGCAGGACTCTGAGTAGTCCTCTTTTGTTGATTTATTTTTAGACAAAATGTGTGTATTGTCCAATACAATTTGATTTGTATTTGAAAAGGGCCTTTGTGGCGGAACTTGTATTTTGCACATTTATTTAGTGATTACCTTCTTTTATTTTTGACAAATAAGCAAGTAGGTTGATCAAAACTAAATAATGAAACATGCACAAAAATTTGAACTGGTCAAAATTTATGTGTATATGCATTGTTATTTAATTAATTGCACTGTTGCACGAGCTCGGGGCGGAAGTGGTGTTGGCAGTGGTTGATTGAAACCATGGGTGCACGCAGTTTCAAGGAGGCTTGAACAGGGCTTGGTTTGGAAATGTTTCCAAATTGAAAGCAAACTGCTACGTAGTTCATCCAAATAACTTGAGAAACAGTCAGGCCGGACTTGGACTCGATTTCCAGATTCTTTAAATTGCAATTCAGCTTTGCAATTTGTGAAAACTGCACGTTTGCTTCGATCCATCAACTGAATTTCTCTCTTAAATTCCTCAAGATTTTCTTTGCTCTTTCCATGGCTTCATTTCCTAGGCTATCGTCTCAGATGCAAGAGCGATACTTGGACAATTTCCAGTCGTGGGTACGGCACCACACGAGGCAAAGCAAGGGCTTTTTCGAGGGTTGTTACGGGATGAAATCTGTTTGGGCTTTGAAGGAGCTCATGCTAGATTGGGATCTTTTGAGAGCTGCGGCTCATTTCTGGGACGTGCGGAGGCATGTATACAACTTTTCGTACAACGAGATTACTCCCACGTTTGAAGATTTTCGGGTCATTTTAGGAGGACCTGAGACGGAACAGCTAGTTCTTCCCTTGGCGGGTGGCATGGCCACTGTTGAGAAGTTAGTGTCTCTACTTGGTATCTCGGCTGAAGAAGCATACATGATGCTAATACTGAACACAGACTATGTCGACATTTCGGGGCTGCCCGATAAATTTGCCGGTGTTGAGGGGAGCGTCTTTGCGTGGGACGCATTTGCTCTGTGCGCAATTGCCACTTTGCTCACATTTACGTCCCTGGGTGTGTGCCATCGCAGTGTACTGGACCTGGTGAGGCAGTGCGGGAACGGGGGAGACATCGTGCCTTTGGTCCTAGGCAAGACGTTCCTGGGCATAGGTCGGATGGCGACCGGCAGCCGATACATGTGGGGAGGGAGTCCCGCTATGCTCACTATGTGGTTGAGGGAGCGACTGCAGATGGTGCCCGAGGTGCCAGTGTCTTGTGACCCTTGGTCCTTTTCTCAGCGTCCACTGGTGAGAGGGGGCGATTAGGCTGAACTGGAGCTCTGGATGGCCAGACTCCGCACGCATCACTTGCGATGGTGGGTTCCTCATTGGAAGCTACAGACTTGTCGGACCGCTCAGGAGGGTCTTCTGGTTTTCAGAGTACCGGGGTTGTCCCAGACGTCTTTCTACATTCCCTCATTAGTGCTGCGACAGTACGGGCTGGAGCATGTGCCACAGTCGGTTTTGGTTCATACTGCTACCTTCGAGGTGGGATCTCTGCTGGCGGAAGATCCTTCGACGCTATTGCTTCTCACACAGCTGTGTCAATACACGTCCTTTCCTGCTAGGGTTCTCTTTCACCGGAGAGGGGGCACTGTTCTGTCTACGCAGTATCTGAACTGGTACGAAGGGTGTATGAGGGAGACACAGATGGCCATCTTGTGGAGACGGAGGGAGTTATTGGGTGTTGATTACCCTGACGGCTCGACTTTGGGGAGAGCCGAAGCGGGGGCTAACCCTCAGAATCGTACTGGGGACGACATGGCTGACTATGAGGCCAATGCTGATTGGGCGGCCGACCAAAGCACGGTCATGATGACTCGAAGAGAGGCAGCTCATGATAGAGCTAGGGAAAGGGCTGCGTTGGCAGCTTCTGGCTTGACGGAGGCGTTGGGAAGGGTCCCTGAGCCAGGTAGAAGGACAACGGGAATATTCCCTGTGAAGGTGAAGAATACTCGCCGCGGAAAAGGGAAGGGGAAGAAGGATGAAGGACCAAGTACGGGGAACTAAGTTGACCTTGCTGTCCGGAGTATCCACCCACTCATTGCAGACACATTAATCGATTAATGTATTATTGTTGTTTTGCTAGCGTGTAGCGAGTCAAGAGTTGACCGTGCTTGAACTCATCAAAGATTGTTTTAACCGTAATGAATTTGTAGGTTAATTGAAAAGAGTTTTTCGAAACACAAGCAATTGATGCTTATTTGTTTTTTTTTTGTTTTTTTAGACCGAACCAATGATGGCTGCCTACGTTCCCCTTTTACAATTGGACTAAGGGGCTCAGGTCACCGTAGTTCGACACTTTAGGTGAATTTGAGAAAAAAAAACAAAGACAAAAGAAGTGCGACCCTGTTTTTTACCTGGATCATTATTGGGAATGTATCCAGTTGGGTATTACTCTTTTAGCACTTTAATTTTACTGAGGGGTGGTGTATGGGGAAGGAGAGTTGACTCGTGCTCTTCCTAAAACGAAGTATCTGCGGAGCTTGCTTCCGTTCACGGGGTTAACGAAAGGGTTCCCGTCCAAATCTGCTAACTTCATGGCTCCTCCGGAGAAGATTCTTTGTACCACGAACGGGCCTATCCAGGTAGGCTCCCACTTTCCGAGGGGATTGGTCTGCGTAGGAGGCTTTTCCTTCAGCACCAAGTCGCCTTCTCTGATGTCTCAGATCTTGACTTTCTTATCAAATGCTCGGGCCATTCTGCTTTAGTAGGCACGAGTGTGCTCCATGGCTTTCAATCTGCGCTCGTCGAGTAGAGCAAGTTCGTCGTGATGGCTCTGAAGCCATTCGACTTAATTGATTCCGTTTTCCAAGAGGACTTGGAGGGATGGAATTTCCAATTCCACGGGTAACATTGCTTCCATTCCGTAGGTAAGTGCGAACGGAGTCTCCCCTATGGCGGTTCTGACTGATGTTCTGTATCCCCAGAGGGCTAGATGTAGCTTTTCGGGCCAGTCCTGACCTCTGGCGGTCATTTTTCTGATTATCATTGCGAGAGTCTTGTTTACTGCCTCTACTGCACCATTAGTCTCATGCCGTAGGGAGAAGACTTGTGGCGTGTAACTCTGAATTCGGTCAGCAGTTGGTCACTATCTCCTTAGAAGTGGGTCCCATTGTCGGATATGATCTCGTTGGGCACTCCGTATCGACACATGATGTTCTCTTTGATGAACTCGGCCACCTTCTTAGAATTCAGTACCTTGTATGATCTGGCTTCTACCCATTTGGTGAAGTAGTCGACTGCGACTAATATGAACTCGTGATCATTGCTCCCTGGCGGAGTGATTTTGTCGATGATGTCGATTCCCCATGTGGCGAAAGGCCATGGCGTAGTCATGCAATAGAGTTCATGAGGAGGGATGTGATTGAGGTTGGAGAACCGTTGACATTTGTCGCAGCTTCGGACGAACTGGATGCAGTCTGTTTCCATTGATATCCAATAGTATCCCATACGGAGGATGATCTGTGTCAATGCTCTGGCATTCATGTGCGGACCGCAGGTTCCGTTGTGAACTTCATTCATTAGCTCGCTGGATTTTCCTTTATTTACACACCGAAGGAGTGGCCCTTGGTGGCGCTTCTTGTACAACATACCCCCCAGAATGACGAAATGGGATGCCAGGCATTTTAATGCCATCATGTTTTTGGCTTTGATCCTTTCTTTGTATTTTCCATCTTCACTTGTGAAGGAAGCTTCTCCATTTTGGAGGTACTGGTAGATTTGATTGTACCAGGGTTCGTCGATCGGTTCATTTTTTATTTCGATCTCACAGCAGTAAGTGGGTGTTTCCCGTCTGCCTATTCTGAGGGGTTTTACAGATTTCCCATTGGGAATTTCGACAAGAGATGCGAGGGTAGCCAGGGCATCTGCAAAGCGGTTCCTGTCTCTTGGCAAATAATGGAAAGAGATGTCCTTGAACTGAGCAATGAGCTCCTCCATGTACGCGTGGTACTTCTAGAGGCCAGAATCTATCGTCTTCCATTTGTTGGACACTTGATTGATGATCAATGCTGAGTCTCCGTATACTTCCAGTTCTGAGATGTTGCGCTCGAGAGTGGCTTCTAGACCGGCTGCACAAGCTTCATACTCTGCTGCATTGTTGGTTGTTTCAAAATTCAGCTTGATGGCTATGGGAGTGTGCTCGTCCTTGGGATCGACAAGGAGCATTCCAATACCATTTCCCTTCTTGTTGGCTGCCCCATCGAAGAAGAGTTGCCAGCGGTTTGCGCTGTCAAGTGAAAATATTCCGTCGTTCGGAAACTACGGATCAGGACCCTTGGGTTCACTGCTTGGGAAGTCTGCCAAGTGATCTGCCATTACTCTGCCCTTTGTTGATTTTCTGACCATGTACTTGATGTCGAACTCAGCCAGGAAGAATGACCACTTAGCTAGTCGCATTGACAGAGATGGCTTATCGAAGAAATATCGGACGGGGTCCATCTTGGAGACCAGGAGCACTGAATGTGACTGCATGTAGTGTTTCAGTTTCCCGACTACCCATACCAAGGCGGTACAAGTTTTCTCTAATGCTGAGTAGCTGAGTTCACTTCCTTGAAGCTTCCGGCTTACAAAGTAGATTGCATGCTCAACCTTGGAATCTTTCTGTTCTTGTGCCAAAGATTGCTCCGATTGACGTATACATTGCTGTCAGTACGGGAGGAGTGGCTTGCCTTCATGCTGGCGGGCACATGCACTTGGGGGATTCACCAAGTATGTCTTGATTTTCTCGAAAGCCGTCTCGGCACTCGAAGTCCTGGGGCTTGATGTCGGCATTCTTCTTCATTAGCTTGAACATTGGCTCGCAGAGAGATGTCAACCGGTTGATGAAGCGACTGATGTACTGAAGTCTTCCCATGAAACTTTTCACTTCTGTCAGTGTCTGTGGCGGTTTCATGTCGATGATGGCCTTGATTTTCTTGGGATCGGCTTCGATACCTCTTTCTGTAACCATGTACCCCAGTACTTTGCCTCGCTTGACGCCGAAGGTGCACTTTGCAGGGTTCAATCTCATGGAGTGTTTTCTGAGTCTGTTGAAGAACTTTCTCAGGTCTGTCATGTGCTGCATATCTGATTCTCTGGAGTGGATGATCATGTCGTCGACGTATACTTCGATTTCCTTGTGAATCATGTCATGGAAGAGGGCTGTTGCAGCCCGCTGGTAAGTAGCCCCAGCATTCTTCAAACCGAATGGCATGATCATGTAGCAGTATGTCCCCCACGGAGTGGTGAAAGCAGTCTTGACTTGATCTTCCTCGGACATTTTGATCTGATTGTATCCGGAAAACCCATCCACGAAGGACTTTACCTCGAAATTTGCCGTGGTGTCGACTAGCATGTCGATGTTGGGCAGTGGGAAATCATCTTTAGGGCTGGCCTTGTTGAGATCCCGGAAATCCATACAGCATCTTACCTTTCCATTGGCCTTGGTGACCGTCACGATGTTGGAGAGCCAGGTCGGGTACTCAATCACTCTGATGAAACCGACGCAGAGCATTTTCTCAATTTCTTCTTTCACTTGCAAGGACCACTCTGGCTTGATCTTGCGCAATTTCTGTTTGACAGGCTTGGATTCTGGATCCAGGGGAATTCTGTGCTCCACGATTGAGGGATCGAGTCCTGGCATGTCCTGATATGACCAGGCAAACACGTCAACATACTCCCTGAGGAGGTTTATCAAGGCTTCCTTTTCTGCATCGGCGAAGAAACTGCCCACTTGTGTCTCTTTAGGCTCTTGCACTGACCCCAGGTTCACTTTGGTCATAACCTCTTTGGCAGCTTGGACCCGATTGTCCTCTTGGTCTACTACACGCTTGAGAACTTCTTTAATGTATTGTTCGTTTAATATGTCTGCTTCTTTATCAAGTGATTCGTTATTAACGTCTTTTAAGTTGTTTGTTAACTTATCAGTTGTTAAAGTGGCAATGAGGGGATAATCCGAAAGGTCAGACTTTTCATTAGGTTAGAACGGAAATGCATTGTTGGCTACACTATCATAGTCTTCCGGCGTAAGGCCGTTGGACGACTCAGAGGACTGGACTTTAACAAGGACTGACTCAGAGGGTTCGAGACTGGGTTTAGGGAGATGTGGGTGCAGGCCCAGCTTGTCTTCCAATTCTGCCTGGCTTGCCCTTGGTCCGGTGAAAGTTACCCAGTTCTTCAGTGGCATTGCTGGATGCTTGATGAGGGTTCGGGGGTCGAGAGGCTTGGCTTCTGCTGTCCCGATCATGGCGATCATGCTGCTTTCGGAGCCCAGGTCAATCAGGTTTGGCACCTCCATGACTTCTTCAAAAAGACTCTGTAGAGCGGGTCCACTGAGAGCGTCTTCTATGAATTCTGGTTCCTTCTGCTTCGGAGTTACTGTCTCGAATGTGGCCTCGGTGGCTGACCCGAACAGTCTGTTTCCCATGAAGAGTGCCCCGAGTTGCTCTTCCAAGTCTGGGATTCCTTTGAATGTGTACTCATGCTGAATTGTGGTGGCAATTGGTCCAGGTAGAGCTGTGATGTCGAGGAACGCTCCCCTTATCGGATTAGCCTCGAGTCCTCTGAAACACTTGAGGTCCCGTGCTAACTTTTCCATCCTTTTTGTAGTCTCTGTGCTGACTATCCCTGCTTCTTTCTCATCTTCATCAGTTCCACTTTCGGTCCCCTCAGTTCTGCTGTCGGTTCCCTTGTCGGTCCCCTCAGTTCTGTTGTCGGTTCCCTTGGTGAAGTAATGAGCGAGGTCGAAACTGTAAGGACGGAGGTTGGGTGTGCCGTAGGAGGTTCCCCTTTTGCGGGCTGCTGCCTTGGTGCGGGCGAGCCTTTTGTTTTCTTTGATATCAGTTGGTGTTGGCACATAGCCAAGCCCCTGGACCGTGGTGTGGTCCTTGACTTCGATGACTTGGTGTTGGCCTTGTAACCTTTTGCCGAGCCCCAGTCCTGGGATGAAGTTCATGAGTTTCATCATCTTCATGGCGGGAGGGATTTTGTCTCGAAATAGTGGAAGGTCCACGCTGCATATTTGAATCTTGGAGGTCTCCAAAGTGAACCCAGTCAATGCCATATCGTCATCATGCTTGATCTCTAACACTGGAATGCCGTTGGTGCTGGCCCCCTCGGTGGTGACACTGTCGCCGTAGACTGTGGTTAGCTCGTTGCCTTGCATGAACTTGATACACTGGTGAAGGGTGGATGCCACGCCATTTATTTGATGCAGCCTGTGGTCGCCCTGGGATGGGCTGTGAAAGTGATAGGAATGTCCAACACTTGGAATTCGGTGGGGATCATCCGCTTGCCGAAATAGATATTTAGAGTAGCAACCCCGAGAACTGTACGGGAAGTGGAGTCATAGGCCTTGACAGTGTGGAATGAAGACTTCAGATCTGTGGGCTTGATGTCAAGCAGTCCATCATCTTGGCGGGCAAGACATTCATTCCGGAACCTCCGTCTACCAACACACGGGGAAGGCGACGCTCGTCCAGCTGGACTGTGATGTAGAGCGGCTCATTGTGATCAACCCCAAATTTTGGCAGGTCCAAATCTGTGAAGGTGATAATGTTGCCGTAGTGGATGTTGCCGATCATCTGAATTACTTCATCTAGGGTTGCGTCCACGGGGACCATGGTGCGGGCCAAACTTTCCTCTAGCTTGAGCTTGTGAGGATATTAGGATGTGAGCAGGGACCAAAGGGAAATGTTCGCCTGGGTCTGATTGAGCTGAGTGAGGATCGGGTCCTCTTTCACGAAACTTGTGTCTTTGAGCAGGCCGGGTTGCGGTTCTGGCTCCGTCGGCTTTTTAGTGGCCTTGGGTGGTAATGTATGGATTTGACCCGATCGGGTCAGGACACTGACATCAGGTTTGGTCCCTTCCAAACAGGTCGCTCTGAGCTGAGCCATAGTCAGAGGAGGATTCCTCGAAGCATAGGGTCACATGTCTTCCCTCACTTCGTTGACTGTAGATGCATTCCCGGGGGCTTCGGCAGCATTCCGGATTCTATCCCAGGATACTCGCTTGGGTGCCTCCGTGGGGAGGGAGTTTATGGTTTGTCGCAACTGCTTGAACGTCAGTGCGCAATAGTGGTTGCCAGAACCGAACTGTGGGTTACTGACCCTCCGGGAGAGGTTAGAGAGTTCTTGATTCAAGCGAACGGTCTCCTTGATCTCTTCACGGTATACCACACTCCTTTCCTTCTTGCTGAGCATGCTCAGGGCATTCTGGAGTTGGGTTTGGCGATATTCATGGTTTGCTAATTTTCCTCCACTCTTGTCCCAGACCAACTTTCTCGCAGTAGAGCCTGCGTCGAGAGTTAGCGCCTGTGTTTCTTCCCATGTGAGAATAGCCAATGCTTCCTTGAACTGTATGCAACAGTCTAGATAAACTTCCATCGGGGAGAGCTTTTTCTTCTGCTTCAACTGAGTGACGGGTATGTCGGAAGGAGAGTACACGGCTTCCCGAACATCTGCCCATGTGTGGCCGTCGCCCTGGGATTGATCGTTTCGTAAAACGAATGCCGCAGTCTGTGGAATCTCCCTGAGTAGTTGCTGGAGATGTATTTCCATCTTTCTTTTCCTTTTGAATAGACCTTCCTCCCTCAGTTGTCCTTTTAGTTTGAGAGCGGAAATGATCCGTCCCCATCCTCCCAGGACCCTTGGGATTCCGGTTTTGTTGACTTCATGCCCGACTTGGAAGAGAATGGTTTCATTGTCTTCGTCGTCGCTTTCACAGAGAGATTGCTTTCCTCGGGTAGGTAAGCGCTGGTACTCTTCCTGCTGTGCCATTCCATATCCTAGGTCGTCGGGACCGTTGACCGCCCTTCCTTGCCAGAGGGGGTTGGATGAGAAAAGACAGTAGTCCAGGAAGTTGCCGTGAGCAAAACTCTTGAGGTCGAACTGGTCTAGAGTGACATCATCGGAACTGGTGCCGTCTTCGAAACTGAGCATATGTATGTAGGGATCTTCCTGCGGATCTGCCGCGTCCTCGACTCCGGAGAGTGCTGATTCGTTGTCGTCTGACGGCTCAACCCAGACATAAGGATGCCTCGCGTCCTGTCGCGATGTTGGAGCTGCTAGAAAAACATCATGCCCTTCGCTCGAGAAGAGGGGCTCAGCGGGCAATTCCTCATGGAGGACGTCCCATACAACTGCCATACATTCATCACGAGTGTGACGATGCTTGTTGACCTTTATCACGAAGATTTCCTCGCCTGACGGGGCCAGAGAGTAAGATTGAAGGATGCTGACAAATCTCCGATCGGAGACAGGGGGTTTACGTGCCCGCATCATGGCGATGCTCAGGGTTTCTTTCCAGTCTGCTTCCAAGTGTTGGAAACGGCAGTTGAACTTGATGAAACTGACTGCTTCATGGTCTGCATGCTCGAGGACGTTGATATAGTTAGCATCTCCGGACTCTGAGGGATTCTGATGAGATTTGCCCCGATAGTCCCTTGGTCGACTTGAAGGAGGTAGCCCCGGTGCCTTGCTGCGGGCACGCTTGGCTGTTGTCTCGGGTTCGTTCCCTATGAGGAAACTGTCCCCTCTGATGACTTTAAGATCTCCCTGCCGGTTAATGAACTTGACGCACTGATGGAGAGTGGATGCTATGGCTTTCATGTGGTGTAGCCAAGGGCGTCCCAACAGAGCTGTGAATTCGGATGGAATGTCCATCACGTGGAATTTTGCTGGCACCATTTGGGTTTCGAACCAGAGCTCCAGAGTCACCGTCCCCAGGATGGGACGAGACGTGTTGTCGTAGGCTTTGATAGTCCGGGCAGACGGAATCATGTGGCCTTCGTCGATGCGTAGGGCTCGCATCATGCTGAGAGGGAGGACATTAACTGCTGATCCGTTGTCTACCAATACTCCGGGGAGGGATATGGTGTTGAGCCAAAGAGTGATGTACAAAGCTTCATTGCTCCCTAAGGCGTTTCTCGGCAGGTCTTCATCACAGAAGGTGAGATACTGCCATACAGTCGGGAATCGTAGATCTGGTCTCTTTTCGGAGAAGGAGAGTCATCAAGCCATCCGTTTCCTGTCTTCCTCTTGCGAGGTAAAGCCTTTGGTGGTGCCTCGGGATTGTGTTGAGGCTGCTTGTGGCGGTGGCCGCCCTTGGTTAGCACGTTGATTGAGTGCAAGTGCCAAGCTGACTTTGACTTTCCTTTGCCGAGCCGTGCTCTCAAGCTGGGCAACTTGAACCTTGGTTGATCCCGCGGGGGGTTAGGCTTCTGGCTGGCAGTGAGATCGTCAAGATTTGAGGTATTCCGGTGTCCTGAGGCCTGAACTCTGGTGTCAGTAGGACTTTTCGGCTTTTCCACCCCTGTCTGCCCTAAAGCTGCATGGCCTGGAGGAAGGGAGGACTGTCTGGAGTAGAGTACATAGTAATCGAACCTCCTGGATGGCCCTCCGAGTGTACCCACACTGGTATCTCCAGCTTCATATCTTTCTCTCAGTTTCTGTTGAGAAGACTTCTTCTTCTGCTTTCTAGGAGGATTACCCCTGACCATGTCTTGGGACTCGTGCTCCAGGCATGCGGAGCAGTCACAAACATCGTAACTGATGTGGACATTCGATGAGGACCTGGTTGGAAGAAGCGGAGGAACTGGCTCTGCAGCAATCTTCATTGGCACCCATTCAATGGAATTCACACTGTTGTTCGGAAAAGGGTTTCCGACCGTATTGGGCCCACGGGGACGCTCCAATTTTCCTTCCTCTATCAAACTCTGAATTTCGTACAGTAACCCCATGCAGTTGTCGGTGGTATGGCCATGATACTGATGGAAGGCGCAGTACTTGCTCTTGTCAGCGTTGACTACGGGATTCTTGGGTTTGTAGTTGGCAACGGGTTTGAGGAGGCCTTCCTTGATCAAACCTTCCAGCATCTTACTCAGCGGCATGTCCAACTTGTCAAAGTGTACGGCAGGCTGCTTCGAAGTGGAGTTGTTGCTTTGCGGAACTGGGTTTCTGTTGCCCGACTGTTGTCCCTGATGAATGTAGTTGACAGACGTATCTTTCCCTTTGCCGGGAGCCGATGCGGGATTGAATGCAACTGCTGATCGGTATCTGTATGGCTTTGCAGTAGCCAATTTTTCCTTGAGATCCTTCTCGAACTTAAGCCGGCATTGACCATTGTCCGGAGATCTGGGAAGAAGTGATGACTGATGAGAGTTCTGATGGACGGTCTTAAGCAGGACTTAAAGATCCGCATCTGTTCATCCTTGGAGAGTGGCTCCATGATCTCGGAGAGTTTCCAACTCCACCTCTTGTAGAATTCTCCGATGCTTTCATCTGCTTTCTGCTCGGTGGTGATTAAGTCCTCACGACTTGTTTCCCACTCTAAGTTGGATCTGTACCGTTCTAGGAAGATGTTACTGATCTGATCCCAGGTGTGGCGATCTGCAGGCTTGACCCTTAGGAACCATCGTAACGCTGAACTCATGAGCGTATGCTGGAAGTGATCGACCATTTGCTGGAGGGTTGCTCCTTTCGCTCTCATGCCGAGAACGTAGGTGTCAACATGTGTTTGAGGACATTCGGTTCCGTCGAATCGGTCCATCTCCGGCATTCTGAACTTGGCAGGGAGAGGCGTGACCATTCCCGGATCAGTGGATCTGAGCGTTTCTTGCTTTGAGCTGCTCATGGTGGCTTTCAGGTCTTTCATCTGTTCGACCATCCAGGCTAAGGTTGGGTCCAGTGGTGGACTTTGAGGCTCGGCGCCGAGTGCTACCACGTGAGCGGTAGTGGTTGGAGGTGGAAGGCTTGATATATGTGGATATATGGGGGCCTTTTCTGGACTATATCGGGGTTTGTCCCCGGTGTTTTGGGATTCGTGTATAGGCAATGGGATGAACCCAGGAGGGTATTGGAGGATATTGGCATCTGTTTGAGATGGTCCAGCGGTGCGCTGGTTGTACTGAGTGATGGGAGTAACACTGGCTTGGCCGTACATGACAGGGTTGCCCTGAGAGGTGGCCACATGAAGCCTAGGTCAGCTGTTTCCTTGGTTCGAAGGCATCCCGTAAGTTGGCGGGGGAGGAACCTGGTTGAAGGTTTAAGGAACTGGTTTCGGGGAATCGTCGTCCTTGACTAGGACGAAAGTACCGTTTGACTGGGGGATAGCTGCTATACCTCCCTCATTCAGAAGCTGTACCACGAAATTCTGCTGATCTTCTTTCTGCCTCTTGTGAACCTCACAAGCCCGGATGGCTTCTTTCAATGTCATATCTGTTACCGGTGGGGGGTCCGTCCCCGTCACGATTTCTCGGTGAGCTAGACATGTCGGATATTCTTGCTGAGGGAACTGAGGGAACCGAAGAACTGTCTGACGCTGCCGTAACTGTGACTCTGGCGAGGCGCTGACCCGGAATTCTGAACCACTTTCGGCTCACTGCAGGGAACGAAAGGCAGGGTTTAGGCTTCGGAAAAGGGTATTTGGCTCAGGGTTTCGGGCTTGTGCAATGTGCAGTTACCGATTAATGTTTACTTAAAATACGTTTTCTCAGAGTCCTAATCGGTTGGAAAAGATCGTGTCTTCTTTTTTGCAACTAACCTAAGGCTCTAATCAGCGGATCTCGTCACTACGTTTATAAGCCCCTCGTTTCCATTTGTAGATCATCTTCTCGGGACGGACAATCCCGAGCGAGGGTCCTATAAGGCAAGCGAATTTCATCGACAAAGGAAAAAGTGAACTTAAGGCTAGCTGATCACGCAAACTACCAACGTATGTGACGCACGGGCCACGGTCGAAGTCAACGTCCTTAAGTTAAGGCGGGGATAGTGCCAAAATTTTGGCATGACCTCTCCTGACTCGCTTGCGCGAGGGGCCTTAGCTTTTGGCGTTGGCCAAGTTATGGCTGGCACGGTGCATACGGTGAGGGTTTGGTGACACGGTGTCACATTGAACCTCCGGGTATATTTTTCGGCAGAGCTCCGCGTCAAAGTCAAGGCTGAAAAGCTCAAGACTTCCGGTCGGAAACGACCTTCGGTCTCAATTTTTTGAGCTTGACTCGTAACGGAACCAGGCGTAAAAACATACACTTGGGCTTTATGACACGTACTAAGCCAAAAAACCAACCGGGGTCTTGGACGAAGTGTGACACAAAGAGTGCATGGCTTACACGGGCTAGGATGGGCTGTTTGGGACGACCCCGTACGCGCTCGAAAGGTGTCTGGCAGACCAACCGAGCTGCAACTGAACGGTCATCCTGGGTTACGGGTCGTAGTGTGCAGTGTATCGAGGCAGCAAGTGCACGTGAAGTGCGGTGTACCGAGGCAGCAAGTACGAGTAGTGTGCGGTCACTAAAATTCTTTTTCTGAGTAAAACAGAGATTTTCAGAACGTGTCTTAAAGAATTTTATGCGCAGTTCAAAATGTAGCATGAAAATCAAGTATGAACGGGAATGCACGAACATGTTATGATTTTGAAGAAGATACAAATGTAATGCCCTTTTGAAAAAAACCGTTCGAGGTTTAAAGCAACACACGCACACATAAACGAGGAAGGGTAAACAAAAGTTTGACCCACGGAAGGCTTTTTGAAAACAATGGCAGTTTTGAAAAAGTATCCAACTCCACAGCGGGGTCGCCAACTGAAATTACCCGGGTTGGTTCTTTATTGTAGCAACTCCGCCCGGAGTATTAAATTTGATCCTTTGGTGGGGAATGGAAGCAACTATTCCCAATGCGGCCTGAGCGGTTACGCCGAGTATAGCATTGTATTGGGATGGTAGTATAGGATGTCCCTGGCCGCACCTGTATCAATCAAAACTCGGACGATGTTTGCTCGGTTGATTTTCATGCGGAGGGTGAGGGGCTGAGTAGAGTGAAAAAGGGTGGAGGCAAGTTCACTCCTTTTGAACCCAATTTCTTGCTCTTCTTCCGGAGCCATGGGAGGAATCAAGAAAACTTTCTCCAAGGTCCTGATCTGGAGGGAGAACTGTTTGTTGGATGGAGCTTCTTCTCCAATGAAATTGATCTCATAATCACCCGACTCATCGTCGTCATGGTCCTCTCTCTCCTTTCTGTTGGGACCACGTAGTGTTCGTGCCCGTGGGTTATTATTGGCATTATTGGCCGTATTGGCATTGTGGCCCTGTACCCATTTTGTCAACTCCCCGTTGTTGATTTTCTGCTGAATGATTCGTTTCAGCTGGAAGCAGTCCTCTGTGCTATGACCGTGGTCATTGTGAAACTCACAGAATTTTGCCAGACTCTTCTCATTCGGCTTTCTGTCCATGGGGGGAGGAGGGTGAAGTTCCATGGTTCTCATGATAGTTGCTCGCGAATCATTAAGGGGAGTGAAAACTGTCTCTTCCGTTATTTTTTGGAGCTTGTCTGTCCCACGGCTACGGTTTTTGCCTTGGTTGTTGCGCGGGCAGATCCCTGGCCTGTCTCCTGGACTTGGCTGATTCGCTCCTTTGTGGGTCCGCGGGGAGCGGCCTCATTTGACTCTTCGGCCGAGGCAATAGTAGATGCTCGCTCGTACATCTCCTCCACGCTTTTAGGCCTGTTGGAGGCAAATTTCAATTTTAAGAACGAGGAGGAGAGACCGCCTTCAAAGCAAAGCCGGATGTCACCCTCTTCTAGATCTACAATCTGCTCGCTCACTTTTCTGAACCGAGAGATGTAGCTATTTGTGGTCTCCATCGCAGCTTGCTTGACTCGGACCAGGTCTATCTTAGGCCGGGCTGGCTCGCCTGCCCCAACAAATGCGTTCAGGAAGAGGTGCCTGAACTGATTGTAGGTTTTGATGGACTTGGGCTTGAGGGACAGCATCCAAGATAATGCTTTGCCCGTGAATGTTGCGACCAAGGCTTTGCACATCACCGCTTCATCCGAAGAGAATAGGGCCATCTGCCCTTCAAACCGCCCCATATGGCTCTTGGCATTTTTTGAGCCATCATACATTTCCATATGGGGGGGGGTTCCTCTTCTGAATGGACCGGGCAATTTCGTCACTAAATGCATCCATAGTGCAACCATACTTCTAGGCCATTTTCTGGTGGGTTTCCCACATTTGGTGCATGAATTTAATAAATTTCGGGTTCTGGTCATCCACCCTTGGCTTCTTAGCTCGTGGAGTCACGGCCTTCCCCCTGGCATAAGTCACGGATCTGGCTTTGGACTTCGTACGGTGATTGGATTGAGCCTCATCCCCTTTTTCCTCGCTATCATAAATTTCTACAACATCCTCCGTTTCTGCCTGGTCGCGGTTGAGGGCCGGTTCTGCCAATTTTTCCCCCTAGCTTGACTAGCAAGCAAGTTAGCGGGGACTCGTTGGGAGAACCTTTGGGACCCTACTTGGAGGGGTACTCCACCATTTGCTTCCAGCTCTACTAAATCCAACTGAGCATCATTGATGGCCATGGCCTCAGCTACCAGTTTGGACCTTGCGGCCAGGGCTTCCTGTCTTTTGATGATTAACTCAGGAGTGATAGGATAGTTTGGAGAAGTGACAGGAGTTTTAAGAGTGGGGGGGGGGGTTTGGACAAGTAGCTTGGAGGGCCAAAGTTTTTTTCCTTCTAGCCTCCTCTACCAGTTTCTTCAAATCCCTTTGAACCGGGGAAAGGTGCCCTGCACTGTGAGCACGACCCCCCAACCTTTTAAAGGCCGAGGTGCTTGGCCCGACAGGATTGATTTGGGAAGGAGAAGCTTGGTCATTTTCAGGAAATGACAACTGACCAGCGTTTCTCAAAGGAACAACCATTTTCAACGGTAAAAAGGCTGAAAAAGAATTGGTATCCTAACGGAAAGTGTTTAGAATATGATGGGTGTTTTGACACTAAAATTTACGAGAAAATTATGATTTTTTCCCGCCAATGGAACCACTGATGACGCCTGGGCTTTCGGGGTCAGAGCGGTTGAAGGATATCTGGCAGGATATATATAGGGTGTACCTAGAACACAACAAAGCAAAGCACCGTTAATGTCAAAGTCGGATGTTAATCCAACTTAGGCCCTCGGGTGTGAGGATAAGATATCAAGAAGGACATAATAACCTGAGAATAAGACCTTGGACAAGTCCAAGGGGACAAAGGTCTTCTATTTATACCGAGCTTTGAATGCAAATTTGTTTTTTTTTGTTCTGGGTTTTGAACGAAATTTAGGATGAAGTCAGGTGATAGGTGATTGATGAAGGTGGGAGGGAAGTGATGAGATGGTGGAGGATGGTGGTGATTAGATGGTGGTGGGTGTTAGGTGATTTAAATTAAATGTAAAAAAATCATTATTTTTATTTCTCAAAATTAATATCATTTTTGAAAAATTAATATTATTTTTATTTTATGAGTCAATTTATATCATTATTTAAAAGTTAATATACACAAGTATTTCAGAAAAATATGGTAAAGAAATTAAAAAGAAATGTTATTTTACTAACATTTTATTATATATAATTTCACAATACATTTAAAATAAATAATGTTGTCATATAATAACAATAAACACAAGTTTAATCCAAAGGTGTAAATAGTTTGCATTTTTTCACTTTACACATTGTATCAATAGTGATTGGTTAATAGTGATTGGTTTGGATTTATTTTATAAGAAACCAATTTACAAAAAAATCAAACTGAATTAAACTAAATCGCAATGAGTTGATTTGATTGTGAAAGTTTCGTGTAGCTAGGAAGCTTTAATCACACAACAGACAACGTATGTGAGTACAGATGTGTCTCATAGCTGTCCACACATCCACAGATAATGCAGCGGAATAAAACAAATTAAATGCAATAACTCAAGAATTATTTACGCTTACTGATCAATGTGATCAGCAAACTAGGCTTACGCCCAAAAACTTTTCATTATAAAAACTTTTGTTGCTTACAAAAACAAATAAGTGAAAAAACTAAAATATGAAAATACTAAACGAGTTCTAATCACCTTCTATGACAAGAACAACTCCCCTTTCCCAAGTAGGACCTATTCTAGTCAGAAGTAAAACAAGAGAACTCTATGAAAACCTAGATGTGAGTTACGGATGTAAGGCACAACCTTCACTCACAACCTAAAATCAACAATGTCAAAAACTATGAAGAACATGTATTTTTCTCTCTAAAATCCGTGTCTTCTCATGTGTTGAATGCCTTGTATTTATAGTACACCATGGAGAAGATCTTCATGCAATCAACATCTTTCTTTATGAGATCTCTTTTCCTATATGAAAACATAAACACACTCACAAGGAAATAGAATATTAGTGGGTTAGTCCTAATATAAAACTATGTACATAAATAAAAGATATTTACTTTATTTACAATCTCCTAGTCAAAGTAGGATACTTATAAATCTTCCATGAAAGTCCCAAAATCTTCTTACCATAATAGAAGTATAATGAAATAAGGAAACATAAATATGTTCCCAAAAACTCACGGTTTCAATCTCCCCCTATTTTGGACTTTCTGGTCAAAACCAAAGATTTATAATTCACAATTTATGACCATAGAGTAAACACAAAAACATAGAGTAAACATAACTCCCCCTGAATGGATGTGTGTCCAGATGTGTATACACATCCACACATAAAAACTGCAAAAACAGAGTTAGAGCAGAAAACAGCAGTTCATTAAAAAAACTAAAGCAACCATTCAGCAAGAACCTAACTAAAACTATTACAACCCATTGTTTAAAAAAAACTAAAACTAAAGCAGAAATTAAAATTGTCTTAACAACCATCATAGCAAAAGCAAAAAACTTTCTCCCCCTAAATTAAAGTTCCCAATGCTTCCAGCCAGCAGCAGATACAACAGCATCCCATTTTTTATTTCCAGTAGCAGCAGCAACAGGTACAGACCCCTTTTTGACTAGAAAGTTTAGCATGCCACCTGAGAAGTCTATCCTTAAGAGCTTTAAGGTTGTTGGCATGAGCAGTGGAGGTTTGAATTTGGGCTTCAGCAAGGGCAATTTCAGCATCCACATCTTTTATTTGAGCCTCAAAGGGATCATCAGCTGTGGGTTCAGATGTGTCCACATCTGGCATAGCAATTTCAGGTACAACACCCAAAGGGAGATCCACATGTCTTTGCTTAGGGTCTAGAAGTGTTTTGGTTTCCTTAAACAGAGCAAATTTTTCAAACTTTTCTTCTCCTTTCTCAGGCTTAACTCCATTGGCTATCAGGATTTGAGAAATCAAAGAGGGATAAGGTAAAGACCACTTTTTAGATGGTGACTCTCCATAGTCACAAATCTTCCTAAAAATGAAATCTCCAAAGTTAATATGCCTCTTAATGCCCAATCTATAAAGAAGGAGAGCTTGCACCCTAGTAACTGAAGTTTTGTTATTTGAGGGGCAAAGATTGGCAACAAGAATAGAATGGAGAAAACAGTAGAGAGAGGATAGTGAGCCACTTCCCAAATCCTTTGGCTTCACAGGCCAAGAGGTCACCTTTCCATGGGTGATAGCAGCCACAAGTTCATCATCATCAATAGCAACTAACTGATCCAAAGAATCATCTAAACCAAGAAAATCATTCACCACAGATGGGGAAAAGGGAACAAATTTTCCTCTAACATAAACAGAGAGGGGAGAGGAGCATCTATCTAGTCCCTTGGTCAAATTGGCATAAAATTCATACACCATCTTAGGATAGAAAGGGAGAGGATGATCCACAGTTAAAAACAGTCCTCTTTCCTCAAAAAATTTGTCCATACCAAGCTTAAAGAATGTTTCCCTATCTCTTTTCATTTCCACAACAAAGGCCTTAGAGGAAATTAGGCCAAACCTATCAGAGGCCTTTTTGGTCAAAAATTTCTTAGAGAAGGGTTTTAGGGTAGGAGCAATGGAAAGAGTTGAAGACATACCCTTATCAGATTTCTTCCTTGTAGATGTGCGTCTGGATGTTTTCACATCCTCAGACACATCCTTTGCAGGGGATGGAATTTTGATGGACTCTACCACAGTTTCATCATCAGAAGAGGAATATATTTCTCGGTCCTCTTTCTCTTGTTCTAATTCATCCCTTCCCAGTTTGTAGTTGACATCAGATGCAGTGTCATCACTCTCATAGCTTGAATCAGATTCATATGCTTCTTCCTCAACAGGCTCTAAGTCAGTAGAAGCAACCTTTTTCTTTCCTCTCAGCTCCATCAAAACACTTGCTAAGGGTTCTTCATCACTAAAAGTAATAAGATCTTCAACAGGGCTTGAAACCACAGGAGCAGGAGTATCAACAATAGGAACAGAAGCATCAACCACAGGAGTGGGAGTAGGATTGGGGATAATAGGATCAGATGGTTTAAAAGGTGGTGATGGAACAGGATCAATGGGTTCATTATGGGGAATATTTTCAGAAGGGGTAATAACAGGGACAGGATCAACAACCAAGGGAGGAGTAACAGCAGATTTAGCCCTAGTTCTAACAAGAGGAACAATTACCTCTTCTTCTTCTTCTTCACCATCATCACAAGCTATGGCGGTAGAAGGTTTCCCACCTGGTTTCTTCAGGTTCTTCAGCTTGTCAGACTCTGAAAATTTTCTAATCCTATGCGATCTTCGAAGGTTACATTGGGGAACAGGGATCGCAGCATGCTTCAGGGGTTTTGCTTGAGCTAGCTTCCTTTTCTTGGTTGAGGAAGGTTCTACAGAAGGAGGAATAGGGGCGACAACCGATGGTGGAATCACCGGAGAGGTTGGAGCCTTAGGGTTTTCAGCAACGGTTGGAACAGGCAGGGGTTCCAATGTAGGGAATTTTGAGGGAGATCGTTCCATGGAAGATCTTGACGAAGAAGATGGAGGTGGAATTTCAGCAAGAAATTTGGCAATAAAAGGGTTGGCGGTAACTGGAGTTTCAGCCAAGGTGATTGAAAGAGGTTCAACGTCAAGTACGTCTTCCTCACGAATGTTGGTATGATCGGCCATTTAAACAGAGGAATTGGGTTAGGTTGAACAGTAGAAGGAGAAATTAATGCAATGTGTGTGAGATTGTGTGCAAAGAGAAGGAAGAACAAAAGGTTTTAACAAGGGTTTATGGGGGATGGAACGGATGTGAGGTCTCATAAATACTCACAGCTCCCCCTTTCCAACTAGAACTAGGAATCCTTCTCCAAAAAGGTTTCACACAACTCAAATTCCTTAAGAGTCCTCCAACGGCTAGAAACCTTTGAGGTTACCACACACAACCACCTTCTAAGAAATAGGGGATCAAAATAAAACAAGATTTTGATAGATTTTTATGGAAACAAAAATAGCTCAGCCATATCTTTATTTTAAAACAGAATCCCAATTGAATTTTTCATCCTTTTCAAACAAGGATTGATACACACCTTTTTCTTTCATGAAGGATATTGGAGATCAAAAACCTATAAAATCAAAGAATGAATTAAGAAAGAAAATTAATTAACTAGTATATTTACAAAGCTCCTATACGTCCTAAAAATGCAGTATGCCTAGCATGATGCAAACACACAGGTGATGGAAATATTCTCAGCTTATGGATGTGGCATAGGATGTGAGTCACATATGGGGACACATTTAGATCACAAAAAGTCAATGAGCAATAATCCAATCTGTACAGCCTCTAGGATGCATCCACCAATTTTTTTTTTTGTTGTGGATTTTTGCATTGTGAGTAGCTTTCACTTTACTTGATCCCAAAGATAGCCCTTTTTCCCAATGATCTTGTCAAGTTTGATTTCAAGTTTTCTTATGAAAATCACTTGATCACAATGGTCTGGCTTCATACTAAGGGTGAAGCAACTGTTTCTCACATATATATATATATATATTTTTATATAGCACCCACTGTGAGATACCTAGGAAGGTTATATCAAGTTACCAAAAGGTGACATGAACAGGAAGTGCTCACAATTAAGTGATCAAAAATAATGTCAAAGATGAAGACTCACAAGTGACCACACTGAGAAATTTCGTGCTAATGCATGATTTTTTTTTTGATTTTTGATTTTTTTTTCAGTTAATCTAATATACAGATGTGTTAGAGGATGTGAGACACATTTGTGCTCACAACCTTAGATATCACACAAACCAAGAGACTTCCTCAAGGAGGAAAATCTCTCCAAATCTAATGCCTTTGTAAATATATCAGCCAATTGATTTTCAGTTCCAACAAATTCCAGACACACAATTTTTTGTTCTACAAGATCTCTAATGAAATGATGTCTAATATCAATGTGCTTTGTTCTAGAATGTTGGACAGGATTTTTAGATATGTCCAAGGCACTTTTGTTATTACAAAAAGCAGTCAAAACTTTGCTATTCAATCCATAAACTTTTAACATTTAATTCATCCAAAGCAGTTGTGTGCAGCAACTCTCAAGGGCAACATATTCAGCCTCAGCAGTGGATAAGGACACACAATTCTGCTTCCTAATATACCAAGACACAAGGTTATTTCCTAGGTAGAAACATCCACATGTGGTACTCTTTCTATCATCACTATTTCCAGCCCAATCAGAATCAGTGTACCCAACCAAAT
The DNA here is from genome assembly GCA_022495995.1 of Adenophora triphylla var. japonica. Taxonomy (NCBI): domain Eukaryota; kingdom Viridiplantae; phylum Streptophyta; class Magnoliopsida; order Asterales; family Campanulaceae; genus Adenophora; species Adenophora triphylla. The sequence continues at coordinate 57,198 of JAFEMH010004383.1, read as the reverse complement.
TGGTGTTTGTTTCCTTAGAGTAATGCAGACCTAGGTTCACAGTCCCACTCACATATCTAATAATTCTTTTTAAGGCTTTAAGATGGGACACTTTAGGGTTGGCTTGGTATCTTGCACAGAGACACACACTGTACATAATATCAGGTCTACTTGCAGTGAGGTAAAGCAGACTTCCTATCATGCTTCTGTACAGTGTTTGATCAACACTCTCACCATCAGAATCATGACTTAGCTTTTGGGAAGATCCCATTGGGGTTCTTTGATGTGAAGAGTGTTCAAGCTCAAACTTTTTCACAAGATTCTTGGCATACTTAGACTGTGAGATGAACATGCCATCTTTGAATTGCTTAATCTGTAAGCCTAAGAAAAAGTTCAACTCACCTACCATACTCATCTCAAATGTGGAAGTCATGCTATCCACAAATTCAGCTAGCATAGGGTCAGAATTTGACCCAAACACAATATCATCTACATAGATTTGTGCCACAAGAATCTCCTTTTTATTTTTCCTCACAAATAGTGTTTTGTCAACCTCACTTCTCTTGAATCCTAGTTGAAGCAAATGGTCAGTCAACCTACCATACCAAGCTCTAGGAGCTTGTTTTAACCCATACAGAGCTTTCTTCAACTTATACACATGGTTAGGATACTTGGAGTCCACAAAGCCTTTAGGTTGTTCAACATAGGCTTCCTCATTTAATATCCCATTTAGAAAAGCACTCTTAACATCCATTTGATGAAGAGTAATCTTGAGATAACAAGCAATGGCTAATAAAAGCCTAATAGACTCAATTCTTGCAACAGGAGCAAATGTCTCCTCAAAATTAATTCCCTCTATTTGAGTATAACCTTGAGCAACTAACCTAGCTTTATTTCTAGTGATCACACCTTACTCATTAGTTTTGTTCTTAAAAATCCATTTGGTTCCTATGACATTACCATGTGAGGGTCTAGGAACAAGAGTCCATACCTCATTCTTTTCAAATTGAATCAATTCATCTTGCATAGCAAGAATCCAGTCAGCATCTTTCAATACTTCAGCAACATTCTTAGGGTCAATCTTTGAAACAAAACAACAAAAACTTACCTGGGAGTATGCTGAGGCTCCATAAACCAGCCATCTTTCTATAATCAACTTTGTTCTTTTGTCTAGTTCTCACTTGAACATGCACATCTCCCACAACTTGTGAAGTGGGGTGATTTTTCTGGATTTTAGAAGGAATATCCTTTGATCTATCCACACACCAATCCACATTACCTTCTGGAGCATTATCCTGATCAAAATCAGAGGAACTGTCTCGCCATGAGGAGTTTGAGTGGATGTGGGAGCAGATGTGGGTTCAGATGTGGAGGGATGTGTCCACATCCTTGGTTACATCCTTATCGTGTTACGCAGGTTTTTCAAGATCGACAAAGATTTGTTGGTTCTCCAAAGACTAAGCTTCTGTATCTTTCCACCAAGAAGCAACCTGAAACACCATCCTCAGCAGTCTTGAGGTTAAGATCAAGTGAGTCATCAAAAATAACATTAGCAGGTTCCATAATGGTCTTAGTTTTGAGATTAAAAACTCTGTAAGCTCTACTATTAGTGGAATAGCCCATGAAAATTGCTTTGTCACTCTTTGAATCAAACTTGGATATATATTTTCTATCATTGAGAATGTAACAAACACATCCAAACACATGAAAATATTTCACAGTTGGCTTCTTTCCAAGAAGGATTTGGTATGGAGTGACAGTGCTACCAATCCTTAAAAACACCCTATTGCCAATGTGACAAGCAGTGTTTAAAGCTTCTGCCCAAAACTTTTTGGACAGGTTTTTAGAACTTAACATGACCCTAGCCATTTCTTGCAAAGTTCATTCTTTCTTTCAAAGAATTCCATTTTGTCAGGGGTGATTGGTGCTGAAAACTCATGAGTGATTCCCTTAGAATTGTAAAAATTAGTGAACATTTGATTCTCATATTCAGTGCCATGGTCAGACCTAATTCTCATAGTCTTAAGGCCATAAAGATTTCTCACCCTTTTGTACCAATTCTTGAATTCGCCAATTGTTTTTGACTTTTCCCTTAAGAACATTATCTAAGTGTACCTAGAATAATCATCAACACACACAAAGGCATACTTTTTCCTACCAAAGTTTTCTACTTCAATAGGTCCCATTAAGTCACTATGAATCATCTCCAAACACCTAGAAGTGGAGCATTGTTGGACCTTTTTATGTGATGCTTTTATTTGCTTTCCCTTTTGACATGAACCACAGACATCAGGGTTCTTGAAGTTCAGTTTAGGGAGGCCTTTAATAGCTTCAAACCTTTGAAGTTCTTCCATAGTTCTACAGCTAGCATGCCCTAATTTTTGGTGCCATAGATTGACATCATTAGCTTTTGAGCTTAGGCAAGAAAGATTGTCACCAAATTGGTAACAATTGTCAGCAGATCTAGGACCAGTAAACACACAGGTATTATCCTTATCAAACACTTCACACAAGTGCTTATCAAACTTCACATAAAAATCATCATCACACAGTTGATTGATGCTTATTAGGTTGGCTTTCAAGCCTTCCACATGGTGCACATTGTGTAATTTTGGGAGACCCTTAACATCTAGGGTTCCTTTCCCAACAATCTTTCCTTGAGCACCTCCACCAAAATTTACTTTCCCTCCATTAATCACTTCATAGTCAAGAAGGACTGCTTGGTTTCCAGTCATGTGCCTAGAGCACCCACTATCAAAATACCAAGAGCCAGAGATAGTACTCTTGAGGGAAGAGTAAACAACATTGCAGGTGGTAATTGGTTTGGCCACCCACTATTTTACAGTTTTCTTTTTGGGTTGCAGAGGTCTCAGATTATCAGGATGTGTGTTCGGATGTGCATACATCTTCTCACACATCTGAGGCTGATTGAAGTGACCAGATTTTTTATCAGCCTTGAGTTTGTAACAGAAGGGCCTAATGTGACCAGGAGCTAGGCAGTAGTGGCAGATGTAGTGCCTCTTCCTAGGTCTTTTCTCACTCAAAATGACTTTTTCTTTAAAAACTTATTTTTTCACACTTTTTGAGGTAGAAGCCTCACATCCCTCCTTTACAAAATTATTTTCAAAACCCAAATCGGTTTTGTCACGTTGACCTATAGAAAAAGCTTCTTCCATTTTCAATTTAATTTTATTTAACTTAGTAAAAGTATTTTCAGCTTGTTCACATTCATTTTTGAATTTTTCAAGGTCAACTTCTCTTTTGGTCACAAGGACTTCAAGTCTTGCAATGGTATCTTTTTGAGCATCATTTTCCTTTGAAAGAACAGCTTTTTCATTTTCACAAGCAGCCAGTTTATCAGAAAGAGATTTATTTACCTTAACAAGTATCTCAATCTTGTCCAATCTTTTTATCCAATCTATATGCAGCTCCTTGTATGTTGCAAAAAGTTCCTCATAGGGAATGTCCCTTTCTTCATCTTCATCATCTGAATCTCCTTTTACAGAGAAACAGTTCAGCAACAGTTCAGATGTGACACCAGATGTGTTCACAACTGAGACCACATCCAAGGAATTTTCAGGAGCATCTTCTTCTATATCTGCAGAAAATACATTAAACACAGAATGGCAGTTTATGATAGACATGTTAGCCACTTCTTCTTCTTCATCCTCACTGTCACTAAGGGTAGCAGTTAAGCTCATTCCCTTCTTTTTAAGTGTGTTAGCACACTCATTGGCATAATGATCAAAGCCACGACATGTCCTACATTGGACAGACTCAGATGATTTGTTTTCAAAGTTTGGTTTCTTGAATCCAGTGCCAGTGCTAGGTTTTGATTTTTCAGGGGCACTGAGAGTAGGTTTGTTAGAAAATTTACTTATCCTTCTATTTTTCAGTATTGAACTGAACTTCTTTGAAATAAGAGCTACATCCTCTTCTTCAAGATTTGACTTGTCAATTTCAAAGGATAATTACATAAGCTCTTTTGGAAGTGCAGCAGCACTTTTGAGAGCAAGACTGTATGTTTTGTTCTTTTTCTGAGCCTCAAGGTTTAGCTCAAACACAGTCAGGATTCCTACGATTGTGTCAAGACCTACAGTGTTTGTGTCTTTTGTTTCCTCAATCACAGCCACTTTTATGTTAAACCTTTCAGGTAAGGTCCTTAAAATCTTACTTACAAGTCTTGCATTGGAGATAGATTCTCCTAGACTTGTGCACTCATTCGAAATCTCATGAATTTTAGCAGCATATGACACAATGTCCTCAGTTTCTTTCATTCGAAGTAACTCAAACCTATTCATTAAAATTCTAAGCCTGGTAGCTTTCACACTTGGTGCTCCCTCACATTGAGTTTGCAAAATATCTCAAGCAGCTTTGGCTATACTCTCATTAGTTATAAAAGCTTGTACATATTCCCAGAAACATGGCTGGAAATAGCACCCATAGCTTTTGAATTATAATTTGCAGCTTGTATTTCATCAAGAGTCCATTGATCTTCAGTTTTTCTTTCGAAAATAGACTCACCAACACCAGAAGGTGGCTTTTTCTCCACAGTAGGAGGTTGCCATGCAACAAGAATACACATCCAAGCCCTTTCATCAATACTTTTGATGTAATTTCGCATTTTTGACTTCCAAAGAGAATAATTGGTGCCATCCAAGACAGGAGGCCTGTTTTGATGATTTTGGCATTCCATAATGACTACACTTTCTGGATCAACACTCAATAATATATCGAGAGTTAGCTCTGATACCAATTGAAAGTTTCGTGTAGCTAGGAAGCTTTAATCACACAACAGACAACGGATGTGAGTACAGATGTGTCTCACAGCTGTCCACACATCCACAGATAATGCAGCGGAATAAAACAAATTAAATGCAATAACTCAAGAATTATTTACGCTTACTGATCAATGTGATCAGCAAACTAGGCTTACGCCCAAAAACTTTTCACTATAAAAACTTTTGTTGCTTACAAAAACAAATAAGTGAAAAAACTAAAATATGAAAATACTAAACGAGTTCTAATCACCTTCTATGACAAGAACAACTCCCCTTTTCTAAGTAGGACCTATTCTAGTCAGAAGTAAAACAAGAGAACTCTATGAAAACCTAGATGTGAGTTACGGATGTAAGGCACAACTTTCACTCACAACCTAAAATCAACAATGTCAAAAACTATGAAGAACATGTATTTTTCTCTCTAAAATCCGTGTCTTCTCATGTGCTGAATGCCTTGTATTTATAGTGCACCATGGAGAAGATCTTCATGCAATCAACATCTTCCTTTGTGAGATCTCTTTTCCTATATGAAAACATAAACACACTCACAAGGAAATAGAATATTAGTGGGTTAGTCCTAATATAAAACTATGTACATAAATAAAAGATATTTACTTTATTTACAATCTCCTAGTCAAAGTAGGATACTTATAAATCTTCCATGAAAGTCCCAAAATCTTCTTACCATAATAGAAGTATAATGAAATAAGGAAACATAAATATGTTCCCAAAAACTCACGATTTCAAATTGAGATCGTTATCAATTATATGGTTCAAACAACGATCATGAATATTTGATTAACAAACGATCAGTGTTTATAATCTCATGATGTGATTTAGACGACTACTTATATATCGTGGTTCATACCACAATTTTCAGACCATAATTCATTTTTATTTTTGTTTAAAAATTTCAGTGACCAGAAGATAAAGGGCACTTGAGGAAAATCGGAGGAATAAAAAGAGACGCTAGAGGAATAGCTGACATGGGAGGCCGACAACATGCAATATCGTGTGTGGAGATAGCTTAATAAGCTATGCCCCACAACGAAAAATAACAAATGATGAAAGAAATTGTTAATGAGACACGAAGTGTATATTTTTTTAATGATTTAACTATCAACTTTACTTAACATACAAAGTTTTTTTTTTGTGAGAGTTCGATCTATCAGTTCGTTAGAAAATGGTATAGTTCAGTTCGGTTCAACGTAGTTTGGCCCGATAGGTTAGACCATAAACCAAAATAAGACATACTCCCTTCGTCCCATAAAACTTACCAATTTTGCTATTTTGGACGTCCCACTTTAAAGTCTCACTTTCTTAAAAAGAAAACTTTTTAATATTTCTTTATTCATGGAACCCACTTGTCATACTCACAACAACTATCCATTTACTATTTTCTACCCCACTTTCTCTCTCCTACCCACTCACAAATCCTATTTTAATAACATTATATATATTCACTCCTTATTTTTCGTTCTCAACATTAAATGGATAAGCTAATGTGAGAGAAAGAGAGTATGGTTTATCAAATTTTTGAAACCAAAACAAACCATATAGTATATTTGAAAACCTAACTAATTATGTAATTATGTGATTCATTAAATCTCAATCTGCATCTATACCGAACCACCTACACCTACACCTACATATGCCCCTAGATTTGTACTCCCTCCGTCCCAGACCAAGGGTCATCGGATCGGAGGGATTTCACGCTTCTTAATAAGAAATTTTTTAAAAAATGAATAAAAGTTAAATGTAGAATAGGAAATAGTAGTTAATGATTGATTTTTTTGTAAATACGTTAACTTTATAAGGATGTAATGAATGGTTTTTTTGTAATACTCCCTCCGTCCCATAGAACATTACACGTTTACTATTGAGAACGGAAAATAAGGAATAATGTTATTAAAGTAGGTGTTGTGAGTGGGAGGAGAGATAATGAGTGGAGAGAATAGTAAATTATAATGGTGTTGTGAGTATTAAAATAATGTAGGAGAGAGAATGAGTGGAGAGAATAGTGATTTAAGGTTTCCTTTTTAGGAAAGTGGGACTTTAAAGAGGGACGCCCAAAATAGCAAAAGGGGTAATGTTCTATGGGACGGAGGGAGTATGGGTTATGGAATAGTAGTTAATGATTGGTTTTTTAATAGGAGAGATAATGAGTGGGAGGAATGGTGGAATAGTAGTTAATGATTGATTTTTTAATAGGAGAGAGAATGAGTAGGAGAAATAGTAAGTTAATGATTGGTTTTTTTTGTAAATATGTTAACTTTATAATGGTATAATGAATGTTTTTTTTGTAAATATATGGAGATGATAAGGGTATAAATATATTCAAAAACTTGTCATTTATGGAAAGGAACTCTTGGTCTGGGATGGACCAAAAGGGAAAGTAAAACCCTTGGTGTGGGACGGAGGGAGTAATTGGTTTAAATCAAAGCAAGTCAAAAATCATAGACATTCATTTTTTAGACCAATAAATCTTTAAAAAGTGCTAAAAATATCAATATACTCCCTCTGTCCCATAAAACATTATCCTTTTTACTATTTTGGGCGTCCCACTTTAAAGTCCCACTTTCCTAAAAAGGAAATTTTTTAATACTTCTTTATTCATGGGACCCACTTGTCATACTCATAAACACTTTTCAATTTTACTATTCTCTCCACTCATTCTCTCACCTCCCACTCACAACACCTACTTTAATAACATTATTCCTTATTTTCCGTTCTCAACAATAAATGGATAAAGTTTTGCGGGAGGAGGGAGTATATGTTATACCAAACTGAATCTGTTATACTGTATTATATTATGCTCTACCCTATTCCAGATCACATTTTCACACACTCTCCAATACAAAATCAAATAAACACCCTTCCCACATCCTTCTACTGTATCCCGACACCATTGACACATTGACAGCCTATCAATTTCTTTTAGCTTAATTGTTTCCTGACTAATTAATAAGGTGTACACAATAAAGAAATTGATGTAGCGGGCAAGGCAGAAGCGGGCAAGGAGGAATCATCTTCTGTTAATGAGGCGCACGCCCCACCCATAACCAAGCGGCCGCCTCAAGCTTGGCCGACCAAGGGGGAAGATTCGGTGGTTCAGGCGCTCGCCTGGGAGTAGCGAGGCGCCCGCCTGGCGTTGTTTTGGTGTTTACGTATTTGCGTTTCTTTTATGTCGTGCACTGAGTATTTATTTTTAAACATGGGTATTTTAGTCCTTTGCTTTATTATTTGTTGCTTAGGGTTTTAGGAGTATTTAAACAACTTTGGTATTTGTTTAGGGATAACTTTTTGATTAATTAATTTTAGAATTGCTTGAGCATTCTTTTGGGATTAAACCCTAGCAGCCATTGTTGGTTGAATTTGAAGGTGGATTCCTTCTGTTTTGTTGAGATTTTCCATTAATTGGTTAATCTCGTGTTTGTGTTCCGCTGCGTTTACATCGCTTGGTATCGTGAGCGAGGCTCAATCCAGCAGATGGCGTGCGAAAACGGAAACAACAACGACGCTCTTCTTGCATTCCTTGAACGTATGAACCAAGAAGCACAGGAACGAGACCGTCAGGCTGTGATTCGCGATGAATGTGCCGCACTCGTCACGCCGATATGGTTAGGCTTTGGAGGGTTTGGTGGTTGGTGGTCGCCGAAGGCAACGGGCAGGGGTTCGAGCACCTGCAGGAAACGAAGGGAACAATCGTTTTCGTCCGGCCGGAGGGGAGGATTCAGATTCTGAGGGTGAAGATGATTTTATCGCTGCACCTGCGGATCAGACTCCTAAAATCAAAGCTGATCTACCCTTTTTCACAGGGGAGTTAGACATAGAAGAATTTACAGATTGGCTTTCCGAGGTAGAAAAATATTTTGCCTTGATGAATGTTCCGAAGAGAGGAAGGTGCCATATGTGGCCTACAAACTTCGTGGTGGTGCGTCGGCTTGGTGGGAACAGCTTGAATAATCATCGTCGAAGGAATGGTAAGCTACCACCCGCACATGGCAAAGGATGAAGACGGCGTTAAAACAACGATTCTTGCCCGCAGATTATGAGCAGCTTGATCTATCGTAAATTCCTTGATTGCAGTGCAAGATAATCGGACAATCGATCAATACACGCACAAGTTTCATACACTCGTTCGCGCGAACCGATTTGGGTGAATCTAAGGGCAACAAACAAAGAAGGTATGTTTCCGGTCTTCGTCCTAGCATTAAAAGTATGGTTAATTTATATCCCGTGCATACACTTGATGGGGCAATTTCTCGTGCCAAAGTCATGGAGGTTCAAGAAACCGAAATTGTAGCTCCTTCGTTTCTTCATTTAATATGGGTCATAAGGGACAACCTTCGGGATCTAAATCCCCTATAGTTGTTGAGAAAGAAAGATTTACCGTTGCCAAAAGTGGGGATGATAAACAGGACCCGTACTAGCTAAGCCGGTAGGAAAAATACTACCAATCCCAATCCTTATGCTAGGACCTATGGAAATAAATGTTATCGTTGTAATTTGCCTGGACATATTTCTAGTAATTGTCCTAATCGAGGGCAAGTTAATATGGCTGATAAGGACGAGGATGAAGAGGTTAAGGAGTATTGGGAGGATCCGAACACTGATAAGGAGGGGGAAGAACATGGGGCTTTTGTGGATTGAGAAGTTAACTTTGGACAGCCTCCCTCGAATGTAGCTCCTAATAGACATGGTATTTTTCGTACTATTGGGTTGGTAAATGATGAGAAGTTGAACATAATTGTGGATAGCGGGAGTCATGTGATAACTGATTGCTAGGGAACGGTTGATAAGCCGAAATTGGAAGTCAAGAAGCATCCAAAGCCATATCATGTGGGGTGGATTAATGCTACGGAAGACTCAAGGTCACCGAACAATGTTTAGTTCCTTTCTCTATCGGGTAGATATAAGGATGAAGTTCTCTCGTGATGTTGTTGACATGAGTGCTTGCCAATTGTTGCTCGGGAGACCTTGGCATTATGAAGTTGATTCTATTCATAATGGGCGGACTAATGTGATCAGTTTCATGAAGGATGGCATCAAGTTTAATCTTTGCCCCTTGCGAGCAAAAGGGGTTCATGCTAGCGAAGGAGGTGGGAAGGGAATTATTTCCTTGTGTGTTCCCAAATATTGTTTTTCAGGTACCAATAAAGCCGTGAACATAGTTGTCGTTGCACGAGGGATTACTAAAAGCTCTACAACTCGAGCAAAACCTTTAGTCAAAAAGAATGCTCCTAAGATAAGCTGCAAGAAGGCCAAAGAAGGAAGTTTCAAAGGCCAAGTCCATGCCAATTCCTGCCACAAGACGTTCTTCTTCTTTGGGTTATGATTCGGGGACGAATCTTTTTCAAGAGGGAGTGTATGATGTAGCGGGCAAGGCAGAAGCGGGCAAGGAGGAATCATCTTCTGTTAATGAGGCGCACGCCCCACCCATAACCAAGCGGCCGCCTCAAGCTTGGCCGACCAAGGGGGAAGATTCGGTGGTTCAGGCGCTCGCCTGGGAGTAGCGAGGCGCCCGCCTGGCGTTGTTTTGGTGTTTACGTATTTGCGTTTCTTTTATGTCGTGCACTGAGTATTTATTTTTAAACATGGGTATTTTAGTCCTTTGCTTTATTATTTGTTGCTTAGGGTTTTAGGAGTATTTAAACAACTTTGGTATTTGTTTAGGGATAACTTTTTGATTAATTAATTTTAGAATTGCTTGAGCATTCTTTTGGGATTAAACCCTAGCAGCCATTGTTGGTTGAATTTGAAGGTGGATTCCTTCTGTTTTGTTGAGATTTTCCATTAATTGGTTAATCCCGTGTTTGTGTTCCGCTGCGTTTTACATCAGAAATGCATATCTGCCCAACACATGATAACAAAATAAAACAATTTATATGTCTCCCTCATATATATATATAGAGGTGGGAGCCTTTGCGGCACATGGATAATGTGTTTTTGTTGTCGTATATGCCTCCCTCCCCTCATTTAATACTACAAATCACCCCCAACCACCCGGTCAATCAAATCTAGTTTTTCTGCAAAACACAAAATTATATCTTCTGCTAAATATAACAATATAATTTTGAAACTTGTCCATGGATTTGGGGTAACTCACAAAGAGATAGTGAGATCCTTAAAGAAAGAACAATGTTGTTAATATGGTTCTTTGTAATAAGTTTTTTCAAAAATGGTTATTTTGCAGTGTGGAAGGATCCTTACAAGAAGTCAGCTGCAAGGACCATTGGATGGTGGCTGATAAAACCTAACAAACACCACTATTGACAAGCTTTAATGAAAATTATTAGTTTTCAATAGTGTTCACATGCTGTCATGTAAGATTATCAGTGCAAAACCTTGAATATTAAATTTTCCAAAATCAAAATCAAAATCATGTTGCCAAATTTCTAAACTCTCACCAAAGACTGCCACCAACCTCAGCCCAAGCATGCCTCATTGTTATCTAATTGAAATGAACACATCACAGTTTCAATCAACTTAAAGAGAGTAGAAAACAATTGTATCAAATGAATGATCGATATATGCAAAAGCGCATACACGCAAGCGAAGACAAAAATCATACACACACATGCATTTCACACAAAGGAATAAAATTAATTGCTAGCTAGCAGAATGGAAAATGTTGACATCTACCTAATTTGAGTTCAGGAAGCTTAGGAAATGAAATCATCAAACTGCAATGATCTACATCCCCCTCCATCCCATTTGAAGGGTCCATTCACTTTTTCTTCCTTATTTTGGATGATGCACAAAAAGAGTCTCTTAACTAAGCTCCTCCCATTAATGTTATTGATACATAACTAAACAATCATCACGCCTCTCTCCTTCTCCATGAAGGTCGTAAACCCGAAAAATATCCTCTTTCTCTCCTAATTTTTTTACTACCTCTGTCCCAAAATGAATGATCAAAAACTTTCTTTTCTCTTGATCATGCGCTTTTTTTTTTTTTTAAAAAAATGGTTATTCATTCTAGGACGTAGGAAGTAATTCAATTTCAAACATTATCTCCCTTTGTTCAAGATGGCTTTACTGCGTCAATGCACCTCTGTTCAAACTCCCTTCACAACAATCTCAACAACAAAACCAATTGCATTTTAAAACCAATTTCCTTTCATCAACCTAACATCCCAAAGCTCTTCTCCATCCCAACTAAGTTCAAGAAATCAAACTATGATACTCCCCGCGTCCCAATATGAAAAATATGACCTTGAGAACATATTATGTTTGATTTGGCCTAAAAATAACCTTAAATTGGAATGTACATACACATCATAACTTCAGACATTTTTATCCATTATGAAGATGGTTACTATGATAATTTTGATACAGGCCATACCATCATTCCCACAAACAGATCAAATATTTTAAAAGATACTTCCTCCGTCCCAGACCAAGGGTTCATCTTTCCCTTTTGGGACGTCCCAGACCAAGAGTTCATTTCCAAAAAAGGCAAGTTTTTGAATATATTAATACCCTTATCATCTTCATATATTTACAAAAAAACCATTCATTATATCCTTATACATTCTCTCTCTTATTTCCTACCACACATTTAACTACTATTCCTCCCACTCATTCTCTCTCCTATTAAATATTTTTAACTTTTACATTCTCTCTCCTATTCCCTACCACACATTTAACTTTTACATTATCTCTCATATTTCCTACCACACATTTAATTACTATTCCCTATCTCACATTTAACTTTTATTCATTTTTTAAAAAATTTCTTAAGAAGCGTGAAATCTCCCCCATATACCCTTGGTCTGGGACGGAGGGAGTAGATTTTTACTAATTAATTCCCCAAAAAAATTGAAACCCATATGATATGCGTATATACATGGACATAATCAACATGAATTCTTCAAAAATCCTGGGAATGATATAAGAGTTGAACCTTTTGATTTTTCTGATGTCCGATTAGAGCCAAAACCTTTTTCCGAATTCAAGTAGATAAGAAAACATACAAATAAACCCCATAAATCATCACAACAAATTGCATGGTGAGTATTATTTATCTTTACCATTAATAACTTGACTTGTAATTTTTATTCATATGTATACTACTAGAAAGTTTCCAATGCTGACCGATGGAAAACATTCTGAAAGACATCACCTACCAAATGGCTAATTTATAAATCCTTATGAGGTGAATATAAAAAATGCTTAGCCATAATTCCCAAGTGTACGGTACCCATCAACACAATACACTCAAAATCCATCCGCACTAGCAACCTTATTCACTCTCAATTTTCATCATATCAACTCAAAATCCATCCGCACCATCCACCTTATTCACTCTCCATTTTCATCATATCAAACTCCTCCGGCCGCCCCCAGCTCTCTTTCTACCCCAACAACAAATACTTATAAGAAAAATCCATCAATCATCAAAAGCACAAAAACGTAACAATGTTCCATCAGGAGAAAATGACTTCTTAAAGATTTCTAAACAACAAAAGGCGCAATAGAAAAACGTAAGTAATGATAGAGATACACGAGATCGTGTCAACGATTGAGTTTCCTTATCTTATTTATTGTATATATCTTTTATTATTTCATTGTAATATTCTTTATTATTTCATTGTAATCTTCTACATATATTGTTCTCCAAGTTAGGTTAGGACTCTTGTATATATATCTCTCATTATATCAATAATACATTAACGTTTTCTCAATCTCTTCTCTCTTCTATATGGTATCAAAGCAATTAAGATCCAAAATCTTTTTTGCTAAACCGTGTTCTACCATTCTTCTCCATGGCCGCCCCTGAGTTCCAAATCCTCCCTAACTCGGCTGAGCCTACCATTCCTCTAATCGTCGTCTCTTTATCCCATGTGTTAAAGCTCACTCCCACAAACTACATCTCATGGAAAACTCAAATCGAAGCCACCCTTCTTGGCCTAGATTTATACAGATTCATTGATGGTACTCACCCCGTGCCACCAAAAACTATCCCTGCCATACACCCATCACCTGCTGCTGTCGAAACAACACCACCCACCCCTCCTACGCCTCCAACCGAAACTTCTGCTACCAACCCTAACCCTCGTCTGCCTATTATCACCAACCCTAATCCGGCCTACACCACCTGGTTTCGCCGGGACAAACTCATTCTAGGAGCCCTCGCAGGTACCCTCTCCGCCTCTCTTGTTCCTTTAATCTCCCTCTGCCCTACAACTCTAGATGCCTGGAAGACCCTTGCCAAAACATATGCCAACCCTTCCAAAGGCCATTTAAAACAATTAAAAGACCAACTCCGAAACATTACCAAAGGTTCTCGTTCTATCTCCGACTATATGCAGGAAATCAAAACCTGTACTGATAAACTTGCTTCTCTAGGTCGTCCCGTTGACAACGACGACATCATTGACCGAATCCTAGATCAACTGAATGACGCTGACTATGATAGCGTTATTTCTGCCGTTCAAAATAGGGAAAACCCAATCACCTTTGATGAGCTTCATGAGAAGCTCATCAACAAGGAACTCTCTCTGAAACTCAAGGCCAAATCCACTCCCTCCTTTCCTTCCTCTGTTCACTATGCCGCCAAAAATACCAAATAGTAACACTTCCTCTAGGTTCCCATCTCCAGCAGCCGGCATCCTGCCTACACCACACCCTAATCATACCTCCTACTCTCCTCGGCCAGCCGCACCATTCAAGGGCAAATGTCAGTGGTGCCGCACCCCTGGCCACTACCTTTCCCAATGCCCAATGTTCCGTACCCAACACCCACATGTCTCAGTCCCTTCCTTCATCCCCAATCCTAATCCACCTCCCCCTTCCTACTCCCGACAACCACCTCGTAGCCAGCCCACTACTCGCCCCACTGCCTATACTGCCACCACTCATTCTCAAAATCCCTCCTCCTGGCTTCTTGACAGTGGTGCAAGTGATTTGGATAATCTTGCTCTACATGCTCCCTACGATGGCACTGAGGAACTCCTCATAGGAGACGGTTCCGGCCTTCCCATCTCCAATTTTGGTTCTACCTCTTTCTCTACTCCTTCTACTTTTAATCTTAAAAATGTCCTCCATGTACCTACCCTTTCTCGTAATATAATTTCCATTTCAACTTTCTGTCCTGATAACAATTGCTCTATTACTTTCTTACCCAATTCTTATCTTGTGAAGGACATTCAAACAGGGAAGGTTCTTCTTCAAGGCCAATCTAAGTCTGGCGTCTATGAGTGGTGTCCCTCTTCTCCTGCTACTCACTCCGTCAATCTCTCAACCATCAACTGGCATCATAGATTAGGGCACCCATCCCCCACTATTTTACGCTTTCTTAGTAATCGTTTCAGTTTAAACATTCCGAATTCTGTTTTATTTCATTATAACTCTTGTAACTGTAACAAGAGTCACAAATTACCATTTTCTGATAATTCTATTAAATCATTTGGTCCTTTGGATATTATTTACAGTGATGTATGGACATCTCCCCTTCTCTCTTTTAACTCCTTCAAATACTATATTATATTTGTTGATCATCACTCAAAATTCATTTGGTTTTATCCCTTAAAACATAAAAATGATGCCATTACTGTTTTCTCTCACTTCAAACTTCTAGTCGAAAAATATTTTAATCGCCCTATAAAAACTATATTTAGCGATAATGGAGGCGAATACATCGGCCTTCAACCTCTCTTAAAATATCATGGCATTCAACATTTCACCTCTCCTCCTCATACACCCGAACACAATGGTTACTCGAAACGACGCCACCGACACATTGTCGAAACTGGCTTGTCTCTTCTCACCCATGCCTCTATGCCTCTAAAATATTGGTCTCTCGCTTTCTCTACTGCATGCTACCTAATTAACCGCATGCCCACTCCCACCCTTCAATTCCAATCTCCGTTTCTTACTCTTCACAACCAAAATCCAAATTATCTCAAGTTACGCAGCTTCGGCTGTTTGTGCTATCCCTGGCTTCGCCCCTATACTTCGCATAAACTTCAACCTCGTTCCACTCCGTGTGTATTCGTCGGTTACTCTTCCACGCAAAGTGCGTACTACTGTCTTGATCCTACTTCTCATAAATCTTCACCTCACGCCATGTCAAATTTGTAGAGCATTATTTTCCTTTCGCCAAAACTCCAGCCACCATATTTCCGCCTACCCTTACTGATGAGTGGTGCACCATTCCTATCCCTGTCTTACTGCCCGCTGCTACCATTCCAAATTCTACCTCCATGTCTTCATCCCCTACTCCACCTATCCCCTCTGCCCCTCCTCCTCCTCCAAATACTACACCCATCTCACCCGTACCTGCTCACTCCAGTCCCTCTGACCCTTCTACAGCCCCAACCACATCTGCTTATTCATCTCCTGTAACACCATCACCGCCTCCACCCCCTCCTCCACTTCCGCCCAAACCAAACAGACCTACTACCCGTCTCCAAAATAATATTACTAAACCTATACACCGACTAAACCTACACACCTCCCTCTCTGACTCAATTGCCATCCCAACCAATATCACACAGGCTCTCAAAAATCCTAAATGGCGAGAAGCCATGCAACTGGAGTATGATGCTTTACTTCGAAATAACACATGGGATCTTGTTCCTCCTTCCCCCTCTCAGAATGTTATTGGCTGCAAATGGGTATTTCGTACGAAGTTTAATCCCGATGGCTCTATTGATCGCCACAAAGCACGGTTAGTGGCAAAGGGTTTTCACCAACGTCCGGGGTTGGACTACTCGGAAACGTTTAGTCCAGTTGTTAAGCCGGAGACCATTCGCACTATTCTTTCCCTTGCGACTGTCAATGGGTGGTCCATCCGAAAAGTTGACATCAATAACACCTTCCTTCAAGGATCATTATCTGAGAAAGTCTTTATGGTTCAACCACCCGGGTTCGTCAGTTCCTCTCACCCCTCTCATGTTTGCAAATTGCGCCAGGCTCTATATGGTCTCAAACAGGCCCTAGAGCTTGGTACAATGAGCTTCGATCCTATCTTCTTTCAATTGGTTTTAAAAACTCCATCTCTGATTCGTCTCTTTTCTCTCTTCATCACTCACAAGGTCTCTGAAATTGTCACGGCCAGAATCACAAGTGATATCCAAGGTGATAACAACACCAACGACAGCACTTGGGATAGCACACACACACTTCGAAAATAAAACAATTTTGTAAAAGAGTTTGCAGCGGAATAAAAATACCAAAATTGTTTTTCTCAAGTTATATAAATATAACTTGAGAGTGCCTCTTAGGCAAGACTTTATAATCACTATAAATGAATTTATAAAGCCGAAAGTTCCCTATAGCTATATCTATTTTGAGCTCTATGGAACAAGAGATAAAGAACGGAATCCTATCCTAGCCTTCACACACCTTGATACCAAAGTAATCAAGTGCGAAATTACAAGGGAGAAAGGATTAAAAAGAACCAAACAAAGATCTCTATCTCTAAGCTTTTCGAAGGTGTGAATGTGATGATGTAATTGGCATATCTTCAAATGAAACCTTCAAAGCTTATTTATAGTCTTCAAATACTTGAAGGCTACTCAATTAACAGCCTTGGGGCTAGTCTTGCACGTGGAGGAAGTATAGGGAGAGTGGGTGAAGTTGTTCCACAATTCTAGCTCCCATTTCCTCAATTTTAGCAACCAAGTTGATTTATCCTCAAGCCAAGCTTCCACGCCTTGTACTCCCTTGCTTTATCAACCTTGTACTTCGTCTATAACTCAGCAACAACCCTTGACCAAGTCTTCACACGTTTTGTTGTTGTTTGCCCAAGTTACGAATTAATACATAAAATGTATAAATTCTTTTCTTCCAATTTCCACACGTGTCTAGCTCCTTCTTTGATGCTATTGCACTCTGAAATATAAACACAAACCATAGACTATACAGAGTTTATTAGCACATTAGTCCATTAAATAATAAACAAGAAATATACAACTATATAATTTTCTACCCAGAAATCATACGTGATATCACTGGACTTTTGGGAAATCATCTACGATATCACTGCGGTTTACACTAACAATCTCCCCTTAGTTGGATATTTCTTTCCAAACTCAATGTCTGTCGTCTGTAGGATTAGTCTATATACAAATGAACAGAGCATAGAACACAATATAATATCTCCACAAGAAATTAACTCCCCCTTAATCAAGGAGCTAATCACAAACAATGATTAATCATATAAAACTAATTTATTTCAAACTTTAAAAAGTTTTCGAAATAAACTAAGTTAACATAAAAAACCATAAACCATTGTAGCAAAATATCATCCAAAACTAGCAAAAACAACCTAGCAGTTTAAGTTATAAACAAACCAACTAAAGTGTTTTAGCAAACCAATATAAACAGAAAAAGAAAATTGTTTAGAGAACCACCAACATCACCAAAATAAAAGAAATTGTTTTAATAAAAGAAATTGTTTTTAGAACCACCACCAAATCAGTCACCCATATGATAGCGGCAACATCAACCTTCAGGTTTGTCAACCTTCAGGTTCAGCTTTCTTCTTCTTCAAACTCCTCTTCTTCTTCTTCTTCCTCCTGATCTCCTTCCCTATCACTTCCACCATCACTTGGGCCAGCTGCGGTGGTAGCACTGCAGGTAGCACCGGCTCCAAGTTCCAAAGCGACGAGATCCTCCCTCTGTTTGGGAAGAAATTTCATCAATAAAAGCATACATTACTGCTTAAGCTTAGCCCATCCCTCAGCAAGTTCTCCCATTGCACTTATTTGTTTGTGCGGGATGTTAATCACGTTGCCTTTGGGATTGATGGTCAGAGTTGCCCAAAAGGTTCATCATGTTGGTCGAGAATACTTGCGGCATCGGTTCTGCAAAAGTATTAGGGGCAACACCTGGGGAAGCACTTGGGGTATCACGTGAGATAGCACTGGGAAGAACAGGGGTTGTTTCATCAGATTTGTTCCAAGGGAGATCTTTTGTATACCTTTTGCCCTTTTTCAGTTGTTGATCAATGGTATAATACTCAGGTTCAGTGGTGAAAACATCAGAGGCTTCAATGGGCAAGGATTGAAATACCAAAACTTTGAAGATTAGAGAAGGATAGGGGAAAAAGCTAATGTTCACTTCCTTTTTTCTACCCCATGAAGCTAAGTGTTTGAACACTAATCTTCCAAAGTTAATCCTTAAATTCTTACCCAATCTATACAACACATTCGCATGCTCCAATGTCACAATAGGTTCATTAGTTGTAGGAAGCCAATTGAATATGCACAATTTGTGAAGCACAGAGTATAGAGAAGATAGCCTAGAAGCATGAAGTTTCTCTTTCAAAGGCCAGGACTGCAGTTTGTTGTGAGTGAGCAATTTTACCATTTCATCTCTATTGACCCTAATGCTCTCATCATCTACATTAGGGAGGCCTAAAACTTTGTTAATTAGGGCTGGAGTAAAAGAATAGACTTTTCCCTTAACAAACACTTTTCCATATTTTGCAGACCCTTCATCATCCAAATGAGCATGCAAATTGGCAATGAAATTGCGAATGACACTCTCAACAAACACAGATGCATGATTATTAGCATTAATAAAATTCCTGTCCTTCAAAAACTGAACCACTCCTTCCTTTTCCAACTGACCCTCATCAATGTGCTTTTCTTTTAAAAATCTCTTACTCAAATTATTTAACCAAGATTCCATATTTTCTTTCTTATAATATTCCAGAGTAAGAAAAGGTTTTGGAAAAGCCTTATCCTCTTCAGTTCGAATAACCTCATCACCAGAATTATCACTAGAGGAATGTTTATGAACATAGGAGGGGGCAAGTGTTACCTCAGATGATATCTTCTTCTTGCTAGCACCTTTGGTAGCACTCACAGTTGCTTTGCCCTTGCCCTTCTTTTTCTGAAAATCAGAGAGGGTCTCCTCTTCATCACCATCTACCCAAGCATCAAATGAGTCCACAGAAGGCTCCTTCTCCTTGTTTGCATTAAAGTTCTCGTCACTCACATGGGGTGAGGACACATCTAGGGAGCTTTCTGAGACTTCAACCGGATCAAGAGAGGTATTTGATGTTGCTTTGGACCTGATTGACCTAATGCGGTTGGAAGACCTACTTTTTGCAACTTGAGGAGACAACTTGGAAGTTGGGGCTTTCCTCTTTCTCTTTGGCTCGACTGGAATGAGAGTTACCTTAGGGATTCCATGTTCAAACGAGGCAACAGGGGCAGTGGCTGGAACAATCGCCATTGTAGGTGGAGAAGAGCTTGGAGTGATCATTGGAGAAGTTTCCATGGCCACACGAGAAGCCACGGATGGAACAATGCTAGGTGATATGTCCATTTGGTCCGTGTGAGAAGGTTCGGTATTGGTTTTGGATGGAGAAGCCATGGAGATTTGAGGGAATTTTTGGAACGTATTTTTGACCTAGGATTTTGGGAGAGAAGAGGGCGCTGGAACGAGGGTTTTTAAGAAAGGAGAGAGAGAGAGAGAGGGAGTAACGGTTAGACAGAGAGAGAGATAAGAGGAGAGTTAGAGAAATTTTAGGGAATTAAAGAGATAAAAATGGATGGGGAACAAAAAATTAATTTGATTTAACATATTAAACTACACATCCCATCTAAACCCCTAAAAACTCTCACCTTTATCCCTATCCACTCATTTACCATTTAACCCTAACCACACCTTTTTTTTTTAAAAAAAATAACCCCTTACCAACTTAAGAATAAAACACACGGTTGGAAAAAATAAATTAAAATATATATATATATATATATATATATATATATATATATAAATATATATATAAAAAAAAATAAGTAAACTAAATATTATGCAACTAGGCCCAAAACATTATAAGCACAAATCAAAATAAATATGGGTTAGTTACTTAATTAAGTTTACCAAAAATA
This sequence comes from Adenophora triphylla var. japonica, assembly GCA_022495995.1. Lineage (NCBI taxonomy): Eukaryota > Viridiplantae > Streptophyta > Magnoliopsida > Asterales > Campanulaceae > Adenophora > Adenophora triphylla. The sequence goes on along the minus strand of JAFEMH010004383.1, from coordinate 36,581 downwards.
AAGGAAACTTGTTGAAGACGTTTTCAAAATCGTAAACTCTTTAATTAAAAAGACTTTCAGATTTTGAGAAATTAATCAACAATATTTCAAAAATAAGAAATAATAAAAAACTAATATAGCACACACTAATGTGTTAAAGGCAATGATGGTAACACGTAGGATAACACTTATGATATAAAACCCCTTGATAAATATTTTTTCAGTTTCAAACACTTGAGGCATAACAAGCTGAGCATTTTTCATGCACTTTAGGCATTATAAGCCTATATTCTTTTTAAGTACATTGCTTGTTAATCACGTATCAATACACTTCTTTAAACAAGAAAGCATCGTAGTAACGAGCTCCGTGCTTCGAGTTTGTATTTCAAGTGTAAAGATAAAGTGAGTTTATGCCTTTCAAGTAGGGTACACTGTAGTAGCGAACTCCATGTCCCTAATACTCAGCATAACTCACCTCATACATTCTCATTGGCAAGAGTACATCGTTGCAGCGAACACCGTGCCCCGAGCTCGAGAGAATAGTATGGATAAATGCCTTTGCCTTTTATTTATCAACAAGAAAAGATTAGTGACTTTGTCACTTTAAGCATATGAAGGGGAATGATATCAGACGTGCTAACCTAAATATCAACCTACCATAACAAAAAGGTCAGCATGTGCCATGGTTAGAACTAAGCTAACCAGATTAAACAAATAATAATGCATTTTTTTTAAATAAATAAATAAAGAGAAAAAATACACTAATATACAAGTGTTACCCTGAGTGATAACATCACCTGGGGTAGCACAGACAAACAGACTTAGAGATTACAAAGACCAAGAGATCTTTTCAAACTAGAAAATCTCTCGTGATCTAAGGCCTTGGTAAAGATATCAGCCAGTTGATACTTAGTATCAATATGATCAATGTTAATTAGGCCTTTATCTACCATATCTCTAAGGAAATGATGACGTATGTCAATGTGCTTAGTACGGGAATGTTGAACAGGGTTTTTTGAAATGTTGATAGCACTCAGGTTATCACAGTACATAGTCAAAGAATTACTCTCTAGACCATAGTCATCTAGCATATGTTTTAGCCAAATAAGTTGTGAGCAACAACTACCAGCTGCAACATACTCAGACTCAGCTGTGGAAAGAGAGACACAATTTTGTTTACGACTATACCATGAAACTAAATTGTTACCCAAGTAAAAACACCCCCCACTAGTACTCTTCCTATCATCCATATCCCCCGCCCAATCCGAGTCACTAAAGCCTACCAAATTGGTATTAGTATCCTTACTAAACCAAATCCCTAATTCACTTGTTCCTGAGACATATTTAATTATCTTTTTGACAGAATTAAGGTGAGAGACTTTAGGATTGGCTTGATAACGTGCACAAACACACACGCTAAACATGATATCAGGACGACTAGAAGTGAGATAGAGAAGGCTACCTATCATAGAACGATATAGAGTAGGATCAACATCTTCACCTACTTGGTCTCTACCAAGTTTGAGAGAAGAACACATAGGGATTTTTGAACTTTTTGCTCCTTCCAACCCAAACCTTTTTACTAGGCTCTTTGCATACTTGCTTTGTGAAATGAATATTCCTTCATTTGATTGTTTCACCTGCAAGCCTAGAAAGAATGTTAACTCACCAATCATGCTCATTTCAAATGTTGATGTCATAGCCTCTACAAAATCTTTTAAACATGTTTGAGAAGTAGAGCCATAGACTATGTCATCAACATAGATTTAAACAATGACTATTTCCTTGCCATGCCTTAGGATAAATAAGGTCCTATCTGCTTTACCTCTTGAAAAACCATATTCAAGTAAGAAAGAGGTTAAGCAACCATACCATGCACGTGGAGCTTGTTTCAAGCCATATAAGGCTTTATCAAGTCTATACACATGGTTTGGTAGATGAGGATCTTCAAATCCTTTTGGTTGTTCAACAAAAACTTCTTCTTTTAAATAACCATTTAAAAAGGCAGCTTTAACATCCATTTGAAACAAAGTAATTTTTAGAAAATAAGCTATAGCCAAGAGGAGTCTTATGGATTCTATTCTAGCAACGGGAGCAAAGGTCTCATCAAAGTCAACACCTTCAATTTGGGTGTAACCTTGAGCTACGAGACGAGCTTTGTTCCTTATAATATTTCCTTGCTCATCTGATTTATTCTTGAAAATCCATTTTGTACCAATTACATTTGTATTAATGGGACGTGGTACTAAACACCAAACTTCATTCCGAGCAAATTGTTCAAGTTCCTCTTGCATGGCATGTATCTAAAAATTATCTTTTAAAGCTTCAGAAATATTTTTGGGTTCTAAAGAAGAGACAAAACAGGAATATTTTATCTTGTGGTATGTGGTGGACATGCACACATACCTTGCCATTTCACGGTTACTAAAGTGTCCTTTATTCCTTGTTCGTACCCCTTCACTTGCTTCTCCAATGATTTGAGATGAAGGATGATCTCTTCGATCCTAGTGGTGGATCCCTTCTCAAATCTTCATGCACATGAGCATCATCATCGGCTGTTCCTCCTTTTCGAGTTCTTTGGACGGGTCTTGGGTGATACCGGAGATGCTATCCCTTCGGTGGCAACACTTGGGCCAGCACACAGGGTATCACTTACTTGATTTTGATTCTCCAGTTCTTCCAGCAATATTAATGGAGATTCCTGTACTCCATCACCTGTAACACTTGCTAAATCATCAAAAACAACGTTAATTGATTCCTGAATGGTTTTTAACCTAAGGTTATAAACCCTATATGCTCGACTGTCCTGAGCATACCCAAGAAATATAGCTTTATCACTTTTAGAGTCAAATTTAGCTAAGTAATCCCGATCATTTAGAACATAACACACACACACACAAATGTATGAAAATAATGAACCTTTGGTATCCTACCATTCAAAATTTCATAAGGTGTCATTCTAGTACCAGGTCTTAGAAAAACTCTATTGGCCGTGTGACAAGCTGTGTTTAAGGCCTCAGCCCAAAATCTCTTTGAAATTCTTTTTGAAAATAACATCACACGTGCCATCTCAAGTAAGGTTCTATTTTTCCTTTCAGCCACCCCATTTTGTTGAGGTGTTTTAGGAGCAGAAAACTCATGTTTAATTCCTTTTAATTCACAAAAAGTAAAGAACAATGAATTATCAAACTCCGTTCCATGATCAGACCTTATTCGCATGATAAGAGCAGAAAACATGTTTTTGATGTTAGCATGTAAGACCTTAAACTTTTCAAAAGTTTCTGATTTTTCTTTTAAAAAATATACCCAAGTAAATCTAGAAAAATCATCAACTATTACAAAAGTATATTTCTTACCTCCTAAACTGTCTACCTCAACTGGACCCATTAAATCCATATGCAACAATTGAAAACAGTGCGTTGTTTTAGAATACTCCTCATTATGTTGGGTAGCACTATGGGTAGCACGTGTTTGTTTACCCTTTAGACAATCTTCACATATGATTTTCGTACTTATGTCCAGACTAGGTATACCTCTTATAGCTTCAGCATTTATGAGTTTCACAATGTTACGAAAATGGACATGACCCAACTTTTGATGCCATAAGGTAGCATCATCAACCCTCACAGAATGACACACTTGTTTATCCTCAACAAGATAACAGTTGTTACTTGATCTAGTACCAGTCATAACACAGTTATTGGTACAATCAAAGACTTCACAAGTGTTTTTATTGAATTTTACTTCAAGGTTGTCATCACAAAGTTGGCTAATACTAATTAAATTAGTTACCAGTCCATCAACATGCAAAACATTTTTCAAAGCAGGAAATCCAGGTACATTTAATACGCCTTTTCCTACTATATTACTCTTGCCACCACCACCATATGTTACACTACCACCTTGAATAGGTTCATATTCCTTTAAAAACATTTTTGTTCCAGTCATATGACGAGAACAACCACTATCAAAATACCATGAACCTTCAACATTAGTTTTTAAGGCAGTGCATACAACATCACATATCAGATTGGACTTAGGTTTCCACACTTTCCTACTTTGATAACTTTTCTTCTGACTGACAGTGATATCTGACGTGCTAGGCAACACTTCAGGTATCACACAGGAACTGGACTGTTTCTTTAAGAGAGTTTTACAATCATTTTTCAAATGTCCAGAAGAGTAACAGTAGTTACATATTTTTACCTTGTCAGAAGACTTATCAGAAGATATTAGTTCAACGTTGTCTCTTTCTTTAACAAAAACTACCTTATCTTCCTTATTAGCCAAAGTAGATGTAATAGCATTTAAAGACTCTTGAAAACCCATACCTGCCTTGAGTGGTTTGCTCAACCCAAGAATTGCATCTAACTTGGAAGAACTCGTGTTGAGTTTCTTAAATGTTGCTTCGGCAAGAGTAAGCTTGGCCTTGACTTTGTCCAGCTCCACATCCTTCTTTGTGAGTTGCACTTCCAATCTAGTCAAGCCATCAGTCAGGTCTTGAACCTCTTTGGACAGAGAGATCACCTTCTTGTTCTCTTTCTTCCATTCGTCCACCAATTCTTTGCAAAGGTTCTTAAGACCACGAATGAGTTCATCCTTGCTGAACTCCTCACTTTGTTCACCCTCTTGTGAACTACCTGCATCCATGTTAACAGAACCCACAAAACAAACAGCATTTATCAAATTTAAATCTGTATACCTGTTGGATGATATCTCAGGTGCTATCCCACTTTGGATATCACCTGGGGTATCACTGACAGAATTCGAGTCACAATTTGTGACCACCATTGTTGTTTGATCTGAATCTTCAGATTGATTGGTCTCCTCATCTTCATTGTCACTGAGAGAAACCCATAGGTTCTTTCCCATCTTCCTTAGAGTGTTAGCACACTCATTTGAGTAATGACCCCATCCGGAGCAAGCATGACATTGGATTGATTCAAGGTATTTTGGATCAGATCTGGATGGATCTGATGATGCTCTCCTTATGGGACCACCTTTCTGAGTAGATGGAAATTTCCTCTTGGGCATTGAATTGTACACCTTGGTTTGTTGCTCTTTAGCCTTCACCTGCACATTTTCTTTGTTAAATTTTCTCACCATTGAGTTATACTTCCTAGCAAGTAAGGCAACACTGGCATCTTCACCTAATTCCTCAAAAATTTCGTCATCCTCATTAGTTGAACCGCTAGAGGATTGAACTTTTAAAGCAACACTCTTGCCTTTAGAAGCTTCACTTTGCTCAGCAAGATTTGACTCAAAATTTTTTAAAATGCTCATTAAGGAATTGATGTCCATAGTAGAAAGGTTGTGAGCCTCTTCTATAGATGAAACCTTTATATTAAAACGTTCGAGGAGAGTTCTAATAGCCTTTGAAACCAATTGTTTGTTTGTAAAAGGTTCACCTAAAAGTTGACACTCATTAGCAATGTCAAACAATTTTTCAAAATAAGAGGAGATGGTATCACTTTCACCCATTCTCAACCTTTCAAATTTGCCAGTAAGACCTCTAAGTTTGTTTTCATGCACACTAGAATCACCTTCACAAAACCTTTGTAAAATGTCCCAAGCTTCTTGAGCTGAAGAACTATTTTGAATAAGTTTAAAAATATGCATGTCAACCCACTCAAAGATAGCATTAAGAGCTTTCTCATTATAGTTAGCTAGGGTGATCTCTTCATTAGTCCACTCGCCTTCAGGTTTAACCTGAATATCACCATCCTCATCAGGAGGTAAAAGTGGAAGAGAGTACCCATTAACTATAGATCGCCATGCTCGAAGATCAATTGATTTGATATGCGAGCGAAGACGAATTTTCCAATATGCATAATTCGAACCATCTAAAACAGGAAGACATTTTTGGTTTGGATTTGCAGGATCAAAAGCCATGACACCTAGACCAAGCACTTAGTAACGTCAAGTGACCTGCTCTGATACCAATTGAAATTGTCACGGCCAGAATCACAAGTGATATCCAAGGTGATAACAACACCAACGACAACACTTGGGATAGTACACACACACTTCGAAAATAAAATAATTTTGTAAAAGAGTTTGCAGCGGAATAAAAATACCAAAATTGTTTTTCTCAAGTATAAATATAACTTGAGAGTGCCTCTTAGGCAAGACTTTATAATCACTATAAATGAATTTACAAAGCCGAAAGTTCCCTATAGCTATATCTATTTTGAGCTCTATGGAACAAGAGATAAAGAACGGAATCCTATCCTAGCCTTCACACACCTTGATACCATAGTAATCAAGTGCGAAATTACAAGGGAGAAAGGATTAAAAAGAACCAAACAAAGATCTCTATCTCTAAGCTTTTCGAAGGTGTGAATGTGATGATGTAATTGACATATCTTCAAATGAAACCTTCCAAGCTTATTTATAGTCTTCAAATACTTGAAGGCTACTCAATTAACAGCCTTGGGGCTGGTCTTGCACGTGGAGGAAGTATAGGGAGAGTGGGTGAAGTTGTTCCACAATTCTAGCTCCCATTTCCTCAATTTTAGCAACCAAGTTGATTTATCCTCAAGCCAAGCTTTCACGCCTTGTAATCCCTTGCTTTATCAACCTTGTACTTCATCTATAACTCAGCAACAACCCTTGACCAAGTCTTCACACGTTTTGTTGTTGTTTGCCCAAGTTACGAATTAATACATAAAATGTATAAATTCTTTTCTTCCAATTTCCACACGTGTCTAGCTCCTTCTTTGATGCTATTGCACTCTGAAATATAAACATAAACCATAGACTATACAGAGTTTATTAGCACATTAGTCCATTAAATAATAAACAAGAAATATACAACTATATAATTTTCAGTCCAGGAAATCATCTGTGATATCACCTGGACTTTTGGGAAATCATCTACGATATCACCTGCAGTTTACACTAACAGTCTCATTTTTCTTCTCGTATATGTTGATGATATAATAATTACTGGGTCCAATTCTTCTCTTTTATCTTCTTTTATCTCTACATTCTCCTCGCGTTTTTCTCTCAAAGATCTTGGTTCTCTTTCTTATTTCTTGGGTGTCGAGGTCATTCCCCATCCAAATGGTATCTTACTAAGTCAGCATCGATATATCCAGGACTTACTTGTTCGGGCTCATATGGCCTCTGCCAAGCCCGTCTCCACCCCTATGTCTCATCATCCCCCTCTGTCCATTTCCAGCGGCACACCCCTGTCCAATCCGACAGAATACCGTGCCCTGCTTGGAAGCCTTCAATATCTCTCTCTTACTCGTCTTGATATTTCTTTCGCGGTTAACCATTTGTCTCAGTTTATGCATTGTCCTACCACGGATCATTGGATAGCTTTAAAGCGTCTACTACGCTTCCTGGCTGGTACCTCCACTCATGGTTTACTCATCCGTCGTGATTCCCCGCTCACTGTTCATGCTTTCACCGATGCCGATTGGGCAGGTGATAAGGATGATTACATTTCCACCACGGGATATATTGTTTACTTGGGCAAAAATCCTATTTCTTGGAGTTCTCGTAAACAATGTGCTCTTGCTCGTTCCTCCACCGAAGCAGAGTATCGCGCTGTTTCCTCGACAACTGCCGAGGTTCTTTGGGTCAAGAATTTATTGCATGAACTCGGTTTTGTGCCCTCTCAATCTCCGATAATATATTGTGATAATATGGGTGCTACTTATGTTGCTGCGAATCCAAAGTTCCATTCTCGCATGAAGCACCTTGGGTTAGACTATCATTTTGTCCGGGAACATGTTCAGAAAAATGCACTTCGCGTTTCTTTCATCTCCAGCAAAGATCAGTTGGCAGACATCCTAACTAAGCCGCTTGGCAGAACCCCATTTCAGTATATTGTGTCCAAGATTGGTCTCCTTGACCGGTCGTCCATCTTGCAGGGGCGTGATAGAGATACACGAGATCATGTCAACGATTGAGTTTCCTTATCTTATTTATTGTATATATCTTTTATTATTTCATTGTAATATTCTTTATTATTTCATTGTAATCTTCTACATATATTGTTCTCCAAGTTCGGTTAGGACTCTTGTATATATATCTCTCATTATATCAATAATACATTAACGTTTTCTCAATCTCTTCTCTCTTCTATAAGTAATTCATATAAATATAGTGGTACCAAAAGAGTGGCCGAATAAAAAAATCAAAAAAACAACATACTAAAACCCACTTTAGCAAGGCATATAGACGACGATCCCCTCCCCTTTCCCTTTGATCGGTAGTCAATTGCTAAGTTTTTGCAATACCTTTCTTCAACTCCAATCCTTGTCTTTCCCATTCTTCAATTCCAATCGCTATATTTTTCCATGCCAGTTTAATTTGTGATCAGAAGAAAGGAAAACAACGGTATAATGAAGAATGAAAAAAAAAAAACCGCTCACCATTAGCCATAATGCAAGTGATCGTGGAGAGGGCAGTTGCGCCAGGTTCAAATTCAATCCCGACCATTATTTGTCTTTTTTTTAAAATTAAATCCTGACCAATTTTTATGTATCATTTAAAACTCAGCTATATTTTAATATAGATTGATATGTAAATACTATACATAAGGAACTTAGAGAAAAATAAATAATATATTTATAGTTCTTTTTTTGAACGTGTGAGATAGACCAATTTAATACTAGTTCCTACCTACACCTCTTAGGAAAATTGTAATGGTACTTTCTTATTTTATAATATCAAAATCAAATTTTGATATCTATAAATCACTAATCACATGGTATTTCAAAAGAGTTTTTATTAAAAACTACCTCAAAAACATGCAATTTTTTTTAAAAAACATGTAAGTTGTCATTATACAAAAAACTACTCCTTTCGTCCCTAAAAGTTTGTCCCATTTGACTTTTTTGTTGAACTTTGATCACAAATTTATGAGAAATTAATCATTTTCATGAAATTCTAAAAGTTGTTGTTGATAATATTATTAAGGGAATTTGACCCGGAAGTTTCTTTTGAAACAAATCACTTCCCCTCAAGTTTTTCATTAAATCGAAATGACCTGAAAATTTTTATGCAGTAATATATAATACTGCATGCAATATTATTATATTCACTCATATGTGAATATAATACTGCATCTTTAATACAACATGGTGAAGAAATTTTTCGGACATTATGATACTTTTTTAAAACTTCCCGATCACTCTCCCTATTATTAATGGTGAATCAATAGGAATTTTTAGAATTTCATGAACATAATTAAATTATCATATATTTGTAGTCAAAGTTAAAATAAAAAATCAAATGGAACAAACTTTTAGGAACGGATGAAGTACTTGTTTTGTTACACACAACACACACACACTTTTTCTCTCTACCCAACCCGTAACACCCATAATTTTCACATCCATTTCATTAATATAATATTGTCGTGCTTGCATTTAAATACGGTTGGGTAAACATTATTTATGCATGTATACATGGTTATGTCTTAGTAAATACTTTTACTTGAATATGTGTGTTTATATTCAATCTCATTTTAACATTTAAATAGAAAAACGTTACACACATGTTTTGGTCAATTTCTTGTATGCTTTAAAATTAAACTTTTAGTGGAATGATTTTGGGCACAAATAGAATATAAGAATGAGAAAATTCAAGATGTGACACCAAGATGTAACGAGGAAAGCTAGGGAGGTTTTAGGAAACCTATCTAAAACCAAAGATGTTTATAATATTTCTTGAGTGATTACAAAGTGAAAGTATAGAGAGAGTTACAAAATTGCCGTCCATGACGCCTATCCCTAGCTCTCTTTTTATACCCCAAAAATAATAAAGAATTTTAATTAGTAACCGAAAATCCCTATAAATCCGGGACATGTTGCTAAAGATATGGAGCTGTTGCTATGACCTGATCTTCCATTAGAAATGTATTTGAATTATGTAAGACTTGGTCGTTGATATTTGCGTAGTGTTTATCTCCTTAAAAATAGAAATGGTTGAACCTGCATCTTCAAGTTGTCAAAAATAAGATGTCATGTTTAAGATGCTGAAGAATCAAAATGCTAAAGAACCATACTAGCCAAGATGTCAATGCAGTCTTGAGTAAAGATTCTACCCCACACAATTGCCCCCAAAATATTTGGATTTTCCAAGTGGAACCCGGAAAGCCTAATATTTTGCCAGGTGTCGATTCACTTCCGTGGGCTGGTTTCGATGGTTATTAGGGAGTTGTAGAGTTGTAACGGGCCTGGAGTTTTATAACTGTTTGAATATCCCTTGTACGATTTAAAAGGAAAAAAATCCTTTCAAATCTCTTCCAAGTTTGGCATTCCATTATAGATTGCAAGTCCATCCGTATTACCTTCTGAAAATCTCCTCAGTAAGAATTTTATTCTGGAAATCAAATCGTCAATTTACCCGGAGAGTTCATTCGTATTTCATACTAATGTATTTGATATTCCTCTTTGCAGTGACTCGTTCTAAATCTGGGTTTGCAGCAAGTGATATTATGGCTAAGTATAAAAATAAGATGAAGATTGAAGGAAGTCTGCCTCTGATGCCTAATTTGGAGACGGATAACAAGGTGATGTTGAAAAGAAAGAGAAGTAACCAAGTAATGGACGTAGAGGAGGAAACACCAAGTGAAGAGGTTTTAGAGAATCAGGTAATATGTTACTTTGATATTGTTTGAATATCCTTCCATGTTTTGATCAAATGCTGTTATTCTTGATGATAGGCTATAACAGTTGCCAGGATGATGGCCAATGAGATCAAGTTGTGGAAAGGAAAAGCTGATACTTTGCACATGGATAGGACGGAATATGAGGAAGATCTTAAGGCGACTTTCAAGATGTTGAACGAGAAGAAGGATGAAATTAAGGCGAAAGATAGTGAGATTTCAAAATGGGTAGTTAGAGTAGCTAAAGCTGGTAGGAGACATGCTAAGGTGATGGAGACTCTCCGTGATGACATGGTGACTGAGGCTGCGAAATCAGTTTTTGAGGCTAGGATCGAGATGATCAAGGAGTATTAGGCTAGTGAGCACATAAACTGGAATCTGGAAGAGGAATATGCAGTCTTACAGAGGATCGTAAGCAAAAAAACGGGTGAAGTTACTTCCAAAGCTCAAGATGCGGAGGGAACTGAGTGGGTTGGAGATAATCAAGATGATGAACAGAATAAGAATCTCAGAAGGATGGTATGATTTGTTTTCTTTTAAAAACAATTAATTTGGTTAAAATGAGGGTGTGTCCTCAGAAAAAGTTTTTGGTTTGTAATATTTGGTATGCCTTTGTTGGCATATGAATTGGGGATTTTTCAGGGTCTCATGTTGATGACACTATTTTTTGGTAACTCAGCAAGTGAACAGTTAGTTTTTTGATCTAGTAACTCTTTTGATCGTATGAAACACTGAACGTGTTTAACTTCTTGAACTTTGTGAGTAACATGAAAATGTTACAACCTTAAGAACTTTGTTTCACATTGTGTGAAATACGTGCGCCCAGGCGAGGTTTTGATAACCAATTATGCTAGAGAAAAGATGCATAATCTTTTAATCACTTAGAAGGTGTGTACCTTAAACTTCGGTTTATAGAATAGACTGGCTGAAGTATATTATCTTCATTCTCTGGAAATAGATCTGGTTGACATTTTATCTTACATCTTGAACATGTAATTGTGAAGAACCTTGCAAGACAGACATATGTTAGGATTGGGTGTTAGCTTAGCTAACACTCCTTCGATGCTTAAGTTAGTAATGTTCCAAGAGGGATACAAAATAAAAATGAAAAGACATAAAAATTAAATTATTCAGCAATGCGTACCTGATTTTGACTGGATTTTTTTAGACTTACATGAAGTAATGTTTAAGATGAATAGCATTCCAACTTCTTGGGATTCTCATACCGTCTGCACTTGATAGCCAATATGCTTCCTTTCCTGCTTCAACATCTATAAGATATGGTCCTTCCCACTTAGCAGCTAGTTTTCCAGCATTTAATTCCCTAGTATTTTGGAAGACCTTTCGGAGAACCAAGTCTCCAACTTGAAATCTTCTCACTCGAACATTCTTATTGTAAGATCTAGCTATCCTTTGTTGATAGGCTGCCATCCTAATCTTAGCAATATCTCTTAATTCATCCACGGTGTCCAAGTCTTGTGTCAAAGCTCGTTGGTTGTCAGCTGGAGTCATGAGAATATCTTATAGTTGGTATCACAACTTCAACTGGTATTACTGCTTCTATCCCAAACACCAGTGAGTAAGGAGTCTTCCCTGTTGCATTCTTGGGAGTTATCCTATCTGCCCAAAGTAAAAAGGTAATTCTTCAGCCCATCTTCCCTTCTTTTGATCAAGACGCTTCTTCAAGTTGTTAATAATCAACTTGTTGCTTGACTCAGCTTGTCCACTTGCTTGAGGGTAGACTGGAGTTGACATTATCAGCTTTATTTCCCCTCTTGCACAAAAGTCCTTGATCTTCTTGCTGATAAATTGTGATCCATTGTCACAAATAATTTCTGATGGAATCCCAAACCTCCTTAGGATGTTCTTTTTTAAGAAGGAAATAACTTCTTTATCTCTGATCTGAACATATGATTCTGCTTCAATCCATTTCGAAAAGTAGTCTGTCATTGCCAACATGAATACTTTGCCCCCAGGAGCTTTAGGTAACTTCCCACAATGTCCATCCCCCACTGCATGAAAGGCCGGGATGACACTATAGGATACAGACATGCAAAACATGCCCGTTAACCATAGACTTATTTTTCATCAACAATAAACATCAAAGTACTTCATTGATTGGGTGAATGCAACTCCACTTCTTGAAATAATGTTTACCTTAACCAAAGTCCATTTTTTATCATCCTCCTAATTTCCAGTCAGGGGCATATAAAAGATCAGCCACCCGAAATGCATATAAAGTGTCATGGTCTACCTTGTGGATGATAACCTGACTATGCACCTTGCGATGGAACTACTCTATCAAGAGACAACTAACCAATTGCAATGCCCAAGATGGATTACTCTATCAATAGATCTTGACCGTATGCCCTACTGGATGATCAATACATTGTGGAAGTTACTGAAGAAGATATGCATGCAATATAATCTAGTGGCATGTGTAAGTGGTCTGCATCACAGAGAGGATACAAGTGAGAAGTAGCTTACTCTATGCGTAACCCAGTAGTGTCTTTCCCTCATTTCAATCAAAAAAGGAAAGGTTGGAGGAGATTACCTCTCACGAATGATTTTCCTGGAATTTCTGTTTCGGGCTTTTTGATCACGAATAGTAACTGTTTCCACTCCTCCAATCTATGTATTTGGCAGAAAAGCAACAAGATAGAACATTTTAAATTATTATAAGCCAACATATAGCACACTTGAACAAAGATAATGCCCAAATTTCAGTATACTATCTCATATTTGAACGGAAACTTTGCAATAAAATTATAAGCGATCAATATGGTGAAGTGTCACATGGTGTCTTGAAATGCAGCACATCAGTAGAAGGCTCCGCATGATGAGATGATATCTTATTTTGCTAGTTATAACTTAATACTGATTGGAGAAGAAACAAAAGGCACAAGCTTAAAATGAGCCTTGTAAAGGAACAATGAATGAAGGGGCTCTAAATTAAAGTTACCAAAAAGAAGACATTCAAAAAGGAACAATTTGATTCTCAAAAAGGAACAATTTGAATATGGAATAGTGGAATAGAAAGCCCATTTTGAATGATTCTCGTTTTATGTTAGTTTGTACGGTCCAATTCTTTTCGTTGTGGCATCTTTTTTACACGACAAAGAGAATGATTAGAATTATAGAATGGATTTCTACCTATGCCTAGATCGTGGAGCAGTGGAAATTTTATTGACAAGACCTTTTCAATTGTAGCCAATATCTTATTACGAATAATTCCGACAACTTCGGGAGAAAAAGAGGCATTTACCTATTACAGAGATGGTGCGATTTGATTCTTTTTTTTGATTCTTATAAATCCGATTGACTCTAAGATGGATGAATAGTTAGTTGCTATTATCAAAGAAATACGCGTATATGTTCTATTATATTGTTAGATTATTCGTAGTCTTATGAGAAAGACACACCATTTTGGATCGGAATGAAAAGAAAAAGAAATTGATGCTTATTGACAGTAAAGTTTGGAAATAGAACAACTCCTTCTGTTGTGTATCCTCAATTAATGCAGCCTCAGATGCTATCTTTTCAATTGTCGATTCTAGTATTGAGCGAAGGTTTATACCTATAGGTTCGTTAGTACAGGTCAATCTTACTCTACTAGTACCAATAGGCAGCATAGGGGAAGAAGCACTACATCTAGGAATCCATAACAAAAACCTTTGTTATAAATGATCCCTTTCCTTAGTAGGCTCGGGACTAAGAAGAATGGTTGGGACAACAAACATCCATCGTGTTTGTATTTTGGATACCTGTATAACCATCGAAGGCTCTTCAAGTGACTAATTCCTGGAAATTAGAGGGCGCTGAGAACAAAGAAATTGTTGGAGTTCTAATTTTTATCTAATACCTATGTTGGGTTTTATGGGTCCATGCGCAGCGGAATTAAGCATCAAATTAACACAAAACCCAAGCCCTAAGATCCATTCTATACGATTAAATTGAATTCCTATGAGATAGAATTTACCAACCTTAATTGCTTTCCGGTCTTGAGATATCGAACGGATAATTATGTGATTCGTAATCACAAACTTTTGATCTTCAAATCTTCGAATCTTCAACTCCTTTGGATCTTCAGATTTGAACTCTAGGTCTTTGATTTGTTTGAACAAAATTAAGACCCTCTTTTGGTAATCCACACAAATATGAATGTCGAGAACGATTCTCGGGTTGGGAATTGCTAGATTCCTAAAACTTATGGAAGAATATTGAGAGGACTTTTGATTGTGAATTTCTATTGAAAAATTCGGTTAGCACATTAGGGTTGACAGACCTCACATATTTATACTACTTTAGTGTAAATATGTTTCCTAATCGAATTAGGAGAACAGGCTGTCAAAAACGCGTCTGTGGCTAGTTATGTCGCGTGACATACTTAGCCAGTGGCTAGTTATGTCGCGTGACATACTTAGCCAGTGGCTAGTTATGTCGCGTGACAAACGTTGCCATATGCAGGAACTCTCAATCATTCTTCCTTTGGTTTAACCAATTCATTCTAGTTGTGTGTGACCCAATATGATTATATTATGTTGGCAATGAGTTCGATCATATCGACTCTCATAAGACATAAGCGGACTCTAGCAAGCCATTATGTCTACCCAAATAATATAACGTAAGAGTTCACGTTTCCAATGGTACACTTCCATTTCTCCCTTTGTCTCACGATGTTATATTGAACACAAGTCATGGTCCACGTCAACTTGTATTTGTTCAATGCTTTCTCGATCTTGAGTATAATGATAGTCCAATCATATTGGGGTGTGGCCACACGCTTTCATCATTATCACTCATCGAGGGGCCCAAGCAAAACATCTCTCTTTCGAGGGACAAATTCCATCTTGACTTATCATCCTTCCCATCATGAATCCGATCATGCCAAAGATAGCCTTTATAGATATCGTGTTAAGATATCGTTTGAATAAAATCAAACATAACTTTCATCATATGTAAGGTCATGATAATCTCAGGTCTAGGGACTAAATGAAGCGACCATATGAGATTTAATTATGACATTTGACCATGACATAAATCTCATACGGGTCAAGTCCAGTCACTTGTTCTCTAACAAGTACCCATAATTTCAATGTGCATCTCTATGCATATAATCATCATATGATTATCCATTGACAATTATACTAATTATTCTCTTAATAATTAGGGACGGAGATTATTACAATAAATATGCAAACTATATAATAATCAAATAATAAACATAAACGATAAAGATGATACATAACGGTTTTCAGTTAAACATAACTAAAGCCTAGGGCATTACACCAACAGTCTCCCACTTGCACTAGGCTCCATTTATGTATCGAATACTCATGGATCTAACATGTCCACCATGCTTCTGCCTATGCGAGGGTCTTTGTAAGTGAATCCCTTATGTCATCATCGGTTGATATTTTGTATATCTTAACGTTTTCTCATTCTTTATGAATTCCTCGAAGAACGTCTAGGTGAGTGTTTGGATCACCGTTGTGATTTTGGTTCCATTGTTTGCACAAATGACACCATAATTATCACAACAAAGTTCCACGGATTAGTGATACTTGGAAAAACACTTGAAGTGTTTCCAAAACACTAAATGAACTTTTGATCCAAACTGCCTCTTTCAGCTACATCGTATGTTGCTAAAATATGGCCTTAGTAGTAGAATCGGCTATAATTTCTGTTTGGAACTCTTCCAATCAAAATTGCACCTCTAATAAGCATAAACACAAATCCTAATTGCGATTTTAAAATAACTTTGTTAGTTTGGAAGCTAGCACCTATGTAACCCTTACAACAAGATTAACTTCCAATCTTTCAAATCCCAAGAACGTATCCTTAGTTCTTCTTAAGTACTTAGGATCATCTTGACTGCCATCCATTGGTTCTCAACAGGATCAGATTGGTATCGACTCATCATGCTTATAGCATACGAGACGTCGAGTCTATTACAAATCATGGCATACATGACAGATCCAAGTGCCGCAGCATATGGAACTTCATTCATTCCCTTTTGCTTATCAGTTGTCATAAGACAATGAATATTTCTAAGAGAAATACCATGACCCATTGACAAGCTATTCTTCTTAGACCCTTCTAAGAATCTTGTCAATGTGAACACTTTGACTCAAACCAATTTATCCTTCTAGATCTATCTCTATAGATCTTGATGCCAAGGATGTAAGCGGCTTCACCCATATCTTTCATTGAGAAACCTTTCCTTGACCAAGACTTAACAGTCTTAAGTATCGGAACTTGTTTTTCCAATGATTAAGATATCATTGTAATAAACAATAGAAATAATACCACGCTCCCACTGAATTTCATGCATACACAAGGTTCATCTTCGTACTTGATAAAGTCAAACTTTTTGACCAATTCATCAAAACGAAGATTCCAATTCCTTTAAGCTTGCTTCAACCCATCTCATGGATCTTTGCAACATGCATACTCTATTAGAGTTTCTTGGACCGTCAAACTATTCGGGTTGTATACTATACATATCCTTAATAATCTTTCCATTTAAAGAAAGTCGTTTGACATCCATTTGTCATATCACATAGTCACAATATGTGATAATGGCAATTGAAAATCTAACAGACTTCGACATTGTAACTGGTGAAAAAGGTTTCAACATAGTCAATACTATGAATTTGCCTAAATCCCTTTGTTACAATCCTTAGTCATGAAAGTATACACCTTCACATCCATGTCGGTCTTTGAAGACCTACTTGCACCCTTTAGTTTTTACACCTTCAGGTAGCCCAATCAAGTTCCAAACTTGATTGTCAAACATGGATTGTAATTTGGATTCCATGGTTCCTAACCATTTATCCAAATTAGGAGTGGACATCGTCTCAAGATAGGAAGTAGGATTGTCATTCTCAATGGCTTCCACTTTATTACTTTTCGAAACGAGAAATCAATATTTCTTGAGTTTGGATCGTAACCTATCCGATCTACGATGGACTTGTGCATCTTGAACCGGTTCCACAACTCCTTTGTGAACTTGGTTCCGTCTCTACTCTTGGATCCATATCATTTTCAGGTTCTTGAACTCTCTTCAAGATTAATTTTACTCCCACTAGATTCTTTATTGAGAAACTATTTCTCAAGAAACAAATCGTGTAGAGCAACAAACGTTTTGTTCTCTTTGCGGTTATAAGATTAATTTCTGAAAATAACTTTGTCAAATATGGTGCTAACTTATAAGAGACAAGTCTCTTTACATAAGACTCGCAACCCCAAATTGTCATGAAAGACAAACTAAGTTTTCTTCCATGCCACATCTCATGTGGGGCCTTAGGAACCAATTTAGTAGGGACTCGATTCAGTGTAATCGCATCATTTCTAATGTATATCCTCAAAAGGAAATAGGAAATAGGAAAGTCTGATTGACACATCATCGAACGAACCATGTCCTACAAGGTTCAATTCCTCCTTTCAGACACACCATACAATGTGGTGTTCCGGGTGGAGTCAACTTTGAAACGATTTCATAGTTTTGAGATGATTGTCAAACTCTTGGCTCAAATATTCATTACCTCGATCTAATCGAAGTACTTAATAGTTTTACCAAGTTGTTTTGTACTTCATCTTTGAAATGTTCAAAACATCTCAAACGATTCACCTTTGGACTTCATCAGATAGACATAGTCATATCTAGATAAGTCTTTAGTGAAATGTGATGAAATATCGAAGTCTTCCCCTAGCAATGCTACTTAATGGTCCACATACATCTCATGTATAATGACCAATAAGTCACTAGCCCTCCCACTACTCTTAGTGTAGGGTGGTTTGGTCAATAATCCCAATAAATAAGATCCACATTCCTCAAATGATTCAAGGTCATATGAGTCTAAAAGTCCATGTTAATGGAGTTTAGATATATGTTTCTTATTTATTTGACCAAGCCGGCAATGCCATATGAACGCCTTGTTCATATTGTTCGGTTTAGATTTCCCATTTATATTATAGATATCTTCAATATTATTTTGTTTCTCATCATCAAGGATATGAAGACCATTCAATGACATATGCATTACAATAAGGCATATCATTAAATAAATATAAAACTTCTTATTGAAAATAAGAAAATTATATCCTTCATCATCCATTTAAGAAACGGAAATAATACTCCTACTCAAATTCGAAACGTAGTCATACTTGTTCAAAACAAGTACTACTTCACAAGGCAAAGTGACTTCATAAGTCCCTTATGGCTAATGTTGCAACTCTTGCTCCATTCCCATGCATAGGTTTAATTTACCTTATTTGAGTGGCTTTCTATTCTTTGTTCCTTGCACATTTAAACAAATGTGGGATCCAATCCGGTATCATATACCCAAGAACAAGAAGTCGAAGGGAAAATATCTATCATATAGATATTTGAAGTAGTAGCAATCATATTGCCCTTCTTCACCTTTTAGGCCTTCCTAATAAGCCTTGCAACTTTGCTTCCAATGACAATCTTATTGCAATGATAGCAAAATGCATCCTTTTGAGACACTTTGGGTTTAGCCTCTTCGGCTTTGACAACATTTGTCCTAGGTTTAGCAACTTTTGCTTTACCTTCTTTTCCTTCCTTTATGAACCCTTTTATTGTGTCAACCATTAACACAATTTGCGGATTGCTCCTTCTTTCATCATATGACTTAAGAGCCTTCACCACAACATATATCTTTTGCCTAGCTTGCACTTGGAACATTTCCCTTTTGCGTTATGCTAGAACAAAAGAATAGTTATCATGTGCTCAAGGTTCTTCATAAGAGCCTTTAAACATGGTGGCAAATACAAGGCAAGCAATATTGTCAGAATCATCAATATGTTTCTAATGTTGCTTCCTTATTTGCCCTTTGCAACATTTGCAATGGGTTCAGTAGGAACGAATTCGTCAAGAACGTACACATTATGTATTGTTCCTTTCGAACTTTGTCCTTCATAAGGATGAATCGCAATTATCATTATGTAATGCTATTTCTACAACAAAATATACAAATTATATGAACACATATTGATATCAACACATTTATCATTTAAGAGCAAATAATGTATTTTACAAATACTCCCACTAAATCATACACCTTCCAATGCAAATAAGCATAATATGCATTTAATGGGCTAAGATCCAACTTTAATTTAATCTCAAGTACGCTATGGCGCACCGCTCAAGATTAAACTAATTAGGTAGAAAACATCAATCATATCGTATATGACTCTTAGGATCTTTTATGAGATTTATTTAAGACATCATATGTCTAAGCATATTTTAATCTCATCTTATGCCTTGGGTCCAAAACCATTTTGATAACCCAATTAAGTTCATCCACTTTAAACGTATAGGAACCACCATTTCCTCATCTTGCTCGCAAACGGAATAGAATCAAAGCACCTTGCTATGGCAAGCCCACCCAAAACTATCCGAGTGGTCTCAAGTGTTTTAATCATGGATTGGCATAAAGAACTTAAAAGTTAAATGAAGGTTCTTTAAGGTAGATTATAAGCATATCAGCAAAGATAGTCACAATCATGCACCATGTAAGTTCCCAGGAAGATAGGTGAGCCACAAGGACTACTTAAGTACCAACTCTTCCTTAGACAGAACTCTCCTAGTCATGCACAATTAGAAATCAGCTCTGATTTGGCAACATAATCATTACCGTTTATAAACAATCAGTTTCCTTTTAAATTTCGCGTAATTATGACTTGTTTCCATAAACAATCATAAAATCCAAAATTTACAATGTCTAAATCTAAACATATTAGGAAACTATGAATCAATGTTTCAACTAAACATCTAATAAAATTCTTAACACTTAAGAACAATTAATTCATGCATCGCAACAATTAATAAAAACATATTTGAATTAATTAAGCATGCATCATAAACAATGAATTAATCTAGCATAGCCCTATAAATTTTATTTCCAGAAATTTATAGCATCCAGATTAAGACATAAAACATCTCAGATTGTAAACACAATCACAGAATAGCAGAAAAATTAAACAAACTGATTCTGCCCAGATTTGGCTTATTATGTCGCGTGACATAATCAGCCAGTAGTTATGTCGCGTGACATAACTAGCCAGATAACCAGATTTCCACATGTGGCCTACTATGTCGCACGACATAGGTAGCCAGTTCGCAGGATTTCCAGATTTCAATCAATTCAGATTACATGGCAATTAAATCATATAAAATAACCCTTTTACAGATTTAATTCATCATAATTCGAAAACGATTTTCATATTGTTTCACATAAACAATCAAAATTCTATCACATACAAAAACATGCAACAAACATATAAACAATTTATATAATCATTCTAGCATGTTAATTCAAACTTAACCATACGAACCAGGCTTTGATACCACTGTTGGGTTTTATGGGTCCATGCGCAGCGGAATTAAGCATCAAATTAACACAAAACCCAAGCCCTAAGATCCGTTCTATACGATTAAATTGAATTCCTATGAGATAGAATTTACCAACCTTAATTGCTTTCCGGTCTTGAGCTATCGAACGGATAATTATGTGATTCGTAATCACAAACTTTTGATCTTCAAATCTTCGAATCTTCAACTCCTTTGGATCTTCAGATTTGAACTCTAGGTCTTTGATTTGTTTGAACAAAATTAAGACCCTCTTTTGGTAATCCACACAAATATGAATGTCGAGAACGATTCTCGGGTTGGGAATTGCTAGATTCCTAAAACTTATGGAAGAATATTGAGAGGACTTTTGATTGTGAATTTCTATTGAAAAATTCGGCTAGCACATTAGGGTTGACATACCTCACATATTTATACTACTTTAGTGTAAATATGTTTCCTAATCGAATTAGGAGAACAGGCTGTCAAAAACGCGTCTGTGGCTAGTTATGTCGCGTGACATACTTAGCCAGTGGCTAGTTATGTCGCGTGACATACTTAGCCAGTGGCTAGTTATGTCGCGTGACAAATGTTGCCATATGCAGGAACTCTCAATCATTCTTCCTTTGGTTTAACCAATTCATTCTAGTTGTGTGTGACCCAATAGGATTATATTATGTTGGCAATGAGTTCGATCATATCGACTCTCATAAGACATAAGCGGACTCTAGCAAGCCATTATGTCTACCCAAATAATATAACGTAAGAGTTCACGTTTCCAATGGTACACTTCCATTTCTCCCTTTGTCTCACGATGTTATATTGAACACAAGTCATGGTCCACGTCAACTTGTATTTGTTCAATGCTTTCTCGATCTCGAGTATAATGATAGTCCAATCATATTGGGGTGTGGCCACACGCTTTCATCATTATCACTCATCGAGGGGCCCAAGCAAAACATCTCTCTTTCGAGGGACAAATTCCATCTTGACTTATTATCCTTCCCATCATGAATCCGATCATGCCAAAGATAGCCTTTATAGATATCGTGTTAAGATACCGTTTGACTAAAATCAAACATAACTTTCATCATATGTAAGGTCATGATAATCTCAGGTCTAGGGACTAAATGAAGCGACCATATGAGATTTAATTATGACATTTGACCATGACATAAATCTCATACGGGTCAAGTCCAGTCACTTGTTCTCTAACAAGTACCCATAATTTCAATGTGCATCTCTTTGCATATAATCATCATATGATTATCCATTGACAATTATACTAATTATTCTCTTAATAATTAGGGACGGAGATTATTACAATAAATATGCAAACTATATAATAATCAAATAATAAACATAAACGATAAAGATGATACATAACGGTTTTCAGTTAAACATAACTAAAGCCTAGGGCATTACACCAACAACCTATACCTTTGACGTTAAGAAAATATCTCTTGCAGGAAGGTTGGCTAGAAATTTCATGTAAAAATACCAGCCCTGCTCATTTCATAATTAGAATATTTTCATATTTTTTGATTCCCGATTTTCATTATGCACATAAGAGAGGAGCCGTATGAGATGAAAATCTCACGTACGGTTCTGGAACGGAGATTCTTTGAATTGAATGACGACCGTAACGAATGTCAGCTCAATCCGAAGGCAATTATGCGGAAGCTTTACAAAATTAGAATAAGAGGCGATAAAAGATGAAAATCCATGCGTAAAATTGAATTGTAAAGGGACATTAAATAAATTGACTATTCTAGAAAGGTCCTGAGCATAGAAACGAACCAGATCAGATAGGGTAGGGTTGCTTATTATATTCTCCAGCTGCTCTCCATGAGCTGTGCCAATAAGCATAATTTCTCTCTCGACAATGGAATGACAAGCTTGAACTTCAGCTTGCGTACCAATTTCATCTATAACAATCACCTCGGGCATGTGGTTCTTCACAGCCTCAATCATAACTCTGTGCTGCATAGAGGGTTCAGGAACTTGCAATCTTCGTGCACCTCCAATTGCAGGGTGTGGAATATTCCCACCACCTCCTATTTCATTGCTAGTATCAACAATAACCTATTTAAATTACCAAGAGTCGAGAAAGTCTATTTCAGTATCAGTAATTTTAAGAAACTTGCAAACCAGAGAGAGTAATGTTAAAACACAACCAACCACTCTTTTATGTAGCTCATCTGATAGGATACGAGATATCTCTCTCATTATGGTAGTCTTACCAACACCAGGCCTGTCATGTATACACAAACATAAAACAAGGATCTAAAATCCAATTACATAATAAGCATAGAAGTCCTGTGAGAGTAAGCTCTGAAATAAGACTGGTAGATGTGGGTATGTAATTTTGGAATTCTTCTTTAAGTGTCTGTATATTCAAGGGGAAAAAAATCAACGCACGTTTACAAACAGAGCTAGGAAGCATATCAGAAAGGGGAAAGAAGTGGGTCTGACCCAACAAGCCTATATCTCACTTTATCTATCTAAAAACCCACTGTTTCCCTCTCATCTAGACTCAAAAGGAACATTAAATTTAGCACAACGAACCAGGAGGGGGTGTAAGAAGAAGAAAGGAGAGAGAGAGTGGGGACAGCCATGACAGAAAAGAGAGGGTGAGGCAATGATTGGGATTGTAGCAAAGGGAGTAGAGAGATCGAGAAGCAGAGAGCGTGGAAGGAGAGAGTCGGCCCGAAGAAGAAGAGACCGTAGAAGGAGAGAGAGAGGGGGGGGGGGCTGGGGTCAGATTGATTAAAGGGGGGAGTGCCGAAGAGAGAAGAGAGAGATTGAGAAGAGAAGATCCCAGATATGGAATATAAAATGACATCTTCTCTCGTAAGCTATGCGTAAGAGTAATTTGGGGATTTAGAAAATAGTGAAAGGGTGTATTCGATAACTAATATTAGGAGGCAATGAATCTTGTCTATATTTAGTCCCTGATGCATGTTTGAGCGGGAAAAAGTGGGAGTGCTGAAGTGCTTTGCACTTCAGCTTTTATTTAGTTATAGATGGGGTTTTACGCCCACAAATTTCACCATTATTCATGATTCAAGCTATTGTTCAATGATCCGACTTCCTAGCT
>JAFEMH010004383.1:0-7500 GCA_022495995.1 Adenophora triphylla var. japonica | reverse complement strand
GGGGTATAAAAGGAGAGCTAGGGATAGGCGCCATGGACTGCAACTTTGTATCTCTCACTATACTTCCACTTTGTACTCACCCAACAAAAATTTATAAACATTTTTGGTTAAGGTAGGCTTTTCCTAAAGCCTCCCGAGGTTTTGTGCCGGAGATCAATTGATCAAGGGCTTTCCTAGTTACATCTTGGCGTAGCATCTTGAATTTTTTCATTCTTATATTCCAGTTGTGCCCAAAATCTTTCCACCCAAAAGTTAAATTTCAATATACAAGAAATTGACCAAAACAATTTGGCGCCATATGTGGGAACTTTGGTTTTTTAAGTTTGCTAAGAAAATCCACCGAAAAGTTCAATTTCAATATACAAGAAATTGACCAAAACAATTTGGCGCCGTTTGTGGAAACTTTGGTATTTTAAGTTTGCTAAGAAAATTCCAAGATGAGCAATCCTAGTTCTGGTCAAGATACACAGAATGTTGCAGGAAGGACTAGAGCACTTAGAACATCTGCAGCCCAAGTCGCACATACACTTGGAATGCCTTCTCGACTGTTGGTGCAATGCCCTAGGCGTTTAGGTATGTTTGACTTATAGCTTAAACCGCTATGTAATCATCTTTATCATTAACCTGAGGGAGACTATTCGAAGGTATTCTAACCTGAGTGAGACTGTTCGGAGGCATCTTAACCTGAGGGAGACAATTTGGAGGCGTCTTAACCTACGGGAAACTATTCGGAGGCATTCTAACCTGAGTGAGACTGTTCAGAGGCATCTGAACCTAAGTGGAGACTGTTCGGAGGTGTCTGAACCTACGAGAAACTATTCCGAGGCGTTCTAATCTGAGTGAGACCTGCTCTGAGGCGTCTCAACCTAAGGGTAGAAGGCATTCGTGCTCTGGGATTGAAATTTGTAAGGCGTTCGTGCCTGGGTGGCCGGACTTATGAGAACAACTGTGGTTTGCCTACTAGGGGTACGGTGGAGATGGTGTGACTGGTTGTGTTAAACTCGGCATTTTTAACAACACGGAAAGATTGACGTTCCAACAATGGGGTTAGGAACTAATGTGATCTCGGTGAGAATGACACATTTCGGGGGAAAAGTGTCCAGAGTTCTAATAAAGCCGGTTAGAGACTACAGAGATTGATTGACGTTCCTTGAGAAGGAGTGTCTTAGGATCCCGCTGGGATAAATGTTCGGGCCACGACAAAGGGCCGAAGAGGGATTGTTGTGCGGGCTTACACCGATTGGGCACTGGAAGGGAATGATCGAGCTTATGATTGACGGCCGAGGAAGTGATTGTTCACTAAGGGAGAAAAGGATACTCGGCTTACTATGGCGGCCGAAGAGGGATTGTTGTGCAAGCTTACGGTGATTTCCCGCCGGAAGGAATGATCGGGCTTACGATTGACGGCCAAGGAAGTGATTCATTGTACGGGCCACGATTGCCGTTGAAATGAGATGGCTCAAGCTTACGATGACCGCCGGGATTTAACCTCGGAGAGGGGGAATTAGAAATATCTAACTGGAATTTAACCTCGGGAGAGGGGGCATTAGAAATGTCTAATTGGAATTTAACCTCGGGAGAGGGGGCGTTAGAAATGTCTAACTAGGAAATTTTTTAACTTTTGCGGAAAAGTGTCAAATTTGGAAAGAAGAGGGGCAGAATTGGCATTTGGGCCAAAATGGCCCATGGCGTAAAAGAGGCCGAACGGCCTATGAGTTGATTTGGCCAAATTTAAGTCAGCCGTCGGCTATTGAAGGAGAAAGAGAAAATTTTCATTTTCAGTGTCGAGAGGAAGAGAGAAAAGAGAGAAAATTTTTGTCAATTTTCTTCGATCTTTGTTGAAATCTTCGAGAGATTATCGCTATGGAAGCGGGATTGGGACGAAGGGGTCGACATAGGAGAACCGACAACGAGAGGAAGAGGCTCAAGAGGACGGTGCGAACGACCACTCTTCCCATGGATCCGACCGAGTTTTACCAAGCTCGAGATAGCCACAAATCCAAGGAGGGGATTGCGAGGAAGGTAAGCATCCTCTAAATTCCGTCAAATTTAGAATTTGCATTCTTGAATTTTAGGAATTTTGACTTGAATTGAGTTAGGGTTCTTGGTGCCCAATTTGGGGCTTTTGACCTCGTGATGCCCTTTTGTCGAAATTGACTGTAGCTTAGTGCAATTGACGTTATGGGTAGACAACGTAAAAATTTTGGTAGAAAAATTCCATGTCTAGGGGTATTTTCCAAAATTAAAGTGGGTTTAATTCGGGACGGAGTAATTTTTGAAGTGTTTGAAGGTTCTGATTTGGACGGGTTTTTCGAAATGTTTTGAAAGTTTCGGGATTTTGATGGAGTTTTTGAAAGGCTTTGAAAGTTTCGGGTTTGACGGAGTTTTCGAAATGTTTTGAAAGTTTCGGGTTTGATGGAGTTTTCGAAAGGT
The DNA here is from genome assembly GCA_022495995.1 of Adenophora triphylla var. japonica. NCBI lineage: Eukaryota > Viridiplantae > Streptophyta > Magnoliopsida > Asterales > Campanulaceae > Adenophora > Adenophora triphylla. The sequence goes on along the minus strand of JAFEMH010004383.1, from coordinate 5,067 downwards.
TTTGAAAGTTTTGGGATTTTGAACCGTTAGTACTCCGACTGGGACAGAAATACTTTTAGGGAATGACCTATATCTTTGTGTTGATATACTTTCTTGCTATTTTGATATGTGCATGTACATTTTGTGTACGTTATCTTGTAGTAACATACTTTTGCCGTGTTCACCTGCAGGGGCGAGGTCCGATTGACATGTCCACCGTGAAGAGTAGGGGAGACGTTGGAGGCGCTCCGAGAGCTATGGGAAAGGTTCCTGGATGAGGCTCGTGATGGGGAGAGGAGTCCATGACAGTTGTGATTGACTCCAGCCTAGGTGGCTTTATCAGTACAGTGGCCACGGTGGCTTCGACGTAGAGGGTGAAGGTGCTTCACGTTGCCCTGAGCGAGTATTGGTGGGATACGACCCACACATTTCACTTTAGGTGGGGAGAGGCAACAGTGACTCCCACGGATTTCGCTGTAATTACCGGGTTGTCATTCCGAGGTAACCCTATTGAGTGGTTTGATGGCTTCACCATGGAGCAGTTGTCGAGGCTGCTTGGCTTTGACATTACAGATGCCAGGGGCCTGGGTATTCGGTACGGGCCGATAGAGGCACACTTGAGGAGGGGTATAGAGGAGTATCTGGCTGGCTCCGTGAGGATGACAGCAGAGTGCTTAGCCAGGGGGTTTTTGTGGTTTGCTTGTCAGCCACCTTGTTTCCCAATGCTGAAACGGTGTGTCAGTTTGCTTTGCTTGGCTCCTTAACTAATCTGGAGGCCATGAGGGGTTTTGCCTGGGGAGAAGCTGGTCTGGATGTGCTCTTCTGTGCCTTGGACAGATGTTCCCGGGGGGAGGACAACTCGTTCTACCGCTTTCATTTCGCGTTAGATGTGAGTTTCCTTCTTTTTCGCTTCCTTGTCTCGCTTGTACTTGTATGTATCTGCTTTGTAGCTGATATAACTTTCCTGGCGTTTGACAGGTGTGGTGCTTTGAGGTGTTTCACCCGCATAGGTGGACTACTAGGGAGGCATACACTCTCTTATTTCTGCCATGCCGACTTGGGCGAAGGCGGGGAGGAAGCCGGTGAAGTCGGGAGTGTGCACCGCGTGCGACTCACGAGGAAGTGTCTTTGCTCAGACCGAGACTTCTTCTTCGAGGATCTACTTGACTTGGTGGAGTCGGTTTGATCACTTTGTGGTGCAGCTTCTAGGGAGGTGACACGTCGCCGGAAGCCGTTGGTGGGGGCTTCATTGTGACATTCCCCGCACAGGAGAGAGGGTGTCTTGCCAGTATGCTCCGGGATCTGGTCCTTTGGTTCCGAGGGATCTGCCTCTTCATATGCAGTGTCCCATGGCCATAGTTGGGGAGGAGTTGCAATGATACAGGCAGGGCGTGCCTCATGTTGAGAACATCATAGAGGATGCCGACTATGATGTCTTTTGGAGGACGAGGCTGAGGAGCCCGATGTGATGGATAGAGAGGGTTAGGACCCTGCACTTCCCAGAGATTACCCACTCCCCCCGCACTCGGTTCGCATTCGAGGACGTTGGTGGCTCTCATAGGCGGCTGATGATTCCTATTTCGGAGCAGGAAAGGCCTCAATACAGAGTTGAGCCCAATGCTTCGGTGAGTGTTTTGTTTTGTTTTTTCTGTTTTTGTAGTAGCATTCTGCAAATGTTGCATCTGTGCCGTACTCTCTGTCTTTTGATGGCTTTCCTGGTTTGCAGGTTTCTGGCCGTACTTATGATCAAGCTGTAAGATGTCTGGACGGGATAACCAGCTATGCTAGGAGGCTTGCGGACTTACTACGGTGCGCTTCCTGGAGGAGTGCGGCTATTCATGAGCCATGCCTTCCCGGCCGTCTGCTGCGAGAGACCCATCTGCTTCCACTACGGTGGCACGGATGCGGGGCGGGGCTTTAGCCGGTTCTGGGCGAGACTGGCTGGATTTGGAGCCTCGCCACTCCTCGTATTCGGGATACGAGCGGGGGGAGTCCTCGTGAGCACAGCGCGGAGCTTGTCGCCGCGCCATACACCGGCCTTGATGAGTTTGCGGATTATTTGTCTACCGCGGATCCGGCTGCTGCGGGGCAGTATTTTGAGTGCTCGGATGACGAGCAGGACTCTGAGTAGTCCCATCGATTTCTTTTCTTAGACAATTATGTTCACCGTCTGAACATTGTTTTGTACTTGAAAGGCTCTTTGGGGCGAGCTTTTGTATGCTTTGAGCATTTATTATGATTACATTTACTTATTTTTGGCAAATAAGCAAGTAGGTTGATCAAAAATAAATAATAACGTGACATGCATTGAATAATAAAATTTGAGCTGGCAAAATTTATAACTACATGCACTGTTGCACGAGCCCGGGGCGGATGTGATGTCGGCAGTGAATGATTTGATCACGGGTAAATATTGCTTTGGTCAAGGCTTGAACAGGAGGGCCTTTGGAAATGTCAAGAGACATTAGTGCAGCTGGCTGCAGAGTTGACTTGGTCAACTGGAAAAACAGGTTGGCCGGCCTATGTCTCCATTTCAGATTGTTTAAATTGCGGTCCGCTTTCTCGCAATTTGGAAATTCTGCGCTTGTTTCTGAAGCTGAATTTGATTTCTCTCCTAAATTCTTTGAAGTTTCCTTTGTTTCTCATGGCTACATTTCCAAGGTTGTCGTCTCAGATGCAAGAATGATTTTGGAGAGGTTCCAGACGTGGGTACGGCACCACACGAGGCAAAGTATGGGATTTTTTGAAGGTTGTTATAGGATGAGGGCGGTTTGGGCTTTGAAGGAGCTTGTGTCGGATTGGGATCTTTTGAGAGTTGCGGCTCATTTTTGGGACGAAAGGAGGCATGTGTAGAGCTTCTCGTATAACGAGATCACGTCTACTCTTGAGGATTTTCGGGCTATCCTTAGAGGACCCGAGGCGGAGCGAGATTTTTCTTCACTTTGACGTGCGGCGACCACCATTGAGAAGTTGATGACCTTGCTTGGCATTTCAGCTGAAGAAGCATGCGGGATGCTGATACCAAATATGGATCATGTTGACATTTCGGGGCTGCCCGATAGATTTGCCGATGTTGATGGGAGCGTTTTACATGGGGCGCTTTTGCTTCCGTGTGTGATTGCTACTTTGTTCACATTCACATCATTGGGGGTGTGCCACCGAGGTTCCTCGGACTCTAGTGAGGCAAAGTGCGAGCCAGAAGGAGATATCGTGCCTTTGATCTTGGGCGAGACATTCCTTGGCATAGGTCGGATGGCGACCAGTAGCCGCTATATGTGGGGAGGAAGTCCCGCTATTCTTACTTTGTGGTTGAGGAACGGTTTCAAATGATGCCCGAGGTACCAGAGACGTGTGATCCTCGGTCTTTTCTCGACGTCCGCTTGGTGATAGGAGGCGAGCCGACTTGGAGCTTTGGATGGCCAAACCCCGCACAGCATCATCTGCGATGGTGGGTTCATGACCGGAAGTTGCAGACTTATCAGACTGTTCAGGAGGGTCTTCTCGTTGTCAGAGTTCCGGGGGTGTCCCAGTCTTCTTTCTACATTCCGTCTTTGGTGCTGCGGCAATTCAGGCTGGAGCAGGTGCCATTGACGAGCTTGATTGATGCTGCTACCTTTGAGGTGGGATCGCTCTTCATGGAAGATCCTTCGACGTCATTGCTTTTCATGCGGTTGTGGCAATATGAATCTTTTCCTGCCAGGGTTCTCTTTCACCGGAGAGGGGGCACTATTTTGTCCACTCGATATTTAAACTGGTACGAGGAGTGTATAGGGGAGACACAAATGTCTATTCTGTGGAGACGAAGTGAGCTATTGGGCCTTGACCGCCGTGACAGCTCGACTTTGAGGAGGGCCGAAGCGATGGCTAACCCTCGGGATTGTACCGGAGATGATATGGCTGACTATGAGGCCAATGCTAGTCGGATGACCGATCAGAGCACGAATAGGATGACTCGAAGAGAGGCAGCTCGTAATAGAGCTAGGGAAAGGGCTGCGTTGGCGGCCGTAGGTTTGATAGAGGCATCGGGAAGGGTCCCGAAGCCAGGTAGAAGGACTACGGGGATATTCCCTGTGAAGGCAAAGAATACCCATCGTGGAAAAGGGAAGGGGAAGAAAGATGAAGGACCGAGTATGAGGGACTAGACTGACCTTGCTATCCGGAATATCCACCCACTGTCATTGCAGACACATTAAATTGATTATGTGTTTTATTGTTGTTTTGCTAGCGTGTAGCGAGTCAAGAGTAGACCGTGCTTGAACTCATCAAAGATCGTTTTAACCGTAATGAATCTGTAGGTTAAATTTAAGTGTTTTTCGAAACACAAGCGATTGGTGTTGTATTTGAAATTTTATTTTTTTTTGAGACCGAACCAATGATGGCTGCCTACGTTCCCCTTTTACAATTGGACTAAGAGGCTCAGGTCACCGTAGTTCGACACTTTTAGGTGAAATTTGAGAAAAAGACAAAAGAAGTGCGACCCTGTTTTTTACCTAGATCATTTTTGGGAATGTATCTAATTGGGTATTACTCTTTTAGCACTTTGATTTTACTGAGGGGTGGTGTATGGGGAAGGAGAGTTGACCCGTGTTCTTCCTCAAACGAAGTATCTGTGGAGCTTGCTTCCGTTTACGGGGTTAACGAAAGGGTTTCCGTCCAAATCTGCTAACTTCATGGCTCCTTCGAAGAAGATTCTTTGTACCACGAACGGGCCTATCCAGTTAGGTTCTCTCACTTTTTCCGAGGGGATTATGGTCTGTGTAGGAGGCTTTTCCTTAAGTACCAAGTCACCTTCTCTGATGTCTCGGATCTTGACTTTCTTATCAAAAGCTCGGGCCATTCTGCTTTGGTTGGCATGGGTGTGTTCCATGGCTTTCAATCTGCGCTCGTTGAGCAGAGCTAGTTCGTCGTGACGGCTTTGAAGCCATTCGACTTCATTGATTTCGTTTTCCAAGAGTGACTCCTGGGAGGGATGGAATTTCCAATTCAAGCTGTGCTGTAACATCGCTTCCATTTCGTATGTGAGTGCGAAAGGAGTCTCCTATGTGATTCGACCGATGTTACGTATCCCCAAAGGGCTAGATGTAGCTG
>JAFEMH010004382.1:90000-212146 GCA_022495995.1 Adenophora triphylla var. japonica | reverse complement strand
ATGGGAAGAAGGAGGAGAAGGAGTAGGATTGTTTGGAAACACGGTGAAGAAATCGAAAACTTGGGGCCTTTGGTTGGGGTTTTCTTACGGGCCAATTGTTTAAGTCTTTTTGGCTTCTCCCCACTGAGCGGTTCTTTGCTCTCTTGCATTTGAGGAGGAGAAGGCCCGGTTCGGGTGTAGGGGATTTGGCGGGGATGAATGATGGGAATGGATATAAGATTGAGACGGGAGAATGAGTAAGCGGTTGGGTTTGGGGGCGGTTGTGAAGGAGGCGGTTGGGGAATGGGTTCCTTGGTTTTCTGAGGCGGCACCACTTCTCAGCTCTTTTCTTCTCAATTTTCTCAATCTCAGCCCTATAGTAGGCAGATAATTCTTCATCAGTCATCTTGGCTAACTCAGCCTGGGTTTACTTTGCCTTCTTGGCTCTAGCAATCAAGGGAGGAATAGTGGGATCCTCCTCTTCTTCTTCTTCTTGATAACTTCATCCTGAAGAGTCATCTTTTCCTTTTCCTTCCTTTGCTTTTTCTGACTGGGGACTGCACCAGTTGAACCACGCGGTTGGGTTGGTGCGGTTCTGGTTGGCTTGGGGAGCGGTTCTGCAGGAGTCTTTCTCTTCCTTGAAACTTTCTTCATATCCTTACCCAAAGCAGTTATTGCGGTTGCAGGAGTCATTTCCACAAAATGCTCCTTGGGTTGAAAGGTATCAGCATCATAGAGAGTTCTGTAGTCATCATTGCCAAATGAGAATCTGAAACTATGGCACGCCTTGAGCCCAAAGGATTCTTCAACTCCCCAGTGAATAGATAACTCTGGAGTAGAGATCCTTAAATCCTCCAAATGCTGATAGTTGGCAAAGATGGCGGTTAGCAATCTACCAAAAGGTCTCCATCTGGTATGCACATCTTTGGTTTTCAACTGGTAAGCATCAATACTGTTGGCAAGCTCTCTCATCAAAATCTTGGGCCAGTGGAGCTTCATACTGTTGTAGATGGCACAACAATATTGCCCATTTGGAGAGAGGTGAAGTTGTTGTGGTTCCCAGTCTTTCCACACACAGACTTCCCAACAAGGTAGCATAAATGGCTCATCAGCTCTCCAAAATCTCTCCTTGGTATCTTCTTGTAGTAGCCAGACAAGGAATCCAGTTTTCCCGTAAGGGTGAAGCAAGTAGCATCCTGAACCTCCTGGGAAACTTCAACTGGAGCACCAGACACATGGAAGTCATAGGTGCTTCTGATATCCAAGTAATCAATTGAGACCTTGAATCCTTCTACAACTCCCACTAAGCTGGGGATCTTGGTTCCATCAGACAGCTCAGTCTCTCCACGCACTGCGGTTTGATAGAACTGGTCAATGAATAGAGGGATGGTGTAGGTCTGCTGTTTGTTGAAGAGGGGAAGGATTCCAGAGGCTTGCATCTTTCTGATCATCTCCCTTCCAAGAGCATCAGACCGCAATTCTGTTTCATTTATCTCCCATCCTGGTAAGAAATACTTGGTATTCTACAAAGAAAACACACAAGTTAGAACAATTTAATAACATCACAGTTCACAAGTGGTTTGGTGCACAAATGCGGTTGGCAATAGTGCGGTTTTGGAAATGATAATTTCCAAACCTCAAGGAAACTGTGAACACAGATAGGAGAACTGATAGGAAAAATACAAAAGTGTATTTACTTAGTACGTGGCATTGTAATCCAAAGTTATCCCACACTGCAAGCGGTGCTTAGAGAGGAAGGGCTTGGTTTCCAGCCTATATACTTAGTAATACTTAAGTAATTTTCAAGCATGCGGTTTTGAAAACATGGCATGCGGTTCTTAGAGAGCGGTTGAATGACCATAAAACACATGCGGTTTGAAACACAAGGGTAGGCAGTTATAAGTGTGGTTTCAAAGTAGCATGCGGTTCCAATGATGCGGTTTAATCATGCAAAGACATAAGCAAAATTTTCAGAAATTTTCTAAGTATGGAAAAACAAGATTGAAAATTAGGTCAATCCAAAACATAAGAAAATTTTGAGGAAGATGATGAACAGTCACATGAATGCATGAAGAACACGAAGAACACCAAGAACAGAGATTTGATGAATGTTAACCAAAATGAACAAACAATATGTCAAAATGATCACATTGAGCAGTAGATTAACAATATAACAATAAAAATTTCTACTTTACTCAGAATCACCCAGAAAATGCAAAAATCATAAAGTGGGTTTTCGAAACTAAAATCATAAAAAATTCAAAATCAGTGTCCTAGATGATCATTGATCATGAAATAAAGCATATAATCCTAATCTAGGCATGATTCCGAACATAACCCAACAAATTTCATGCAATATGATCAAGAAATGAAGCATATATGAACAAAAATTAGGTTATGGAGTTCGAAGCTTGAAGATGTTCATCAATGGCGGATTCAATCAAATGAGCATGTATGATTTGCAGAACAGTGAGAAGTTTAGGGTTAGAAATCATACCATGTCGAAGATGGGTTGTTTGGGTGCCATTGACTTGAAGAAATAAAAGCTTAAATGAAGATTTGAAGAATGAGTTTGGTGAAGAAAAACTGACAATAAGGTACACGGTGCCAGAGAAGACAGTTGAAAAAGGTTGAACAGAAGGGTATATCTTCTATTTATAGGCAAAAGATTAGGGTTGGGCAGCTGAAGGGACAGTTTAAATTTCCCATAGGGTGAATCATTACAAAGGTTACACCCTTTCACCTTCAACACATCAACCAATGACGGCTGACATGAAGGCCATTAAATGCTAATGTTCCTTTTGCATTAAATGCTTTCAAAATTTAAATTTTCGTGGGAAAACATTTGCAATTAAACCCTTAAAGAAAAAATAAGGACTGAAAAATAAATAAAAGGAATTTTAACAGTTTTTTTTTGTTTTTATTTTTTAACATAAGCAAAAATTAGAAATTACTCCAAGTTGAAACGCGGTTGAGGTCCAAGCGGTTGAGCTGCAGCATGCGATTGAAATTAAGTGGTTGGCTGCAGGGTGGTTGAACTATATGCGGTTTGGTACACGCGGTTCAACAAGGGATTTGAAACTATACTTAACACACAAGTTAGCTAATAAAAAGAATGGATTTATTTAAGTTCAAGCATACCCATTTCTCCTCTAAGAAATGAAAACCTCTTGGAGTCAAGAGCCTTGGTGAGGATATCAGCAATATGGTTGTCTGTCCCCACGTACTCTAAATGGATATTCCTCTTCTCCACATGGTCTTTGAGGAAATGATACTTGATATAAATATGCTTGGTCTTGGAATGCATGACAGGGTTGTTGGAGACTGAAATAGTTGAAGTGTTGTCACACATGATGGGGCAATTCCCTTCATGGATTCCATAGTCCACCAACTGCTGCTTCATCCAAAGGATTTGACAACAACAACTACCAGCAGCAATGTACTCAGCCTCTGTGGTTGACCTTTGAAGCGAGGCTTGCTTCTTGCTTTGGCCCAAGCAACTAGTCTATTCAGAGAAAATGACAAGTACTACTAGTGCTTTTCTTTGTCCCGATAGTACAAGGCTGCATAATCTGCATCTGAATAACCTACAAGATCGAAGTTCGAATCTTTGAAATACCAAAGTCAAGGTTAGTGGTTCCGGATAAATAGCGGATTATACGGCATTTGCACAATAAGATGTGCTTCTCTAGGATCTGCTTGGTAGCGAGCACATACACAGACACTAAACATAATATCGGACCTACTAGCAGTTAAGTACAGTAATGAGCCGATCATACCTCGATATAAAGTCTGATCAACTTTCTTACCTTTGAGATCTCTATCTAGCTTATTTCCGGTGGCCATAGGAGTATCATATGCTTTAGCATTTTCTAATCCAAACTTCTTTATCAACTCCTTGGTGTATTTGGCTTGGCTGAGGATAATACCTTCTTCGCATTGCTTGATTTGAAGCCCGAGGAAGAATGTTAATTCTCCCATCATGCTCATCTCAAACTTGCTTTTCATTAGCTTTTCGAAACGCTTACAAAGTAACTCATTAGTAGAACCAAAAATAATATCATCGACATATATTTGAACAAGTAAAGTATGCTCATTATATTTGGCAATAAAAAGAGTTGTATCAATTTTACCGCGTTTAAATCCTTTTTCTAGTAAAAATTTAGAAAAAGTCTCATACCATGCCCTTGGAGCTTGCTTAAGTCCATACAAAGCTTTCTGGAGTTTGTAGACATGATTGGGAAATTTGGAGTCTTCAAATCCAGGCGGTTGAGCAACATACACGGTCTCTTGCAGTTCACCATTGAGGAAAGCACTCTTCATGTCCATTTGATATAACTTGAAATGCTTGAAAGAGGCGTAGGCTAAGAAGATTCTGATAGCTTCCAATCTTGCAACTGGAGCAAAGGTTTCATCATAATCGATTCCTTCTTCTTGTCTATATCCTTGTGCTACCAACCTTGCTTTATTCCTAGTGATGCTTCCATTCTCATCCATCTTATTCCTAAATACCCACTTAGTTCCTATCACTCCTTGATCCTGAGGTCTAGGCACCAAAGTTCAGACCTTGCATCTTTCAAACTGGTTGAGTTCTTCTTGCATAGCAACGACCCAACTGGAATCTTGGAGTGCTTCATCAATCTTCTTGGGTTCAACTTGAGATAATAAGGAAGTATGCTCGCCATAGTTCGATCTCCTTGTTTGAACTCCGGAAAACAGATCACCAATCACATTTGTGAGGGGGTGACTGCTGACTTCTTGAACCTCCGGGGGTAAGTCTGGTTGGGTGAGGTTTCTTGAAGATCTTCAATTGGAACATCGTTAGATCCTTCGGCGAAGTCATGGAAGGTAAGTTGACGAAGAGGTTCTATAAGTTGGATAGGGGAATTCTCAACTTCATCATCCCTAGGAGTTGCATGCGGAGTAGGAACCGGGTGCGGTTTCAAAGTGCGGTTTGAGGGAATTTCGGTTGAGGGAGTCTTTGGATTTTGCGGTTGAGGTTACGGTGCGGTTTGAGAGGGTTCACTGTTTCATTATGCTCAAAAAAATCATCAGCAACATTTGGAGCCAAATGTGGCTCAAGGAGAGAATGCTCATCAAAAGTAACATGGACGAGACTCAACTATTTTTTAAACTAGTTTTATTGAAAACACGAAAAGCTTTTGAATGTTTAGCATACCCAACAAAAATACCTTCGTCGGCCTTGGCTCCGAATTTACCTCTATTTTCTCTTTCGTTGTAGAGGACAAAGCATTTGCAGGCCAAAGATGCTTGAAGAATGCAATGTTGGGGGTTCTTCTCGCCAAAGCTAATAGGGAGTCTTGTTATAGGTTTTGTTGATGAGGAGCGGTTACGAGTGAAGCATGCTTTGTGTTGATTGCTTGACCCAAAAATGCTGAGGTAGCTTCGCTTGAGATATCATTGTCTTTCCGGCCTCAATCAACGTCCTATTCATCCTTTCCACAACCCCATTTTGTTGTGGAACACCCAGTGCATTGAGAAATTGTGATCAATCCATGGTCATCACAATCTTGAGCAACACCGTTGTTCTTAAATTCTGTTCCATTATCTGATCGAACACTAACGATGTCGTCCTCTTTTTGAGTTTGGAGCCATCTAAATAGTGCGGTGAGAATATCATAGCAATCATCTTTGGAAATCATCATCTCAACCCACGTATATCTTGAATAATCATCCACCACCACTAAGGTATATCTATTTCCTCCAATGCTGGCAGTGGTTAAGGGTCCAAACAAATCTATGTGAAGTAGTTGTAAGCATCTTGAAGTTGATGGAGCGGTGCTTCTTTGGTGAAAGAACGACGCGGCACTGCTTACCAGGCTGGGCATGCACTTTGCATTTCTCTGGATGGTGGTCAGCCACTTTGGGTAAACCACGAACGAGGTTTTCCCTACCAATCTTTGCAAGATACTTGAAGTTCAAGTGGCTCAACCTCTTATGCCATAGCCAACTATTTTCGCTCACATTTTTAGCTACAAAACAGAGATTAGTAATACTACATGCAGAATCTAAATCAATAATGTAAATATTACTCTTACGAATCCCTGTGAGTAGGGTGACGCCGGAAATGCTATCTTTGATAAAGCAATTTGATGACGTGAAGTTGCAAAGCATTCCTTTGTCGCAGAATTGAGAAATTGAAAGGAGGTTGTGCTTGAATCCTTCAACAATAGAAACCTTCTCAATAGTTAGGTTTCCTCTCCTTATAACACCATATCCAATGGTCTTGCCTTTGTTGTTGTCACCAAAGGTTACAGATGGACCACTTGCTTCAATGACATCTTCTAGTAATGATCTATCTCCAGTCATATGTCTTGAGCGACCACTATCAAGATACCATTCATTTTCCTTAGGAGTGACCGGCCATGAAGCGAGAGGACTGAAATGTAAACATTAAGAACGAGGTCCCCCTTTATTCCTTGGGTCTGAAGTTAGCAACCCTTTACGACCCACACTGTTTGACGGAGGAAGGAGGTTTACTCTTCCTGGCGTTGGATGTGAACCGCAAAACGTGCATTCTGCGGCCTTGTGACCTAAACCATCACACATGAGAACATTTATAAAAGCTACAAGCTTCATGAGGTTTTACTAACTCCTTACTCTTCTTAGGAGTTGCATGCGGTTTGGGAGGAGCGGTTGTAGGTGGGACAAAAGGAGCAGGCTTTAGTTTGACCACGTATTTTTACGGGAACGCTATTCTGCTTTTGAAGGCGGGAGGAGCGGTCGAAGAAGAGCGCGGTCGGACACAGAGTACCAGAGCCGCCTTTTCCACCGAAGCGGTTGGAGCGGGGATACGACCAATTCCATAAGCCATTTCCTTTGAAGCTACACTCTCGAGAATCCTTTGGCTTCATCACGAGTTCTTTCCATATTGCTTTCCCTTTGGGTAGACATAATTAATTTGTCATCCTTTACCCTTTCCTTTAGCATGCTTCCCCTTAGGAATTTCTTTAGTTAGTTCCAAAATTTTCTCATCCTTTTCACTCGAGGATGCACACTTCTCCTCTTCCTCAGATCCAAAACCTATACCTTCCTTAATTTCAGGAGGAACTTGGGAGTCTATGATTTGATCCTTGGTGGATTGAGACTTGAGCCACGAATCAATAATCTTTTGGAGATCGTTGATTTGGGTTACCAAGTCATCATTCTGAAGTTGAAGTGCAGCAACCTTAGTTTCAAGGATGCGGTTCTGATCAGCAAGAGGAGTCATACTTCCGATTTGGTCCTTAAGATTTGAAATTTCAGACCTCATCATAGTTTTCTCCGTCTTGTACAGATTAAGTTCATCATGAGCTAAGCTTAAGTCTTTCTTAAGATTAGAGAATTGATGGATCACCATTTCAGCTTCCTTGAACATCCTTACATGTTCCATGGGAGAAACCTCTTCCACCACCTTTTTCAAAATTTTCTTTGGAATTTCTTTTGAAGGTGGAGCATTTTTAGATGAGAAAATGGGACGTGAATACGAGCAATTTCCTATCTTAACGCTAGGAGTAAGTTTGATATCATCATCCAATTTATAATTTGGAAGTTTTGTGAAAACCTCTTCTTCTTCCATATTTTGCAACTCGTTTGACTCGAGAATGCTGAATCATCGGAAGCATACTGCAATTAAAGCGAGAGATTAACCTCTTCGGTTTCATCATCACTTCCATCATCGAGAATCAGTTTCAATCAAGTTGCCAATTCTTTAGAATTCTCTTCTTCCTCGAGGAAACCATTCCACTTGCGACGAGAAAATTTTGCAGGAGAGGTTTTCTTTTTCATGTATTCGTATTTGGGCTGTGGACACTCAGATGCAAAGTGACCAGGTTTTCTACAGTTGTAGCAAACTAGATCACTCTTTTTCTTTGTATCTCCAGTCTTAGAAAATGTTGCAGGAGGTTTGCCTTTTGAAAAAGTTTTTGTGAAAGGTTTTGAGGATTTTCTAAATTTTTGAAATCTTTTCACAAACATGGCAAAATCATCATCATCCATCTCAATGAGTGATGAGGTTGATATGGAAGGATCAGCAGTTTGATTGGATGTAGATGGTTTCTCCTCTTGTTCCACTACGGACATGGAAAGCGATTTTGTTTTCCCTTCAATCTCTTCAATATGATTTAATTTTAATTCATAGACTCTAAGGTTGGCGTACAAGTTACTTAACGACCAAGTACCCAAAACTTTGGAGTCTTCTAAAGAGGTAGCCTTATTTACCCATTTAGAACCTAAAGCAGATAGGAAAGTCATATTGATTTCCTTATCGGTTAAAGTTTTGCCAAGAGATCTACAAGCATTAACTACCTCAACATAGCGGTCGTAGGTTTGACGCAAGGTTTCGTTGGATTTTCTGTTGAAGTTGTTGTAGGATCTTTCAACAGCATATAATTTGCTTTCCTTGCATTCATCATCACCTTCGAGGTAGCTCTCTATGGCATCCCACATCTGCTTTTTGGTTTTGAGGTACATCACTTTCTGTAGGGTTGATACGGGGAGGGTTCCAGAAATGATGTGCCTTGCCTTGCTGTCTAAGGCAACTAATCTCTTCTCTTCATCTGACCACTCATCTTTTGGCTTTTTGACCTCTGGAGTTTCTCTATTGGTGGTTGCATCAGTGTTGGCCTTCATCGGAATTAACGGGCCATTGATCACGCACTCCACCAGCATCTCATCAATTGTTTCCAAGTGAATGAGCATTCTGCACTTCCAGATATCAAAGTGGTCTTCGTCCAAGATTGGAATGTGTGAATAGTTAACAGTAGTCATTGTATTTGAGGTTGCCATAACGAATCGGCACACAAGCTGTTAAGCTTGAAAAACAGTGGTTTTAAAATGTGTAAAGCTCTGATACCACTTGTTGGTCCCAAAGGTGCCAACAAGGGTGAAAATACAGCTAGAGGGGGGGGGGTGAATAGCTGTTTTAAAATTTTTTGCCCTCTTATAAAAACTAAACCTCTTGCTTACAAAATCTCATGCAGTTGATAATAAGCTGCAAGTGAAGATGTAAAATGCACAGCGGAATAATAAAGTGTAAAGCGATTTTGAAGAGGCGGTTTGTAAGTGCGGTTTTGCTTGGCGGTTTTGGTGAGTGCAGTTTTACAAACACGTGTGGTTTTGACAATGTTAACTCCAAACACTAATTCACAATAATGGATAACTAAAATAAGATCAAACAGAGACAGAGATAAATAATTAGCAAGCACAGAAAATATAAATGCAGTAAAGTATGAACACGTGATTTGGAGTGGTTCAATCGATAAACGATCTACGTCCACTACCAAGATGGTTAGTCTTGGATTTTCAAGAGTGATTTTACTATGAGTATGAGAGATTACAAGTTACAAAGATCAATACTCAAATTTAAAATCTATTCTATGAAGATCAAATCCTAAGACTATAACCAGTGTATCTCAAGTGATTAATCTATGTGATTAAACAAGTGAGGTGTGTGTGTGTGAGAACAAGATCAAGGCTCTTTAAATCTGTGAGATGTAGAGCTCAATGATTCTTGAAGGTGTTAAGGCTTGATTTCTGGGCTGGGGAATATTTCTTGAAGGTTGAAGATGAAGATTCAAAGGTTTTAACACTTTAAGGCGAGCTTCGGCTTACATGAACACAACACTTCTCAATTTTTCAAGCAATCTTCAAATGGTGAAGATTAGGGGTATTTATACCCAAGCATCTCAAATATAGCCGTTGGACACAGCTGTTGCAAGGACAGTACTTGATGCTTTCCCATTGGTCCACAATATCCACTTTTGTCCTTTGGTACAGCTGCTGCAGATAAAGCTGATCAGGCTCCAGCTGCAAGCAATGAGGTTAGGACACCTGTCACCTTTTCAAGATCCTTGCAGATCTTCTCTGACATTGAATCACGTGACAAGATTTAGTGGTTGACTTTTGATATTGCTGACGTGGATTCCAACGGTTAAAAAGTGGTTCACTTCAAGTCTTCAATCATTGGATGCGGTCTGGTGTGGAGCGGTTGATGATGTGCGGTTGGTTACACCAGGAGGTTGCACAGAGTGGTTGCAAATGAACTGCAAAGGTGCGGTTCATAAGCGGTTTGCACTGAGGTAGTTCATTGAGCAGAAACAAGGGAATCATACATGCGGTTGCATGTGCGGTTATGAGGGGCGGTTTGACATTCTGCTTGGCTAACCGCAACTCTCCAATCCAATGAGTCTTGTGCCAGTCTTCAAGCCTAAATTTAACCTATTCTATAAAATGGACTTAGATAAAAAATTGAAGTCTAAGCTTCATTACATAGGGTCCTAAAGTCCTTAAAATAGACAGGAGGTTATGGTATCAATCAAATCTAATACAAAATAGGAGGGTTAAAACATGCATACCCAACACAGACCATTGCTGGTATTGGTCAGGTAGTGAACGGGCTCGCTCAGGGAAGGCCGGCGGCTCAGATACAGTTAAGGGACCCTCTAGAGTTGTTTCAGAGGAGAAACCCCAGATTCATTTTTTGGTACTGCTAAGGAGAAACCAGAAGATTGGATTAAAGGGCTCAAAGTGATATTTGAGACTTTAAATTGCTCCACGGAACAGAAAGTGACTTTCGCCACTTTCATGCTGAAAGGGAAGGCAAGATCATGGTGGGAAAGTGAGAAAAGGGCTGCTACTGCTAGGGGAGTGGTAGACCACACTTGGGAGACGTTCAAAACGGTCTTCAATGAGAATACTTTCCTGAAAGTGTAAAGAACGCCAAGGTGGCAGAGTTTATGTTGTTGACTCAAGGGAGCTTGTCAGTGGATGAGTACTGCGAGAAATTCACGGACTTAAGGGAGTTTGCCCCAACGTTCTTCGACAATGAATAACAGAAGGCGAGAAAGTTTGAAGCTGGTTTGAATGACCGAATCAGATACAGGATTACACCGCTACTGCTGAAGACCTATTCCGACGTGCTTGATCGTGCCAAGGTAGTGGAAAGAGAAGCTAATAATTATCGCAGCAAAAGAGAAGAAAAGGGCAAGCATGCCAGCAAAGAGGGAAATGAATCCAAAGGTTCCACTGGAAGCGGGAACAAAGATGTTAACTACAAGAGAAAGGCTGTGGATGATGGCAAGGACAATAAGTATCCTAACAAGAATGTGGGGAACAAGAAAGATGGTAACAAAACAGAAAACCAAGGGCAAGGAGCAGTGGAAAAGCCTTGACTTTCAAAAGCCTCTACTTTGAGTATTTATAAGAAGGTCCTTTAACTTTCCAGAATTTACAAAGAAGTCCTTTGATTTTCAGAATTTTGCAAAATAGTCCCTTGACTTTCAAAAATTACAGAACAGTCCCTTGACTTTCAAAAATTACAGAATAGTCCCTTGACTTTCAAAACCCTAGTGACCAAACTGAAAAATCTAGAAATTAGGGACTGTTTTGTAATTCTTTGATTTTAGAATTTTGCAAACAGTCCCTTGACTTTCAAAAATTATTCACAATCAAAAAGTCCCTTGACTTTACTAAAATTACAGACTACAAGATCCCATCAAAATTCTCACTACGGCTTTTGACCGCTACCACTACTACCACCATTTCTACCACTAACATCATATTCACACTAGGGTTACTACCACTACTTAGACTACTACCACCACTACCACCACCACCACCACCACCACCACTACTACTACCACCACTACTACCACTACCACCACTACTATCGCTACTACCACCACTACTCGAAGACCGGGTCAAACGCTACTACTACTAGCCCCACAAACCACCACGCTTTCTACCCATGACTTACATGCCTACCGAGCTTTCCCCAGTCACCCATCCTGCACTCTGGCCAAACACGCTACCTTGGAGTTCTTATAGATTTAGCATCCGAAAGAAGATGCATCTCGTGACATGCAGTAGTACTAATCAAATCATACCATAGCCTGCACACCTTTTTTTTGGGCGCTCAATACTACTATCTCACCACTACCTACGCTACTGGCATGTGGATCCAGCTCATACCACTACTCCCACCGACCACTTGCACTACAAGACTTGCGCTCTACCACTGACTACCACTACTACTACCACTACTACTAGGTCTTAACGCTACGTATTTGACTTGACAGCCTCACTACTACCACGTCTTTTCCGTACTCCGCTACTACATGCCACCGCTAGCTGGTCACCTACTACTTCACTACGCTACCTTGATGGCCCAAAAGAAGATGCATGCCACTGAGTAGTACTAATCAAATCATATCAAACATACACACACATTACTGGGGCGCCACACCACTATTACTACAACTACTACCACTACTACCACCACCACCACTACCACTACCACTACTACTACTACCACCACTACTATCCCTACCACCACTACTACCACTACTACCGCTACTACCACTACTACGACTACTACCACTAACACAACCACCACCACCACTACCACCACTACTACTACCACCACTACTACCACTACCACTACTACTACCGCTACTACCGCTACTACCACTATTACTACAACTACTACCACTACCACTACCACTATCACTACTACCACCACTACCACCACCACTACCACCACTACTACTACCACCACTACTACCACTATCACTACTACCACCACCACCACCACCACTACCACTACTACTACCACCACTACTACCACTTTCACCACTACCACCCTAACTACTACCACTTCTATCACTACTACTACCACTACTACTACCACTACCACCACAACAACCACCACCACCACCACCACAACCACTACTACCATTACCACCACTACTACAACTACCATTACTACCACTACTACCACTACTACCACGACCACTACCACTACCACTACTACCACTACTACTACCACTACTACTACCACCACTACTACCACCACCACTACCACTACCACTACCACCACCACTACTACCACCACTACCACCACTACTACTACTACCACTACTACCACTACCACACCGCTACTACCGCTACTACCACTACTACCACTATCATCACTACTACCACTACCATCACCACCACCACCACTACCACTACTATCACTATCACCACTACCACCACTACCACCACTACTATCGCTACTACCGCTACTACCACTACTACTACAACTACTACCACTACCACTACCACTACTACCAACACTACCACCACCACCACCACCACCACCACTACCACCACTACTACTACAACCACTACTACCACTACCACTACTACCACCACCACCACTACCACTACTACTACCACAACTACTACCACTACTACCACTACTACTACCACCACTATTACCACTACCACCACTACTATCACTACTACTACCACTACTACTACCACTACTACCACTACCACCACTACCACCACCACCACCACCACCACCACTACCACTACTACCATTACCACCACTACTACCACTACCACTACTATCACCACTACCACCACCACCACCACCACTACTACTACAAGTACCACCACCACTACCACCACTAGTACTACCAGTACCACTACCACTACCACTACCACTATCACCACTACTACTACCACCACTACTACCACTACCACCGCTACTACCGCTACTACTACCACTACTACCACTACCACTACTACCACCACTACCACCACTACCACCACTACCACCACCACCAAATGAGCCGTTGCATTATATATCATTATCGTTGCATTAGAGAATTACCATTGCATTATTTCACCAAACGGCCCGCTACCACCACCACGACTACCACTACCACTACCACTACTACCACAACCACTACCACCACTACTACCACTACTACTACTACCACCACCACCACTACCAATACTACCACCACCACTACTACCACTTCCACCACTACTACTACCACTACTATTACTACTACCACCACTACTACCACTACTACCACCACTACTACTACCACTGGCCCGCTACCACCACAACCACTACCACCACAACCACTACCACCACTACTACTACTACCACTACTACCACAACTACCACTACCAATACTACTACCACCACTACTACCACTACTACTACCACTACTATTACCACTACCACCACTACTACCACTACTACACCACTACTACTACCACTACTACCACCACAACCACCACCACTACCACTACTACCATTACCACCACTACTACCACTACCACTACTATCACCACTACCACCATCACCACCACCACCACTACTACTACCAGTACCACCACCACTACCACCACTAGTACTACCAGTACCACTACCACTACTACTACCACTACCACTACTACCACTACTATTACCACCACTACTACCACTACCACTGCTACTACCGCTACTACTACCACTACTACCACTACCACTACTACCACCATTACCACCACCACCACCACCACTACCACCACCACCAAACGAGCCGTTGCATTATATATCATTATCATTGCATTAGAGAATTATCGTTGCATTATTTCACCAAACGGCCCGTTGCATTAGATGTCACTCTAATGCAACACAAAGAAAATGTCGTTGCATTAGATTAGTTATTCGTTGCATTAGACCTGATGCAACGGGACAGAATGCAACGGTCCTTTGACGTTGCATTAGAGCTAATGCAACAAGGATTGACCTCTATGGCAACAAATTTAGGCGTTGCATTAGACTTTAAATGTAGTAGTGACGACATTCAAGATATAGGAAGGGTTGTTTGAATAGTTGGTGATTCCGTTGGACTTTCCAACGCTCTGAGTAACTACTATCACCACTACCACCACCACCACTACTACTACTACCAGTACCACCACCACTACCACCACTAGTACTACCAGTACCACCACTACTACCACTACCACCGCTACTACTACCATTACTACCACTACTACCACCACTACCACTACCACCACCACCACTACCACCACCACCAAACGAGCCGTTGCATTTATATCATTATCGTTGCATTAGAGAATTACCATTGCATTATTTCACCAAACGGCCCGTTTAGATGTCACTCTAATGCAACACAAAGAAAATGTCGTTGCATTAGATTAGTTCTTCGTTGCATTAGACCTGATGCAACGGGACAGAATGCAACGGTCCTATGACGTTGCATTAGAGCTAATGCAACAAGGATCGACCTCTATGGCAACAAATTTAAGCGTTGCATTAGACTTTAAATGTAGTAGTGACGACATTCAAGATAAAGGAAGGGTTGTTTGAATAGTTGGTGATTCCGTTGGACTTTCCAATGCTTCGAGTATTTTCATGCGACTTATGAATCAAGGATTGAAGCCTTTCATTGATAAATTTGTTGTGTGTAATTCGATGATATCTTGATTTATAGTGAGACCGAGGAGGAGCATGTATCTCGATTCCGAGAAGTACTTAACATTTTGCGGACCAACAAGCTATGTGATAACCTTAAGAAATATAGTTTTCTTACTAATAAACTGCTATTTTTGAGGTATATTGTGAGTCATAAGGGGATTCAGGTGGATGATGCAAAGGTGAAGGCAATTAATGACTGGCCTACTGCTAAAACGGGGTCTGAAGTACGGTGTTTTTATAGGTTGGCTACTTTTTACAGGCGCTTTATCAAGAACTTTAGTAACATTGCAACACCAATTACTGAGTGTATGAAGAAGGGGAGGTTTTTATTGGTTTGAAGAGGCGGATAAAAGCTTCTCTATTCTGAAGGAAAAGTTGTGTACGACACTAGTGTTAGTGTTGCCTACTTTTGAGAAGCTTTTCGAGGTTGATTGTGATGCCAACGGTTTTGGCATTGGAGCGGTTTTGTTTCAAGAGAGGAGGCTTGTTTGCTATTTTAGTGAAAAGCTCAGCGATGCTAGGGGAAAATGGAGCACCTATGACAAGGAATTTTATTTGGTTGTGCAGGATTTAAAGATATGGGAGCACTACTTCATTGGTAAAGAGTTTATAATTTATTCTGATCATGAAGCTTTGAAATACTTGAACAGTCAGAAGAGAATTAGCGAGGACATGCATGCACGATGGTGTCAATTTCTTCAAAAGTTTCCATTCAGATTACAACACAAGTCAGGAGTGCATAATATTGTGGCCAATGCATTAAGTCAAAGGGCAGGTTTGTTAATCACTTTGAGGCAGGAGATAATAAGGTTTGAATAACTCAAACCTTATTATCTCCTAACAAATAGTAATCTCCACCAAATATTGCTTCTCCTTTATAAACTTCTAAGTTTCTTCCATCTCTAACAACAAAGTTTTCTGCTTAGCTTGCTTCATACTAAGCCTACTAGCTGCCTGCAATCGAGAAACTGCTGCCAAAGAGACAGCCCAATATTTGGTTCCAAGGTGATTATTGCAAAATCATACTCCCCTCATTTCGAAATAAGTGTTGAGCTTTTGTGTTTGACCCGTCCCAAAATTAGTATTGTGTTTCTAAATAAGGAAATTGAGATGATACAAACATGTACAAACAAGTAAACAACATTCCTTATAAAGTTTTCAAGTTAACTTTGTAACTTATTATTAGAGGGAGGGAATATGATTATGTTTCATTTATTAACATAGAATGTATAGTTTGTTTGTCTGATGACTTCATTACTTAATTTCCTAACTCTCATCGCTTCCCTGTTATTGTATTATGGTAGGCTAATCGCACGTCTACAAATTACTACAAGGACTCCTAATAATGTAGATAGTGGAAGTCCAGGATCGATCTCAGGGAACAGTATTGCAAACGAACACTTTGGATATGCAAAATTATCCCCGTCTATCAATCAATATCACCGGAATGATTCTTTCTTTCTTCTCCCTAATTACTTGATCACAAGATGTAAAATCTTTATCTCTTCTTTGTTAATAATTACTAGCGGCGACACGCTCAACTAATAATCCTAATCAATACCAAAACCTAGCCGGCACGATCAAGGTTCAAAGTATTAATCGATGAAAGTTTTAAGAGATTAAGATCAAGAAATTAACCTATTGTTATTTCAAATAGAATTAAAGCCAATTTTACTTTAATTACAATCCAAGATGAAACATTCAAGAATTGTAAAAGTGCTACAATGATAACCCTAGTCCGACACGATACAAGGGAGATCTAACAATAATCAATTAATAGGATAAAGGGATTGATCAATTCCTCAAAACCCTAGAAATCGATTTGAAATTAAGAACAAGTAAAATTGCAATTAGGGGAGAGTAATCAAAAGAAATCAAACCTCAATTGAAAGTAAAGATGGTTCAAAAGTTACAAATCCAAAGCAAGAGAACTTAGCCTTCCATGGAGATTCAAAGCTTGAATATTGTTTTTCAAAGCTAATGAAAGATAATATCCCCTAAAAGACCGCTGAGAGAAAGTATTTATACTTCCTCCCTAAACCCTAGCTAAAAAGGAAAAGAAAATAAATTAAAAATAAAAAAATTGCAAAATTACGTCATTCCAGCGATCAGGGCACGACTCGTCCCTAGGGTCACGAGTCGTCCCTTGGTCTTCCTTCAATGGGGACGAGTCGTGATGTGGGGACGACTCGTCCCGGGTCTCCGCAGCCCTCTCTGAACCTGGCGTCCCCCCTTTTGGGGAATAGTTGGGCCAAAGGGGGACGACTCGTCCCCTGAACTAAAATCACTGGTTTCTTCACGTTTTCTCTTCAGTCCTTGGCTCGCTTCCGAACCACCTTGGCTTGACTTCCATGGAGTAACTTTGATGAACTTTGAGCAACACTTGAGGACCAAAAACACTTACATCCAAAGACTATCTAAGAAATCTCTCAATTTACATCTTTTATCTCAAAATCCTCACAATACATAGTATCACTCAAAAGACATCAAACCAAGCAAATTACATGGAAATAACACAAAATAATACCGGAAAACATAGGAATTACATAGAACAAATCCGTGCTATCAAATACCCCCACGCTTAGACCATTACTCGTCCCTGAGTAATATCCTAAACTCCAATCTAGCACCGGCCTAAAACAGATGCATGGAGGGTAATGATTCCTAGTCTCCTCTAATCCGCCAACAAGTCAATCAAAAGTCATAACAGAGTACAAGAAACTCCGTCTCCTTATATCACCAATAAATATGATCAATGAAAACAAATGACCTTAACTTGATACCAACTCCCAAAATAACAGTATCCAAGCTAAGGTCCTCACACAAAAGCCAAGGGGAACTAAATATAACCTACGTTTCCCCCACGCTTGGCTCTCACCACATCATCCCTCAAAATAAAAGTTGTTCGGGTGTTAATCCCTCACAACTACCTCATGAAAACAAACTCCTACACCCCCTTATAACTCCAGAATGAATGAGGATTTCAAACCTATCTCCTCTAATCCGAACCTCCTACAACAAAATGAAAATCCTAACCCGAAACTCCGAACCCCCCTTATGACTTCAACACCGGTGAATTAACGGATAGAAAGAATTTCACTCACTCACCTTTTGCCTAGGTGCCGTTTCCGGTTTTCACCTAGCCTCTCGTTTTCTTTTTTTTTTTTATACAGACTCTCTCCTTTTGCCTAAGTGCCCTCTCGGGTTTTCACTTAGCCTCTCATTTTTTTTTTTTAATAGAAATCAAAAGAAACTGTACAGATACAAACATCCCCCATACCCCCACGCTTAAACTACACAGTGTCCTCAATGTGTGTGCAACAATAAAAGTGCTAGGACATTAAAAGCGTAAAAGGGAAAAAAAATAATACCATCACCGAGGTGGCCACGCCACGGCCGCCACCGCCACTCCGGTATCGCCACCGACTACCCGACCGTGATCGCGAACTAGAACCCACACCAGAGTGTGCATCCGTCTAGCCGCACGCCTCATCTCACGGGCCTCGCTACGGGACAACAAACCGGCATACGCTCATCTCGACACTGGGACATATGCGGAAGGTCCTGGCGCTGCATCATCCAGGACTCCATCTCGTCGCCGGGCGGCTATCTATCGCAATCTGTCGGTCCTGCATCTCCTCCAATGTATCACCATACTCCGCCCACCTCCTATCCTCAAAAGCCACCCGGCTCATGAACCTCTGATCCTCGTAAGCATATCTCTCCTGGGTCCTCCTGTCCTCATAGGCATATCTCCCATGCTGCTCATCTAGAAACGCCCTCATCTCATCCCACTGATTAAACGAGCCCTGCTGGCCCTGGTTATGCTCTTCTTCACCGTGACCACCCTGCTCAAGCCTCGCTCCTGCTCCTCATCATCGTCTTCTTCAACATTATCCATCACATCCTCTACCCCGGGCATACGCCACTGCCTGGCCTGTGTGCCACTCGGAAATGCGGCTCCTGCCGTGCAAATAACCGTCCTCCTCGGATCACCATACTCAAATAATAAGGAAAGGTTGCCCGCGGCCCTCGGGTTCCTCGCAAACTTGTCATATTGAATAAGCCACTCTCTCGAATATAGACTCGTGCCCCCTGTCAACTTTACCGCCTCGGGTTTTAACTCTCCAACACAAGCTGCAAAGAATCAAAGATATCATCCCTCCTACAGAAATGTTGCCCTTTTTGGTTAGGGCGAACGCCTCACATCTCTTCATAAAGATATCCAACCAATCCGGAATGACCTGATAACTCCTTAACCCCGTGCGCAAAAGATTTATCATAGCAAGATTTAATTGCGCAGGCTCCCCGTTCGCCAACCAAGTCATAGCCAAACCTCTATAAAACAACTTCCAAGCAGGGTGGGAGAGAGAAGAAGCTCTAAGATATTTTTTTGTGCAAGGCAGTCCCGTGAGCTCCGTAAAGAAAAAGCAGCTAGCCCCATCAACATCCAACCAATCTCCCCTTGGCTGGTCAACCCCCAGGATTTCCCTCAACTCATCGTAGGACACTCTATAAACTACATCATCAACTTGAACCCGAATAGTATTGGCATTTGCCCCCTTTCCTACCTCCACGGTCGAAAGAAATTCAAGAGTATATCTCAAATAAGTGTCCGCTCTCTTCCCCAAGAAAGTACTCAACCCGGCTTGGTTCATTAACTCTGCAACTAAGGTTTCTAAACCCAAAGCTCTTAACACCGGTTCATGGAGGAAGGTGGTGACTTGAATTTTCCTACTCTCCAAATTCCGCCACCTTTTCTTTTGAGCGGAAGACAAATTGAGCAATCCCATATATGGCAAGGAAGCATTAGGGGGAGGGGGATCATTTGGGACCTCGGATTGGGTAGATATTCTACCTCTTTTGTTGCCACCCCCTCTACCATCTCTTCCCCTAGAAGTCATTTTTTTTTAACACAATTCACAACTCCTCCACCACACAAAATTCACAAAAAAAAAAATCAAGTCAAACAACCCACCAAAACAACAACAAATACCTTCAAATTCCCAACCGAACCGCCAATCAACAAATTCAACAAATCCCAACAAATTAAAATGCAAGGGAAAAAGTTGAAAATTTTACCTTACCAAAGCATCAAAGCAGTCCAAAAACCCTCCTTGTATCCTCCAAAATAGCTTCCAAGAACTTTTGACCCCAAAAATTCGAATTTAACTTTCTAGGGCTTGATGAAATTTCGAATTTGGGGTGGATTGAAGGCCAAAATTGAAGAAAGTGGGTCGGAATTAGGGAAATAGGGTGGATTAGGGCTTGGAATTCGAAGAAAAGAGGGAGATTTGGTGGAATTTTCGGTTTTGGGTAGAGAGAGAAAGCTTGGAGCTTTAATGGTGGGTTAGGAGGTTGAAGAAGGAGATAGAAGGAGGGTGGGGCTCGGTTTTGGCTAGGGAAGGGTAGGAGAGTGGAGATTTTGGTTGTAATGGTTGGAAGTTGGTAGATTTGGTGGGGGGTGATGGTGGCTTTGGTGGTGCTTGAAGAGAGAGAGAGAGAAGAAGAGGGAAAAGAGGATGACGGCTAAGAAGGGGGGGGGCGACTGCTGAGGGTTTTTTAAAACCCTTGGTTTTGATTTTTTTTTTTTTTTTTTTTTTTTAACGCCCAGGGGACGAGTCGTCCCACTGGTCACGAGTCGTCCCTTTTCTGCCCCTCTCTGATTCTGGCGTCCCCCCTTTGGGGAATAGTTGGTTGTTTCCTGGGGACGAGTCGTCCCTTGGCCTGTTCCAGCAGCTTTTTGCAATTTTTTTATTTTTATTTTTATTTTTATTTATTTTTTTTTCAAAACAGGCCCAGGTTTTGATCCTTTCTCCCTTGCTACTCCCTGCACAACACCACTAAAACAAATACCCTTAGTAGCACCAATTCAATTCATGATAAAAAAAATAAACTACAACAAACTAAAAAACTAAGAATGATGATTAAATCCCGGGTTGCCTCCCGGTTAGCCGCCCTTCTTTAACGTCTTTAGCTAGACCTAATGCCGGGTAAGCCCCCGGCTAGCATCAAAGTTTAAGTCCTTGACAAGACTCAAGAAAGAAGGTCTACTCATAACTAGGATTTTGGAGATAATGCACCTCCATATCCTCATTTATTCCCACGCCATCATGATACAATTTTAGGCGTTGACCATTCACTTTAAAAACCTTGTCTCCGGAGATACTACCAATCTCAACCGCACCATGTGGATATACCTCCCTCACAATAAAAGGTCCGGTCCACCGCGACCTTAGCTTTCTGGGAAACAACCGGAGACGGGAATCAAATAAAAGGACTTTTTGACCAACCTTAAAGTCCTTTCTATTGATCATTTTATCATGCCAAGCTTTTGCCCGCTCCTTATAGAGTTGGTTGTTCTCGTAGGCTTCTCTCCTAATCTCATCCAACTCACTTAATTGCAATTTTCTCTCCTCACCGGACCCATCTAGGTTCATATTGAATTTTTTTATGGCCCAAAATGCTCTATGCTCCAACTCCACCGGTAAGTGACAAGGCTTTCCAAACACTAACCGATATGGGGACATACCGATAGGTGTCTTGTAAGCCGTCCGGTAGGCCCACAAAGCATCATCGAGTCTAAGACTCCAATCCTTCCTAGACGGATTCACGGTTTTCTCAAGAATAGACTTGATCTCCCGGTTGGACACCTCCGCTTGGCCATTAGTTTGGGGGTGATAGGCGGTCGAAATCTTATGAGTAATATGGTATTTCTTAACCAAAGCTTCGACCGTCCTATTACAAAAATGGGTCCCCCTATCACTAATGATGGCCCTAGGCATACCAAACCTACTCACAATGTTGGTCTTAAGGAAATTGACCACTACCCGTGAATCATCGGTGCGTGTGGGGATTGCTTCAACCCACTTGGAAACATAGTCAACCGCCAACAAGATGTACAAGAAACCAAAAGAATTGGGAAAAGGACCCATAAAGTCGATTCCCCATACGTCAAAAATCTCACAATTTAAGACGAAGTGTTGTGGCATCTCATTACGTCGACCAATGTTACCAACTCTTTGACACCTATCACAAGATTTGCAAAAATTATATGCATCATAGAACATGGTAGGCCAATAAAAACCACTCTCAAGCACTTTCCTCACCGTGTTTCTAGCACCGAAATGACCACCGCATGCATGCTCATGACAAAATCTAAGGATGGAATGAATCTCACAATCGGCTACACACTTACGGATCACTTGGTCCGCACAATGCCTCCACAAATAAGGCTCATCCCACACATAATATTTTGCCTCACTCCGAATTTTATCCTTCTTAGATTTATTAAGTCCCGGAGGGAACTTTTGTGACACAAGAAAATTGACCAAATCTGCATACCACGGTGCAGACGACTGAACCACCCAAAGAGACTCATCGGGAAACTCACCCCGAATTGAACAATAATTAGAGGGCTCATCCTCTTTAAGCACAAGACGACTCAAATGGTCGGCCACAAGATTCTCGGCCCCTTCTTATCTTTCACCTCAATATCAAATTCACTCAATAAAAGGATCCACCTAATAAGTCTAGGTTTCGCCTCTTTCTTGGTCATAAGATACTTAAGAGCAGCATGGTCGGTGTAAACAATGACTTTGGTGCCTAAAAGATATGACCGAAACTTCTCAAGAGCAAACACAACCGCCAACAACTCCTTCTCGGTTGTGGTATAATTCCTTTGGGCATCATTGAGGGTCATAGAAGCATAATAAATGACATGGGATGCCCTCTCAACCTTTTGACCCAAAACAGCCCCAACTGCATAATCACTAGCATCACACATGATCTCGAAGGGGCGAGACCAATCGGGTGCTTGAATTATGGGGGTGGTGGTCAACCTAGACTTCAACTCATCAAACGCTCCCTTACACCTCTCATCAAAATGAAAATCAACCTCTTTTTGTAATAAAGTGCATAGAGGAGAGGCGATTTTTGAAAAATCCTTTATGAAGCGCCAGTAAAACACCGCATGACCGAGGAAAGACCGGACCTCACGCACATTAGTGGGATAGGGAAGGGAAGAAATGACATCTATTTTCGCCTTATCAACCTCTATGCCTTTCTTTGACACCACATGACCCAACACAATGCCTTGCTCAACCATAAAATGGCATTTTTCATAATTCAAAACCAAGTTTGTTTCAATGCAACGGTCCAAAACAAGAGCAAGGTGAGCAAGGCATTGGTCGAATGAGTCTCCATGAACAGTGAAATCGTCCATAAAGACCTCCATGAAATTCTCAAAAAAGTCGGAAAAGATGCTCATCATACACCGTTGAAAAGTCGCAGGTGCATTACACAATCCAAACGGCATCCTCCTATATGCAAAGGTGCCAAAAGGGCAAGTAAACGTAGTTTTCTCTTGGTCTTCCGGGGCAATAGGTATTTGAAAATACCCGGAATAACCATCAAGAAAACAGTAATATGCCCTTCCGGCTAACCTTTCAAGCATTTGATCAATAAAGGGGAGGGGAAAATGATCCTTACGTGTTACCTCATTAAGGCGCCGAAGGTCGATGCAAACTCGCCAACCCGTTTGCTCCCGGATTGGCACCAACTCTCCCTTATGATTTATGGAGACGGTGATCCCGCCTCGCTTTGGAACACACTGAGTGGGACTCACCCACTTACTGTCGGATATGGGGTAAATGATCCCCATCTGTATTAACTTCAGCACCTCCTTTTTTACCACCTCCATCATTGGTGGATTCATCCTCCTTTGCGGTTGCTTAACCGGCTTTGCATCATCTTCCAGAACAATCTTGTGAGTACACAAAGATGGACTTATGCCCTTAAGATCGGCAATAGTCCACCCAATCGCCTCCTTCCTTGCCCGAACCACCTCTACCAATTTCTCTTCCTGTACCTCATTCAGCTTGCTTGAGATTACCACCGGCAACGTATCATTCTCTCCCAAGAAAACATACTTCAACCCCTCCGGTAGGGTCTTCAACTCGAGCTTAGGTGCCTTTTCAATAGACGGCACGGGTTTCCACTGGCGGAATCTCTAGCGCACCTTCACATACCCCGGAGTATCACTGTTAAGCTCATTCTTGCTTCCTTCAAAGCGTCGAAATTTCAAAATCCAACTCCGCCAACCCCAAGGCATTCTCTAAAACCGCCTTCAAATCATCATTGGTGCTTTGCTCACCTCAAAAATATCCTCTACCACGAGGCTCGATTACATCCATGAAACATAAAGAGTGGACGTCCTTTGGGTATTTCATGGAGTCAAAGATGTTGAACTCCATGACACGCCCATCGAACTCCATAGACAACGAACCATTGGCCACATCCAACTTGGTTCTAGCTGTAGACATGAAAGGCCTTCCAAGAAGAATGGGGGCCTTAGGATCAGAATCCATGTCCAACACGTAAAAATCAGCCGGAAAAATCATCTTACCAACCCGGACGAGAACATCCTCTACTAACCCCTTCGGATAAGCGTTGTGACCGGTCGGCCATTTGTATAATTACCGGGTGTCTTGCAATGGCCCCAATTTTAGGTTCTCAAACAATGTGTAAGGCATCACATTGATTGAAGCCCCCAAATCGAGCATTGCCTTGTGCTCAGATGAATCCCCTAGAGAAATAGGGATCACAAACATTCCGGATCATTACACTTCTTAGGCGGCTTCCTCGATAAACGGCGAAACATGCTCATGAACCTTAGCCTTTTTCGACTCCTCAACCTCGATCTCTCTTAGTGGTACACAGCTCCTTCAGAAACTTGGCATACCTCGGGACAGTCTGAAGAAGGTCCAGGAACGGAATGTTCACCTCAAGCCTCTTGAAAGTATCAAAAATTGCCTTGTCAGGCTCCAGTTTCCTTGACTCTCTCAAGGCTTGAGGAAACGGCACATCGGCTCTACTACTGCGGTGGCACCGACTCGGATGCGGTACCCTTCTCTTCCACGACTGTTTCTGTCGGCTCGGTCTTCTCAACCTCTAACTCCGGTTCCTCGTTGATCACTGTGTCTATCAACTTTTTACCACTCCTCAGTGTTACAGCACTCACATTTTTCTGATTCGGATTCGGTTCTGTCCTTGATGGCAACTTTCCCGGGTCGAGCCTCCAATCTACCCACCGCATGCAATCTGTCCCATCTGTCTCTGCCTCTCAAGACCCGCGATACTCGTATCGAGTCCTCTGTGATGCTGGCGAAGACCGCTGGATAAGGTGCTCATACTTTGAGCCAATGTGCGGAACATATCTTACGTAGGCTTGTCCTGTGGTGACTTTGCATTTCTTCTTCTTCTTTGTCATTGCTTGTTGTGGTAGCTGCGGTGGCTGCATAGGTGGCCTAAAGCTGCACGGATCTGGCGAACCGACAGAAAACCCCTCGGATTACTGACCTGATTACCGAACTGCGGCTGCTGCGCCCCATTCGGATTGGACCAAGCGAACCACGGGGTGATTCTTCCAATTCGGGTTGTACGTGTTACGTCTCGGCCTCAGAATCTCTTTGCATTCACATCTTCATACTCACCCGTTTGTAATGTCGGACACGAATCCGTCGGATGAGTAACATCGTAACAAATACCACACTGCTTCGGTGGCTGTCCTAGCATCATTGCTTTCATCATACTTTTGATGTCCTCAACATCGGTTTTAAGTTGATCCGCCACCCCACTCTTGGACCAGTTTGCATTAACACACGACACTTGACCTCATACCATGCGTCCGGGTACTCTTTGCTAACTCCTCCAATAATTTCTGAGCTTCCGCAGTAGTCTTGTTTAGTATGCTACCCCCACATGAAGAGTCAACCATTCGCTTGTCCTGATCAGTAAGCCCTCAGGTGGAAATACATAATCGGTTGATCGGCATCATGCAGTGGTAGGGACAACTCCGAGTGAGTGTATGAAATCTGTTGAAGTAATCGTAGAATGATTCATCCCCCTTCTGCTCCATATTGCTTATGTCCCGTTTCATCACATTGATTTGATTCACCGGGAAGAACTCATCCAAGAAAGCCTCCTTTAACATCTGCCAGGTGGTAATGCTGTTCGGGCCCAGGTGATAGTACCATACATTGGCCCTGTCCTTCAATGTGAACGAGAAAGCTCGGAGCAGAAGGCTGTTCAATTGGGAGATCCGAAGGCTTCAATGCTTGTTGCATACTTGCACAAATTGGGAAACATGCCGATTTGGGTTTTCACCGGGTAGCCCACCGAAACTAGGCAATTGATTTAGAAGCCCGGTTTCAACTCAAATGTGACTCCCGCCGGCAATGCAGGAAAAGTAACTGCCTGCGGTTGCTCCGTCCAGTTTGGAGCAGTTTTCTCCCTGAGTGTCTGTGCTGCTCTATCTCCCATCTCTGTCTCCCAACAATTATAGTTCAACCTCCTGTTTGCTTTACGTCCTTTCCTGAAAGAACGTTCAATTTCTGTATCAAGAGGCACAAGTAAATCGTTAGTAGAACGGGTGTGAACCATGCACGGTTACACATCACAAGAGAGCAGGGTATATCACTTAGCAGATAACACAAATACTAAAATAAAAATAAATAAAAAAAGAAAAAGAAATAGATTAAGAACAGAATATGATCGTAAACAATTACACCGTTCCCCGGCAACGGCGCCAAAATTTGGTAGGCTAATCGCACGCCTACAAATTACTACAAGGACTCCTAATAATGTAGATAGTGGAAGTCCATGATCGATCTCAGGGAACAGTATTGCAAACGATCAAGTCACGCACACAAATGGGGGGTTTTTTGTTTGTTGAATAATTATAATCCTACGACGGGAATTAAAATCTAAGTTATGAATAATAATGTAAACGAACACTTTGGATATGCAAAATTATCCCCGTCTATCAATCAATATCACCGGAATGATTCTTTCTTTCTTCTCCCTAATTACTTGATCACAAGATGTAAAATCTTTATCTCTTCTTTGTTAATAATTACTAGCGGCGACACGCTCAACTAATAATCCTAATCAATACCAAAACCTAGCCGGCACGATCAAGGTTCAAAGTATTAATCGATGAAAGTTTTAAGAGATTAAGATCAAGAAATTAACCTATTGTTATTTCAAATAGAATTAAAGCCAATTTTACTTTAATTACAATCCAAGATGAAACATTCAAGAATTGTAAAAGTGCTACAATGATAACCCTAGTCCGACACGATACAAGGGAGATCTAACAATAATCAATTAATAGGATAAAGGGATTGATCAATTCCTCAAAACCCTAGAAATCGATTTGAAATTAAGAACAAGTAAAATTGCAATTAGGGGAGAGTAATCAAAAGAAATCAAACCTCAATTGAAAGTAAAGATGGTTCAAAAGTTACAAATCCAAAGCAAGAGAACTTAGCCTTCCATGGAGATTCAAAGCTTGAATATTGTTTTTCAAAGCTAATGAAAGATAAGATCCCCTAAAAAGACTGCTGAGAGAAAGTATTTATACTTCCTCCCTAAACCCTAGCTAAAAAGGAAAAGAAAATAAATTAAAAATAAAGAAAATTGCAAAATTACGTCATTCCAGCGATCAGGGCACGACTCGTCCCTAGGGTCACGAGTCGTCCCTTGGTCTTCCTTCAATGGGGACGAGTCGTGATGTGGGGGACGACTCGTCCCAGTCTGCAGCCCTCTCTGAACCTGGCGTCCCCCCTTTTGGGGAATAGTTGGGCCAAAGGGGGACGACTCGTCCCCTGAACTAAAATCACTGGTTTCTTCACGTTTTCTCTTCAGTCCTTGGCTCGCTTCCGAACCACCTTGGCTTGACTTCCATGGAGTAACTTTGATGAACTTTGAGCAACACTTGAGGACCAAAAACACTTACATCCAAAGACTATCTAAGAAATCTCTCAATTTACATCTTTTATCTTAAAATCCTCACAATACATAGTATCACTCAAAAGACATCAAACCAAGCAAATTACATGGAAATAACACAAAATAATACCGGAAAACATAGGAATTACATAGAACAAATCCGTGCTATCATATTAGCAGGCTGTACTGTTGGGGTCTAACTCTAAGCCATTGTGGTCAAGGATGTTAGAAAACAATAGCGTACATGATTACATCAACAAGGATCGACCACATACCAGAAGCAAAGAAAGATGTGATTGATATTCTCAAGGAAAAGGCTACAAGAGAGATGCCATGTATCAGAAATGTCTTTTATGGAAATAGACACCATACTAGACTTCCGAGCTACAAATTAAATTTGCAAGGTTCGGTCAGCCAAAAAAAGAGTGCTCAGTTTGCTCAACATAGTTCAAGCCAGATGCAGTGATAAACCACCTATCTTGTTGCCAATCCCTAACAAAAATATTCCAGAGGAAAAAATGGCACAGTATTCCTCACATTTAAGCAGGAAATCAATCAACAAACATAGTATTAAGGAGAATTGGCCAAATCGTATCCGCTGATCATGGTCAGCCAATCTTAAAACTCTCCCTTCTCATGAACGGACCATTCTGGTATTCCGAGATACATCCAGTAATAAATCTTGTGTTGCAAATCGGTCTCCAGGAATTTTCTCATATACCTTCGGAATACCAGCGCCACACACTTCCAGTGGAGCTTTATTCACATCCCCGACTTCTATGAACCTTTGCAACTGTCATTTTGAGCCTCCACCTATATTTGTTAGATTCACTAGGCTCACTTCTTTGCTGCTGTCCTATGTTTTCATTACTTCTGTTGTGCTTACCAGTTTGATCTCCAGTTGTCCCTAAACATAAATTCCTAACCTTCAGAATACCAGAATACCCCTAGCATCAATTTGTCTGTGTTAAATTCTCCTCATCTGAAAAGGTTGTACTCAATGTTGGATTGCCCTTGCACGTCAAACTCTTCAGGGAACAAAGGTTTCCCCACTTGATTGCTTTCATAGTCCGTTGCGTTCTACTGAGGACCTGCAATTGGACCATTTCTATCTCCAGGTCAGTATTTCTTGGTGTAATCCTTCTATATATAATATGGTTAGATCATTAAATTTTGTGATTAGGATTTTTTTTATTTATTTTTAATTGTGTTAGGGATTGGCTGCAGCACATGCTTTTGATCAAGCTGCTTTCGTCTGATTTGGCAGAGTTCAAGTCAGTATTTCTTATTTATTTTATTTTTCCACCTATCAAGTATTGGAATGTAACAAGAGGGGGAAGAGAATGCAATGAAGGGGCTAGCATTTGGGCAGTTGGGGTGACGAAAATTGACTATTCGAAGGCCTCCAGATATATAGACTATTCCATGACTTTATCAGTGATCACAGATGACTTTTCAGACTCATTTAACTTTATTACCAATCCAGTAAAAAAGAAGTAGATGATCTTTCAAATTCACTCGACGCTTCGAATTCCACGTTTTAGTAGTTACATTTTATCTATAATATAAGTATGCAAATAGATAAATATAATAGAGTAATATTGTATATACAAGTAATTAGATATGTATACCTTACGATGATATATACAATGAATATGTTATTTAGTAGTGTTTGTATTTATGTAGAAGCAAGTTTTTTTCTTTTATTGAAACAAAAAATAAAGAAGCAAAAAGTGTTTTTCTTTTATAACAGAAATCATGAATTGGCAGGAGCAAATGTTACCACTTTTCATGACCTCAAATTTTTTATTTTCTTTATTGGGCCTCTTAAAATTGGGGAATATTTAATGTTCAAGTTGAACGAGATTGTTATTTTTATTTTCTAATAAACCCTAGCATAGAAAGGAGACAACTACGAAATTCAATCCGTGAATTCTTTTAATCTGATTAAACCTTTGTTTCTTGTCTACTTGTTTTCTTTAGTTTCAATAATTATTTTAGTTTCTTGCTTTAGTAGTTTAATTAATAAATCAAAACAAAAACCCCCTGGTTACTTTACATTAATTAAATCAACTTGTTAATTCACTCAAGTCTCTGTGGATTCGACCCTTGCTTGTGCATACTACTACAATGGTAGCTAGTACACTTGCTAGGTATTTTATTACACAGTGAATTTTTATCCATCAAGTTTTTGGCGCCATTGCCGGGAACTTGTTGTGATTTTTAACAAGTTTATTTAATCGGTGCATGTTTGGTAGACGTTCGCTGAACTTCCCAATAGTTCCTGCGAACGATTTTATCGACAGAGTTGGTAGGGGCATTCCCCCTATAAGAGAATCAGACACCGAGTCTGAAACTTCTGTCACGGAGACAGTTGTTGAATTAAGTGAGTTGAAAACTTCTTCCACCGAGGAAGAAGAAGGATTGAATTTTGTGATGGCAGATCAAATTATGAATGCTTTTGCCAGGCCGAGAGTCGACACATTGGTGTCGTGCATAGTGTTGCCCGATGCAGCACTGGCTTATGAAATAAAAGGCCAATATTTTAACATGCTCCCTAATTTTCATGGCTTAGCTGGTGAGGATGCACTTGCGTTTTTGAGAGAATTCATGTCTACTGTGAGTGGGT
Organism: Adenophora triphylla var. japonica; assembly: GCA_022495995.1. NCBI lineage: Eukaryota > Viridiplantae > Streptophyta > Magnoliopsida > Asterales > Campanulaceae > Adenophora > Adenophora triphylla. The sequence goes on along the minus strand of JAFEMH010004382.1, from coordinate 181,478 downwards.
TCCCTACAAAGGAGGGGGTTACTTCGGAACACTTGCGACTGAAGTGTTTTCCGTATGCACTGAAAGATAAAGCCAAAACTTGGCTACTTTTACATACCTAATATCTATACTTCTATTATATACTCCTATATAATAGTACCTAATATCATACCTCATATTATCGTCTAATATATTCAACTAATAGTTGAATTTGAAAAGCCTAGGCACATCAATAGCTAGGATGATGTGGCTTCCTAGAATGTAAGATAATCTCATTTCTTGATGAGGTGTCACACCCATATTTATTTTCGCCTACTTTAATATACTACAAGTATGGATTTCGATCGCCAAATTCATCTTAAATTTACCCCGTTAGCTATATTCTGTTGATAAAAAATCAATCGTCGCTAGTAGTCGGTGAAAGTCTTGGTGACCATCAACATTTTCTTTGTTTTTGATTAATATTTACCTTTTAAATACTAGAATAATGAGGGTTAGACGAAGTTAATCAAAACATGGAAGAGAAGAATTTAATTGAATGACTCAATTGATTATGATGCTAGAGATACATATTTATAGGAATACAATGAGGAGGTAATCTCCTAGAAGGAGAAGGTTTCTAACCAAAATAAAATTTTAGTAGTGAATCTGTAGTCATTTCGACCGATTCAAAATTTACCTACATAAAATTCACCACAATTTTTCCCCACCCATGTGCCACAGAATTTTGTTGCCGGTACCAATGAGTTTTGAGATGTAGTTGCTTTTCGTTGGTGGTTGAGTACCCCAAAACTTACTAACGTGATTTCGTCTTAAATATACACTAGGGTATAGGGTGTTGCCCGTGCTACGCACAGGTTACTCAGGTTATCATCAGATCAAGATGGCGGAGGAGGATAAGGCGAAAACAACATTTAGAACACCCATGGGAAATTTCTGTTATAAGATGATGCCGTTTGGTTTGAATCCATATATGGATTTATTGAGCTCGCAAATCAAGTGTTCATCACCCTTAGAGGAGAATCCTTCAGGTTGTTTCATGTAAACCTCTTCCTCTAGATCAACGTTAAGGAATGTTGTTTTCACGTCTATTTGATATGTAGCTCTAGGTCAAAATGTGATACTAATGCCAAAACAACACGCAGAGATTCTTTCATGGATACATGAGAAAATATTTTAGTGTTGTCAATTCCTTCCCTTTGTGTAAATCCTTTGGAAACGAGTCTTGCTTTATGTCTCTCGATGTTACCTTATGAGTATTTCTTTGTTTTATAGACCTACTTGCACCCAATGGCTTTGGCACCATCGAGCAAGTCAACGTTCTATTTTACCTTTGTACAAGCGATATACACTTATGGAAATCTCATTATATTAAAAGGTCAAAAAGTCAAATGTGACATATGTTGTTCAATTCTATATCACTCTTGTGACGTGTTCATATTTACAAACATCGCAATCACCATCGCTGTTATTGATAACCTCCGGCAGTCCAAACAATGCGTCATACGCATCCATAATGCACATATCTCAATCGTTGCGACACCACCACCACTGTTGCCTCCATAGACATCTTTGATGTTCTACATCTTTCCTCGTGGAAATCACCACACAATCAACGATTTCTTCAATGTCGGCCACATCAACAACTTAATAAACTATTTCAATGAAAATCAATATCAAACCCAAATATAAATAAATACACCAAAAATCAAACTTTATAGAAATAAAAGAAATATTTTTTATCACAAACTGAAAAAAGGAAGATAATATTAAAAAACGAAAGTAAAGCAAATATGAAAAAAAAAAGAAATAAAACTAAAATCAACTTTACAAATAAGTAAAAGAAATCAAATCATAATCGAAAGAAAAAAAAATAATCCAAACAAAGTTCTTATTTAAAGCCAAGTTGTAAATTGTCTTACAAAAATAGCAAAAGCAAAATGAAAAAAAAACTTTAATAATTATGAAACAAAAAAAATCTAATGCATAAAAGAAAATCAATATCAATATAAAAACATACAAAAAAAAGTAGTTCTTACTGCTAGAGAGTACTACTATTACTGCATATAATTAACCTTTTAAAAAAGAAGCAATGGCTATGCTGTGATGCGTGGTAATTATTGTTATTCCTTTTCTTCTTCCTTCATGGCTTTAGTTTAGTCCATTCGTAGCGACCTTCCAATGGCAAGTCCTTCAATATATCGTAATTATACTTCACAGTAAATTGTTTACGGATACTTTTCTCCGCAGCGGCAAAGAATTCTTCAAGTTCGGCTTCAGGCGGCATCTTCTCCACCATTGAAATCCGGCGAGAGGTTGCCGCCTCCGGCGGCTTGGCTGTCGACTCCAGTTCGCCTGAATCTAATTGAAACTTGTTCGATCATATACTTTGTATCATATACACATACCATATACTCTAAATCATAGCCCATATAACTATACCCTAAACCATAACACATACCATATTGTCCTCTATTTTATATTATATACTTTCATTTCTTTAAAAATTCTTAATTTTTTTTATATAATTTTTTGTGAAAAATTTCACTACTAACTAACATCTCAAAATAGTTTTATATATCCATAAAAAATTAAAAAAATTAAAAAAGTAAATGATATTGTTCGTTCCTCTTTTTTCTATTATATACTTTCATTTCTTTAAAAATTCTTAACTTTTTTTATATAATTTTTTGTAAAAAAATTCACTACTAACTAGCATCTCAAATAGTTTTATTTATTCAAAAAAAATTAAAAAAGTAAATGCTATTGTCCGTTCCTCTCCTTTTCTATTATATACTTTAATTTCTTTAAAAATTCTTAATTTTTTTATATAACATTTTGTACAAAATTTCACTGATAACTAACATCTAAAATGGTTTTATTTATCCAAAAAAAATTAAAAAAGTAAATGCTATTGTCCGTCCCTCTTTTTTCTATTATATACTTTCATTTCTTTAAAAATTCTTAACTTTTTTTATATAACTTTTTGTAACAAATTTCACTACTAACTAACATCTCAAATAGTTTTATTTATCCAAAAAAAAATTAAAAAAGTAAATTCTATTGTCAATCCCTCTTTTTTCTATTATATACTTATATTTCTTTAAAAATTGTTAACTTTTTTTATATAACTTTTTGTAAAAAAATTTACTACAAACTAAAATCTCAAATAGTTTTATATATCCAAAAAAAATATTAAAAAAAATAATAAATGCTATTGTCCGTCCCTCATTTTTTCTATTATATACTTTCATTTCTTTAAAAACTCTTACCTTTTTTTATATAATTTTTTGTAAAAAAATTCACTACTAACTAACATCTCAAATAGTTTTATTTATCCAAAAAAAAAAAATTTAAAAATCAAATGTCTATTGAGAAACAATTATAATATATTATGTGCGTCTAAATATAAGGAATTATTTTTTTGACATCTATTCATTTGAAAGTTACCAAGGATTTCATCAAGGAAATATTTCCTTGGTATTTATTTCTTTGTAATTCCCTTGGTAATTATGACGGGAATCTTCCCACCAATTTTTAAAAATATTTTGAGTGATTGCCTAGGAATATATTCCTTGGTAATTTTGGAAGGAAGTTTAGCACCAAATTGAAATTTTAGGTGATACTTTCCAAGGAATTTAAAAAGAAAATTTTCCTAGAAAATATATTCCTTGGTAAGTTCCTTGGAATTCACCATCGAAAAAGTATTCCTTGCTATTTCCATCAGAAATTACAATGGAAAATATTTCCTTGGTAAATTCCTTGCAAATTTCACTAGGAAAATTTCTCCTTCCTAAATTCCTCGGAATTCACCATGGAAAAAAAATTCCTTGGTATTTTCCTAGGAAATAAAATTCCTAGGTAAATTCATTGGGAATCACCATGGAAAAAAGTTTTCATAGTAAACTGTCATCACTAATCCACAGTTTTTTCGTAGTGTAGTGTAATCAATCAATGTGTTTCAGACATAGTCTTGTTGGGGGAACACTTACAGGAATTGATTGAGTCTGCACAGTGTTTGTTCTAATAAATGGTCTAATGGATATAAGGACTAAATGTCTTGAACTTCAATGCTTGAGGAATATCAGCACTTGCACTTCTTGACAATTCTACTCTCAAAGTCTTCAATTCACCAACCCTTTCAATGCTCTTAGGGGGTATTTATAGTTATCTTCAAGATGAGCTATTGTCTTTGAAGGGGTTGAAGGGACGACTTGGACTGACAAGCATTAATGAGAATATCTTCTTCATTGAATGATTGATACTTGAAGTACAACCATGCTTGAATTATCCACCGGCACTACAAGAAAGTTGGTTATTTACGGCGGGCAACACGCATCCGCCGTATATACACTACCAGAAACAGGTGGTTTAGCGACGGAATTATCAGCGACGGATTCATTCCGTCGCTAAATAGCGGCGGAATATAAGCTTTAGCGTCGGAATTATTTTGGCGTCAAATTTAGCGACGGAATTTAATTACGCCGCTAAATTCCGCCGCTAAAAGGAATATTCCTCGAATATTCGTTTAATTACCGCCACTATTTTCGCGGTTGATTTACCGACGGAATATTCCGCCGCTAAATCTTTATCAGCGACGGAATTATTCCGCCGGTGAAAATATATCATTTTTTTATTTTTTTATTCATCAGCGTCGGAAATATTCCGACGGTGAAATTAAAATATTTTTTTTTTGAAATATTACACCGACGGAATATTTCCGCCGCTGAATAATTAATTTTTTAAAATTTATCAGCGTCAGAAATATTCCGACGGTGAAATTAAATGTTTTTTTTAATTAAACACCGACGGAATATTTCCGCCGCTGATAATTTAATATTTTTTTATTTATCAGCGACGGAAATATTTCGTTGCTGATAATAAAATTTAATTTTTGTTTATTTTTAGAACTAATTAACAAAATAACAAACTAAAAAACATTAAAATATCATAAATATTTATGATATTTTTGAAAAAATAAATAAATCATAAATATTTATTAATTTTAATTTAATAAATATCATTATTTTTATTTATATAAAATATGAAAGTTATTTTAAATTACTCTCAAAAAAAAAATATGAGTCAATAAATATTATTTTTGAAAAAAATAAATAAATTCTAAACCCTAAACCTAATACCCTATATATACACTATACACTATACATTATACCCTATACCCTATATCCTATACCCTATACACTATACCCTATACCCTATACACTATACACTATACACTATACACTATACACTATACACTATACACTATATCCTATACACTATACACTATACCCTATACACTATACACGGTCACGAGGTGCCGTTGAAATTACCCGGATCCGGCTCGCGCACGTGCCCCGACATCTCGCATCGTCGGGAGGTGTCTCGCTGCGTTTTCGTTCGTAGAGTCGCCACACCGTTTTGATTTAGCCCAAAACATTGAGAAAAGGCTTAGTTTAAAAACTGTTGTTGTGTGATGAGATTTTGAGTTCGGAGGTCAGGTTATGCCTCGGGAAGAGAATAGCAGAGCTCACCCGAGTTGCCTCGTAAAAATGAGTCTTTCGGTACCCCTCTTTCTTTAAAAGTTGTGTGTGTGTGTATGTGCTTTTAAAAATGCATGCTTTATATGATGTCTACATTGTATGCTATGTATTAAAACGTATTGAAATGGTAATGGAAGGAAGCCTTACCCATGTTGGTTTGTGTCTATCTTCCGCTTGGAAATAGTGTTTGAGTGTGAATAGTGCTCCGGGACGGACCGGGATTGCTTCGGGGATGCACCGGTGTCTGCAGACAGAGCTTTGGCGTGCCTCGAGAGTAGGGGTGGTTCGGTTGGTATACCGGCTTCATTTTGCTTGTACCGTGTACCAACCAAGTAAGAATTGGTACACAAAAATTCGTACCAGTACCAACCAAAAAAGTCGGTATACCAAGTTTATCGGTACGGTTGGTACCGGTTGGTATTCGACGAATACCAATTGTTATTGAAAGACAAAAAAAATTGCAAATAACTCCATCGTATATATAAACAACAAATTATAATTCCCACACAAAAAAAAACACAATAAATCCGCAAAACAGTAATCAGGAATTTCAAACCCCCCCTCCCCTCCCAACCAATCAGTTCCATCAAACCCCACTAATTAAGAACTAAGTCCATCAAAAAATAACCAAATAAAAACACCAAAATCCAACAATCACTCACCACGAAAACATGAATCTACCAAATTTACGACAAAGATCAAGAAAACCGACCCAACATAGAAATTCACACCAACAGCCATCAACATTACCAACCCAAAGCAAAATCACGCACAATCAACAAACAAAAAAAAGTAGAAATTAAACGTACCCACATTGAAATTCCCCAACAAAATCACGAATCACGCATGACCGGTCCGTCTGCAAAGCATAAAATTGAGATATACCCAGTTGAGGGAACGAGCAATTGAGAAACGAAAAGGGGTCTTCCGGGAAAACCCTCTTGTAGAAAGAGAAGAAAGGGCAAAAGAAGATGAATAATGGAGGAGATAGAGAGGGAGAGAGAGAAAGTGTTGTGTATGTGTGTGTGAGGGAGAGAACGCTGAGAAAGAGGGTTAGATTTATTTTTTTATATTATATATATATATATATATATATATATATATATATATATATATATATATATATATATATATATATATATATTTATAATTTAAAAAAGTCGGTACACGGTATACCAACCGAAGTCGGAATTGTATACCGTGTACCAACCAATTAGGCACAGTTGGTACGGTACTACCGTACCGAGACTTCGGTATACCGACTTCTGTTACCAATGTGTACCAATTATAATTGGTACGGTTGGTATGCGGGTTGGTTGGTACGGTCAAGTACCATTTGCCACCCCTACTCGAGAGTGTCAGGTGTGTCCTTGTGCAGAGTTTCGGCGTGCATTGGGATCGTCGAGATTGTTGACTGGACTTGGGCAGAGGTTCGACGTGCCTCGGGATCGTCGGTTGTGCTCGGGCAGAGTTCCGTCTTGCTTCGGAATGGACCGGGATTGTCCGGCAGGGCTTCGGAATGGACCGGGACACATCAGGATAGGCTGGAATGCCTCGGGATGGACCAGCAAGGCTTCGGGAAGGACCGACAAGGCTTTGGGATGCCTCGGGAGTGCCTCGAGGCAGCTCGGGAGCGCTCGGCAGGGCTTCGGAGTACCACGAGTGGCCTTGAAATGCCCCAAAGGGAATCGAAAGGGACCGGGATTGCCTCGAAGGGTCTTAAAAGGGGGCCTAAAGGCTGGGGGAGAGAGAGAAGAAAGGAGGTGTATGAAAAATGAGAGGGGGAGCCCTCTATTTATAGGGGTCTGAAAATGGCTAAAGTTGTCGCGGGACACAACCTGTCATTACCATTTTTTTGGTTTTCCTGGATTTAAGGGAATATTGTGGACTTTAAGGGAATTTTGCAATCATGATGTCTGGATACAAAGTGGTCCGCACGGACCAGTCTACAGTCTCAATATTTTGCAAAATTTCTAAAAAGTCCTTTTGCTCTTTTTTATCCCCAAAGGCCCCTCCTTGGTTTGGTTAGTGGTTTTTGAAGGCTACGGGTGTTCAGATCACGTTTGTGTGAGTCTGAGGTGTTTTTCGTGCGTCGAAAGGGAGTGATCCGGATTTGGGTACTTACAGTTGTATATACTTTATATACGTACATTTGACATATATGTATCTGTGATTTTAGTTATATACGGCGATTAACAAATAGCCGCCGTATATATTAGTTATATACGACGGTAAACACGGAGCCGCCGTAAATAGCAACATTATATACGGCGGTGAACACGGAGCCGCCGTAAATAGCAACATTATAAATGGCAGTGTACAATATCCACCGTAAATATTAATAAATACTGCGAAATGAACTTCCCCAAATTTCCCACTCTCAGTTCGCGCAAAATCAAAATTCCCCCTCTCTCTCTCCTCTCTAGGGCAATTTGATTCAATCAATCGACGACTTGCCGCCGGTGACCATTAAAGGCGGAGGGACTGTGATTAGTGAAGACGGAGCCGGTAAAGACGGTTGCAGATCAGCTCCGGTGAAGAACCATGCTCCGGTGAAGATTATTGCAGCGGTGACCTGTGAAGAACCAGCTCCGGTGAAGATTTGAAGAACCCTGCCGCCGGTGAAGATCAACCTTCTTTCTCTCTCTAAAATCCTCGTTGTTGTCACCGTCAGGTATTGGCTTTTTACTTAAACCTTTGATCCATCATTTTTTTTAATGAAATTTAATTTTGTTTTTATATTTTTTTTTTGAATTTTTGATTAATTATTTGCAGTTGATGTTTTTTTTTGTGATGGGTTTTGTTTAGATCTGTAGTTTGAATCATGATTTGTAACAGATGGGTGTTTGGGGTTAAAATTTTGATGGTGAATTTTGATAATTGTTGCTCCCAACTGTGATTACCCATCAAACTGGACTCTGATCTTTGTAAAGGTCAAGACAGGCTTGAGAGAGTTTGGGGATGCTTCATGGATAGGTTTGTTATGAGCTAGCAAACTTATATAGTTCTTTGGGGTCCAGTTGATAAGAATCTACAGGGTAACTGTCTGGGCAAGCATAGTAAAAGGCCACATTCTCTACTATGATTAGAGGGTACCCTCTTGCTTGACCAGTGTTTGATGTTCTTAAAGGTGAATCTTATTCAGTGGTTCTCTATTAGGAAAAACTTCATGGAGACTTTTTCAGGAAAGCTTGAGGTGGATCATAAATCTTTTGTTCAGTCGTGCATTCTCGTGTTAGATTAGTTAGTCTTTTAAATGAAAATTATTTGTTTCTTCATTCTTGGCGTACGATTTTAAAGGAATATGGTGAGGACAGAGGTCAGAATTTTCGGGATAGAAGAGGGTAGATCTTGTATCTCGCAATTTAGTAATTTACTGATGTGTTAGGAGTTCTTTGGTAGTAATGCTTACTATGTAGGAGTAGTGTAGAGGCTGTTTGCCCTTGGAATAGTTAGGTCCCTAGTTACTAGAATGTGGCATTTACTAGAAAGTTGGTTATGCTTTAAATTGCCTATTGTGTCATACTGTTTTATTTAGTTACTATTTAGATTTAGTTACTCTCTTTTAGAAGAAAACTTATGTGTAGATTTGCACTATGAAGATTAAGGCGTGTTATGTTGAACAAATAGATTGATTGGTTGAATAGCGTTAAAGTAGTGGTTGATTTATTCAGTTAAATGGATGGTTAGGAAACTCGTGTTTATTCTCCACTAGAATACCCTTAAAGCAACTATTCCAAAATGTCTCTCAAAATAAAAAAGATCGACGCTCATTTAGCTAGTCATTAGATTTGAAATAATCCCTTAATGCTACTACATGACTCATTTATATCACGTTACATATTATTAGCTTTTCAATTAGGGGGGGGTCTTATGAGAGAGAACGAATGAATGTTGTCATGGGGTTATACTATATCATGGGCCCAAGCTCGACTAATAGGCTAGGCTCCAACAATGTATATTATCTATCGAGCCAAAAGTTGTACATATTTAGACTATGTTTGTTTATGAGTTTATTTTTATTCTAAAATTTGTGTCTCTCAGTCTTATATATAGGTTGTATTTTAACGTTAAAAATATCAAGTCATATATGGACAAAAGTAGGATTGATTTGGGTAACCGAATTTCAAATGAGTATATGTCTGGAATTGACAACTTCCTCGACTTTGCATTCTCAAAAAAGTCTCTTGGTGCTAAAGAAATATATTGTCCTTGTAAAAAATGCTCAAATCGTTACCAAAAAGACCGTGCAACCGTGAAATCACATTGTATTGAAGTGGGATTTGAAACAAATTACAAGAATTGGACTAGGCATGGGGAAGAGTACATTTCGGCGTATAAGAATGATAATAATGATAGGACAACTGAAGATGGCATTGAAATTGAATTGGGCGTGCAAGATTGTATGAGGCAAATGGTACATGAAGGGATGGGTATGCCAAATAGTAACCAGCCAGGAATTGAAGAAATCGTACAATCAGATGCAGCCACTGCAAAGTTTCTTAGACTTTTGAGAGATGCTGATCAAGCCTTGTGGGAAGGGTGTGATAAGTTTACAATACTCTCATTTATTGTTGAACTTATCACTGGAAGGCTAATTATCGAGTGGCCGATAAGGGTTTTACTTCTTTATTAAAGATTTTCATTAGGGCATTGCCTCATTTAGAAAAAGTGCCAAATTCCTATCGTGAGGCATACAAGATGACTGTAGATTTAGGTTTTAGTTATAAAACATGGGACGCGTGCATTAATCATTGTATGTTGTTTCGAAATAAAACTGAAAAACTTACTAAATGTGAAATTTGTGGAGCCTCTAGATATAAGCAACAAGAAGAAGGGGGTAGCGGTGAAGGTGCGGAAACAAGTGGCAAGAATAAACTTCCCAAGTAGGTAGTGATAAAGGAAGTATGGTATTTTCCCTTAAATCCAAGGTTGCAAAGGTTGTATTGGTTATCTAAGATCACGACACTCATGAGATGGCATGCCGAGAAAAGAATAGGCGATGGTGTGCTGAGGCATCCTGCAGATTCTCGTGCGTGGAAGGGATTTGATGAACGTTATCCATTATTTTCAAGTGAAATTCGGAATGTTATATTGGGATTAGCATCTGACGGATTTAATCCTTTCAGAACAATGACTATATCTCACAGTACTTGGTCGATTGTGCTTATGCCATACAATCTTCCACCTTGGTTATGCATGAAACAACCATATTTCTTCTTGTTGGTGCTTAATTAAGGCTCAAAAGGGCTGGGAAACAAGATATATGTGTATCTCCAACCGTTAATTGATGAGTTGAAGGAATTGTGGGAAGATGGTATATCAACTTATGATGCATCAAGGAATGAGTTGTTCACTTTACGAGCTTCACTATTATGGACAATAAATGAATTTCTTGCATATACAATGTTGTCTGGATGGAGAACTAAAGGTGAATATGCTTGCCCTTGTTGCAATGTGTGACCTCAAGCACGATGGTTGGAACATGGTGACAAGTATTATTATATTGGTCATCGACGCTTCTTGCCTAGGAGTCATGCTTTTCACAAGGATAAAAGCTCTTTTGATGGTACTCATGAAGTGAGAGATAAGCCTAAGTTATTGTTTGGAACAAAATTTCTTAAAAAAGTTGAAAATATGGAAACAGAGTATAAAATAGAAGATGTTTTTAAAAAGAGGAAAAGAGAAGAGGGTGAGAAGCAACAAGCCAAGTTGGAGAAGAGAAAGGTTCCTAAGTTGTGTCACAATTGGAAAAAGAGGAGTATCTTTTTTAAGTTGCCATATTAGGCAAATAATCATGTTCGTCATAATCTTGATGTTATGCACATTGAAAAAAATATCTGTGATAATGTGCTACATACTCAGTTAGGTACTGCGGGGAAATCAAAAGATAATGAGAAATCAAGAAGAGACCTAAAAGAGATGAACATTCGGAAACCATTGCATCTACAAATGCTTCCATCTCGCAAAGAAATTATGCCTCCGGCTCAGTTCACAATGAGTAAGAAGCATAAAGATACATTCTTGAAAGTTCTAAAGGGAGTCAAAGTCCCTGATGGCTACTCGTCAAACATATCTCGTTGTGTACATCTAGAGGAAATAACTATTTGGGGTCTTAAGAGCCATGATAGTCATATTTTGCTCCAACAACTACTCCCTTTAGCTGTTCGAAAAGCATTGCCTACTTCTTTTGTTAAAGCCATCATTGAGTTGGCAAATTTCTTTAGGCAATTATCCTCAAAGGTGAATACACTTGCTGATCTCGAAAAGATATAAGATCGGATGATTTTCACACTATGCGCTCTCGAGAAAATATTCCCACCAGCTTTCTTTGATGTTATGGAGCACTTGCCGGTGCATTTAGCCTAGGAGGCCTTGCTAGCAGGCCCAATACAATTTCGTTGGATGTATCCAATAGAGAGGTACATCCATATTAAATTTATTTTGAAAAAAGTTAAATTTCTTTTTATATCTGGTTTAGCATAAGTAAATGTTTTTGTAGGTTTCTACTTACATTAAAATTATATGTTGGAAATCGAGCCCACCCCAAGGCCTCCATAGCTAAGGCAATTGTGGCTGAAGAATGCATGACTTTTTGTACACAATATTTGGATTACATTGAGACAAAGTCCAATCATCTTAGAAGAAATGATGATGAAGGTGACGAGTTAGGCCGCTTTGTAGGAAAAGAAGAGGAAATTACCCTTGATTACATCATACGAGTACAAGCGCATAGATATGTACTTTTCAATACTGAAGATGTTTAACAATACCTAGAGTAAGTGATTCCTTACTTGAGGCTTACATTCCTTATATCTTTTATATTTTAAATTAATACTTAATTCATATTTCCAATATGCTCAGAATGCATCGTGCACATTTGAGGGAGACACTACCTCGTAGTCAACGACATCTTTTAGAGAAAGAACATAATGATAAGTTTGTTAGCTGGTTTAAGGATTATGTAAGTATGAAACCACTTTCATATGATACTTTCTTTATTGTTTTAAATATTTTCTTATTAAATTTTGTTTTTTATAAAAGGTATGCATGACGAAAGATGCAGTGCCTGAAAGAATTAAAAGTCTTGCATTGGGTCCTCATATGGATGCCAGGCGGTTTAAGTCTTACATAATAAATGGTTTTTGATTTCGAGTGAAGGATGTCGATAGACGGAGGAAACCCCAAAATAGTCGAGTTATGCTAAATGCAAGTGTGACAAGTTTTGCAAGCCGAAAGGATAATAATCCCATTGCAGGGGATGTTAACTTCTATGGGGAGTTGATTGAGATCCTTAAAATACATTATAGCAACTCAATAAGATTTGTATTGTTTAAATGTGATTGGGTTTATAATCGAACAGGCAAGATGGAAGATGAGCAAAAATTTACTCTTGTAAACTTCAATCACAAGTCGTATAAGGATAATTGAGTTGGTGATGAACCATTCATATTAGCATCTCCAGCTGAGCAAGTTTGGTATGTTAAAGATCCTATAGAAAGTGATTGGAAAGTTGTGATGAGGATTACACCAAGAGATAGTTTTGACATATATTCAAATGATAATAAACAAGTTTCAGATTTGATTCCACAATTGGTACCATTTTGCTCACAAGATCTGGATGAAAATGTTACTAACGAAGAAGCATCGTGGGTTCGAGAGGGAGTTGATGGGGTCGAGATTGAAACTACTAATATCAATGATGTTGATGTTGATATGGCTGATAATGATGATGTTGATATGGCCGATAATGATGATGATTAGTTTGAGTATTATTTGTTTAGATCTCATTTGCTTACTATTACTAAGACAATGTTATGACTTATGTTTCATGTTTCAATCAAACTTGTTATTTTGTATGGTTGAATATTAATATTGTTAATTGTAATATATATTTGTTTAGATCTTATTTGCTTACTATTACTTAGGCAATGTTATTATTTATGTTTCATGTTTCAATCAAACTTGTTATTTTGTATGGTTGAATATTAATATTGTTACTTGTATTATATATTTGTTTAGATCTCATTTGCTTATTATGCAATTTTACTCACATTTATGATTATGACTTTGTAATATGCATTTTCATGTTTCTTATATTTTTTTAGCCAGATATGCCACCAAGGAAGCAAATAGGTGAGGGCTCATCAAGGAAAGGAAGAGGGTTGGCAAAAAAAAATGAAGAAATGGGGTAAAGAAAAATTGAATGTCATATTTAATAAATTTGGACAACCCTGTGGTGGCGAAAGTGCTCAACTAGCTACTCAGCTCGGGTATTTTGTGAGAAATGGGGAAAATTTCTCATTAACTAAAGATTGGTGTGAGATGGAACATACAATTCTAGAGAACATATGGAAAGATGTTCAAGTAAGTTGTAATCCATATTCCTTGCATAAATCTCATGTTTACTTGATTAGTTTTTCTTGGCTTTAGTTTTGTATTCTAGTAAGTAGTCAAAAGTCTTATGATTCTCTAATAATTGTTCTTTTTATTTGTTGAATTGTATATAGGATAATACCAATGCACCTCCCGAGTATGAGCAAATTTGCTATCTAGCTCTCAATAAACAATGGAGAGATTGGAAATATCAGGTGAGACAAGAATATAATAAGTATGCAACAAACGATTTTATTTACTTGTAATATGTATTTGTTTAGATGTCATTTGCTTTCTATGCAATTTTACTCACATTTATGATTATGACTTTGTAATATGGAAATATCAGGTGAGATATGCATATAATAGGTATGCAACAGACGAGGAGTGATTGGCTCACAAACCTGATGCATATGTTGATTCGGATCAATGGGTTGAACTTGTTCATACGTAGAGTTCAGAAAAGGCTCAGGTATATTTCAAATTAATCTTAATCTATTATCGTGAATGTCTTATATGTTTCAAATTAATACTAATATTATCTTCTTTTTTTCAGGAAGTATCTCAAATAAACCAAGGGAATCAAACAAAGCAAGAGTGTCTTAATAGGACTGGAAAAAAGTCGCATTGCACACTCCTAAAAGAGGTTTGTCATCGTTCAATTTAGTTCTCAGTTGTCAATTAATGCTTCTTTTTGTATCGTATATAAATATATTTTTTTGTCAAATGATTCTATTATAAATGGTAGAGAGAAGCCGAGGGATTACCCACTGATCGAGTAAGCATAATCTCAATCTTTTCTGTTTCAGTTTTGTTCTTGTATAGAATACTTTTTCCATTTCTAACTTCATTTTCATAATATTAATTAAAGTTAAAATAATTATATTGAACATGTTGTTTTTTGTTACAGTTAACGCTCAATGATGCGATTGAAGAACTACCAGAAGAGGAACAAAACTCTCCAAGCAAGTAAGAACAGATATTCACAAATCTTATAATAAATGATGGTCATGGGAGAGTGTGCTGTATGGGACAAGGTCTTACCAAAACTAGGGTATTTGGTAAAGCCTCAACTTCTCAAAGTGCTTCTGCAGCCCGTATTGCTGAACTTGAGGAGAAGATGTCATTCATGCAAGATGATTATGCAAGGCGTGCAGAAGAATTTCAAAAGCAACTTGAGGATCAACGCCAAATGATAGAAGATTTGAAACGTAATTATATGCAACATCATGGAAATGGCAGTAATAGATAGGCAGTGGTATATTTTCTCAATCCTATAAATCTAATATCACTAGTTGTTGACTCATAATTCATTTGTCTAATTTAATTAGAAATCTTGTTGAATTGGGTCATGCTACAATGAAACCTGCCATATCAAGTTTGAACCACTAGAGTTGAATTAGCTGTAATGGCCTTCCCTTGATCCTAGCTTTATGTGCGAGTTATAACTATACTTTTGGAAATGGAGTTGTGTCCGATGTTGACGAACTTTGGTCTATCTTATCGTAGATAGAATGAAGCCTTGGAACTTTCCCATTATGGATGTTTATTTAGTGTTTGATTAGAAGAATATTAAGCAACGAATTGAAGTGAGAATGGCAAAATTTATAAGGAGGTTCAACTGGCGAGATATAATATATATATGTTAGTATTCCATCTCTTGTAGCTATTGCATTTTTTCCTCTGAATTTAATTGGAACGTCAATTGGTACAGGAGTGTGCCTTATTTAAAATGTTTAAAATGCTGCCTTTCCTTGCAATGATTTAGACAGTTAATTGTTGATGTTGTTTTAATTTAAGGTTGGCATTTTAGTTATCTCAGTGTTACATTCTACAATTGTGCAGATGGGTGAGACATTGTGGATACCGACAGTGGGGTGTTCACATCATCTTACGAACTGGCTAATTTCTTTGTCAAAAATCTGGGAAGATGGCACAAGGATTGATTGTAGTACCAAGCACAAGGATGCCATGCCATAAACTACAATGTCATTTTGCTACTTATAATTGATTCATGTAAACATTGAGTTTTGGATTCATGCTACAATCTTTTTTGTGTTATTGGCTAAGTTAAGTCTTGACATTGTGTTGTATACATTTACGAAGCCTAGTTATTTTATACAGGTAGCATTTGTGTACATGTTGCATTTATTTGTGTACAGGTTGCATTTGTTTCCTGCTGGTGTATTTTTTGGGAAAATTAATAATACAGGGCTCACTGGGAAAAAAAGTCTACGTATTTACGGCAGATAAACGAAGCCGCCGTAAATAGACTAGTTATTTACGGTGGCTTAATTTATCCGCCGTAAATAAGTACAATGGATGACCCGTCCCCAAAGGGGGATGAGGGTATCAGATTGGGTAAAAATGGGGACGATTCGTGCTATGGTGGATGACTCGTCTCTTATATACGGCGGCCTAGACCCGCCGTATATAATATTTCATTATATACGGCGGTAACCTAACCGCCGTATAAAGCTTCCTCAAATACGGCTGTAATACATACGGCGTATTTGTATTTCATTATATACGGCGGTACATTAGCCGCCGTATTAATTTGTCCTTGATTATATATGGCGGTTGTATTTCCGCCGTAAATACTATATACGGTGGTATATCCGCCGTAAATACTATATACGTCGCGACTTTATATGATACACTATACCCGCCGTAAATACTATATACGGCGACCCCGATCACTAAATATGGCGGATTTTTACCGCCGTATAAAGTGATGTTTCTTATAGTGCGGGTAAAGAGGTTGTTGTGAGTACTTGTAACTTGAACATTCCATGAAGTAGTTACTGACAAGGTAGCATCATGGTTTTAATAGCAACTACTCTACCAACTTTAGCTAATAGGTGGGAGCAATTAATGCTACGTACCCTGATTGGGTCATACATGAGAGAGAGAGATTTGAGAACCAATGCCACTATTGCAAAAAGACGCCCGGCTACTGCAAAACAAACCTAGATCATTACGGTGGTTAAGTGTTTATTCACTTTTTCCTTAACTCGTAAATTCTTTGCTCGCATATTTCTCTTGCTAACTGCTTCTTACTTTTTATCGTGCAGTCCTTACCCTCGACCAGGAGGCTAACATGGAACGCACATCAGAGTAAGTGATAGGAGGAAGAGTAGGAAAGCCCACGGGGCGGCTAACACTACAAGAAAAACAGGTTTTAGCGACGGAAAAATCCTTCTCTAAAAGCCAAAAATCCGTCGCTAAAGTCATTTAGCGACAGATTAGCGATGGAAATTTTCTGTCGTTAAAACCCTTGTCGCTAAATTACAGCGACAAATTTTTGAGCCGTCGTTAAATTAACGACGGATTATTCCGTCGTTAAAGTCAAAAAATCCGTCGCTAATGTTGAGAAAGGAACGACAAATTTTGATTGTATTAGCGACAGATTTAACAACGGAAAATTCTGTCGCTAAAATTTATTACATATTTTCACATTTTTATTAATTTTTTTAAAATTTCTTTTTTCAAATTTCTTTTTGATATACCAAATTACCGACGGATATTTCCGTCGATAATTTGATATTTTTTATTAAAAAATTTATATATATATATATATATATATATATATATATATATATATATATATATATATATATATATATATATATATATATATATATATATATATATATATATATATATATATATATATATATATATATATATATATATATATATATATATCAAGGGCAACATGGACAGGGTGAGCTTTTTCAGCACCTGCAACCACCATTGCTATGTTTGAAGATGAGTTTATTACTGGGAATATTAAAGTGATTCTTTCTGGAGGAGGTTTTGGTAAGAGAAGGAGACGGAGAACCCCCGTATCTGTGGCAAAGACGGCGTTGGGGAGGGCGTGAGGGTAGGTGGAGAAGCGGCACAGTCGAGAAAGTGGCGATTGGGCGGAGCCACCATTGCATGAGACGATGAAGGGTAGTGGCGTGGGTTGGGGAAAGAAAATATGAGGAAGGTAGCCATGGATTATTCGAGGGGGAGAGTCGAATTGAGGGGGAAAGGGAGGGGTTTTGTTTTGTGGAAGAAAATAAGAGTTGAGGAAGAGATGATGAAGGCAGCCATGGATTTCGGTGATGGACTGATGGGTCTGTGGATAGAGAAAGAGAGAGAGAGAGAGAGAGAGAGAGAGAGAGAGAGAGAGAGAGAGAGAGAGAAATTGAGGAGGAAAGGGTTTTGTTTTGTGGAAGAAAATAAGAGAGGATATGGTTTTGTTTTGTGAGAGGATTGAAAGTGTGTGAGTAAGGAATTTGGACAATTGATTTAATATGAATGAATGGTTGAGATGGTGATCCAAGTGAAATAGTTTATTAAAATGTGAGACATTGGATTCAACTTAAATGTGTTATTATAAATGGTTAAGATGGAGATCCATGTGAAAGACAATGACTTAATAATAAATGATAATAATGATACTTAATTTTATTTTTTTGAAAAAATATTTAATTCATTAAAAATCTAATAAAATTATTTAATAATAATAATTGTATAATAAATGTAAATGCTTAGTACTACAATAATAATTAGTAATAACATAACAATAATTGATATAAAAATTAATTAATAATAATAATAATAATTTAAACTACAAAATAATATTATGCCTAATATCAATAATAATAATATTTATTATCAAAATATTTATTAATGAATTATTAATTATATAATTGATTAATTAATTAATATAAATAATAGTACTATTAATAAATAGTAATTTTTATTATTTTTTATTGACTAGGAAAAAATATTTTAGACTTTTTTTATTACTGAAATTTACAAAAAGTTATCTAAAATATTTGCATGCTTTTATTTGACTTACCCAAAATTTTAGTTAAAGTAGTATGTCTAATATAATTTTTTTAAAATAATTTTTTTAAAATAATTTTTTTGAAAAAAAACTTTCTTACTAGAAAAAGTCTAAAACAATTATCTCTATTCAAAAAAATAAAAAATAAAAAAAATACTCATAGTGAAAGATATTGTTTGTCCCTCATTTATTTAGTTAATTTCTAACTTATTTTATTTAAATTTTTAAAAAAACTTCCTTACCAAAAAATTTCTAAAATATTTATCTCAATATAGCCTATACCCTCATATACCCTAAACCATAAACCTCATATATCCTATACCCTATATACTATTCCCTATATCCTATACCCTATACCCTATACCCTATATCCTATACCCTATATCATATACCCTATACCCTATACCCTAAAATACTATACCCTATAGGGTATAGTATTTTAGGGTATAGGGTATAGTGTATAGGGTATAGGGTATAGGGTATAGTGTATAGTGTATTGGATATAGGGTATAGGGTATAGGGTATATAGTATAGGATATAGGGTATAGGGTATATGGTATAGGGTATAGTATATAGGGTATAGGATATATGGTATAGGATATAGGGTATAGGGTATATAGTATTGGGGTATAGGGTATAGTGTATAGGGTATAGGGGTATAGGGTATAGAGTATAGGGTATACTGTATAGGGTATAGGGTATAGGGGTATAGGGGTATAGGGTATAGGGTATAGAGTATAGTGTATAAGGTATAGGGTATATGGTATAGGGTATAGTGTATAGGGTATAGGGTATAGGGGTATAGGGTTTAGGGTATAGAG
The DNA here is from genome assembly GCA_022495995.1 of Adenophora triphylla var. japonica. Lineage (NCBI taxonomy): Eukaryota > Viridiplantae > Streptophyta > Magnoliopsida > Asterales > Campanulaceae > Adenophora > Adenophora triphylla. Next base: position 161,916 of record JAFEMH010004382.1, on the reverse strand, counting down.
TATATGGTATAGGGTATATGGTATAGGGTATAGGGTATAGTATATAGGGTATAGGGTATAGGGGTATAGGGTATATAGTATATGGTATAGGGTATAGTATATAGTATATAGGGTATAGGGTATAGGGTAAAGGGTATATGGTATAGTGTATAGGGTATAGTGTATAGGGTATAGGGTATAGGGTATAGTGTATAGGGTATAGGGTATAGGGTATAGGGTATATGGTATATGGTATAGGGTATAGGGTATATGGTATAGGGTATAGGGTATAGTATATAGGGTATAGGGTATATGTTATAGGGAATAGGGTAGTATATAGGGTATAGGGTATATGGTATAGTATATAGGGTATAGGGTATATGTTATAGGGTATAGGGTATAGTATATAGGGTATAGGGTATAGTATATAAGGTATAGGGTATAGGGTGTAGTATATAGGGTATAAAGTATAGGGTACAGGGTGTAGTATATAGGGTATAGAGTATAAGGTATAGGGTATAGGGCATATAGGGTATAAGGTATAGGGTATAGCGTATAGGGTATAGTGTATAGGGTATAGGGGTATTGGGTATAGTGTATAGTGTATAGGGTATAGGGGTATAGGGTATAGTATATAGGGTATAGGGTATAGGGTATAGTGTATAGGGTATAGGGTATAGGGTATAGTGGTATAGGGTATAGTATATAGGGTATAGGGTATAGGGTATAGTCTATAGGGTATAGAGTATAGGGTATAGGGTATAGGGTATAGTCTATAGGGTATAGAGTATAGGGTATAGGGTATAGGGTATATAGGGTATAGGGTATATGGTATAGGGTATAGTGTATAGGGTATAGGGTATAGGGTATAGGGTATATGGTTTAGGGTTTAGGATATAGGGTATAGAGTATAGGGACGAGTAAAATTCTTTAATTTTTATTTATAAATGTATATTTTTTATTTTGTTTTTTATGAATATAAATAAATATTTTGGACATTTTTTAGTATTGATGTTTTTTTCAAAAAGTTATATAAAAAAAGTTAGAAAAAAATAAACAAATGAAAGTATAATAAAGAAATAAGGGACAGGTAAAATTCTTTAATTATTATTTAAAAATGTATAGTTTTTTTTTTTGTTTTTTATGAATATAAATAAATATTTTGGACATTTTTTAGTATTGAAGTTTTTTTCAAAAAATTATATAAAAAAAGTCAGAAAAAAATAAACAAATGAAAATATAATAAAGAAATCAGGGACGGGTAAAATTCTTTAATTTTTATTTATAAATGTATAGTTTTTTTTTATTTTTTATGAATATAAATAAATATTTTGGACATTTTTTAGTATTGAAGTTCATTTCAAAAATTTATATAAAAAAAGTTAGAAAAAAAATAAACAAATGAAAGTATAATAAAGAAATCAGGGACAAGTAAAATTCATTAATTTTTATTTATAAATGTATCGTGTTTTTTATTTTTTATGAATATAAATAAATATTTTGGACATTTTTTATAATTGAAGTTTTTTTCAAAAAGTTATATAAAAAAAGTTAGAAAAAAATAAACAAATGGAAAAAGTTAATTTAAAAAAAAATACAATTTTCATCGCTAAATTCGTCACTATTCCGTCGGTATTTGAAAAAGCGAAATATTTTTTATTTTTTATTATTTAGCGACAAAATATATCCGTTGGTGATTTCTTTTTGTAAAATCCGTCGCTAATTTTAAAAAGAAAAAATATTTATTTATTTTTTATTTATATAGCGACAGAAAAAATCCGTCGTTAAAAATTTTTGTAATCCGTCGTTATTCCGTCGCTAAAATGGGCGGGCTTTTTTGGCGCCACTATTGCGACGGATTAGTGACAGATTCATGTCTGTCGCTAAAATCCGTCGCTAAATCCGTCGGTAGCTGATTTTTTCATTTTATTTTGCTTCTGTCGTTATTCTGTGGCTATTTCGTCGCTAATAGCGACAGAATTTGGTCCGTCGGTTATTTTCGTCGCTATTTGGCAGTTTTCTTGTAGTGTAATGCTCGAGCTAGCCGTGAGAAGGAGGCTACAGATAGAAATGCCTTGCTCCCTAAGGCCGGTGTGGGGATGGTCCCCGTTGATGGATTGGGGCCTATCGAGCCTATTGAGCATGCTCCTGATGTCCAGGTGACTGGAGCTGAGGAGGAGGTCGACCATTTGACCGAGCAAACATCGGGCTCTAGTCCCCGTCGAGAACCAGCTAGGGCTGACCCCCATAATTTTGTTGATTTGGAGCTCGAGAACATCGGGCAAGAAGATGATGAAGACTCTCTCCCCCTCACCCGTCTAAGAAAAGGGTCGCGGTTCGACCAAGGCCATCTCGGAGCTGACTTCTTCTGAGCAACGATCTCTACCTCCAACCAAACTCCACCCCGAGCTCCCCAAGTCGTTCAAGCCTTAGTGGAGAGGCTGAGTGAAGTTCCTCCCTTTGAAGGGGTCGACTGTATGAGCCGCCAATATCCCGAGCTGTGATTGGGGCAAGCTGTTGTCAGAAGGGCAGCAAGTAGGGATTTCCTTGCCCACTTTGTTGAGGTGGGGCTTACTCCGGAGGAATTTGGTGATAGGTCCTTCCGACTTCACTATGAGGTAACCCTTGAGCTTTTACATGCTTTCTGTTTTACTTTTTTCTAGTTCATAATGTCTTTAGTCGCTATGAGTGCCACAACTGTCATACTGACTGTCTTATTCTATGTATGCAGTCCCTCGCTTTGACGTAGCAGGCCAAGTGTAGCTGGAGGGCATCCATAGATCAGAAGGAGAAGCTCGCCACTGCTCAATATGCTCGGAAATCTAATGAGGTAACCGAGTTGAGAGAGAAGCTGGTGGACTCTGACTCCGCCTACAACGCTCTCAAGGCATTCCATGATGACACTGTGAAGGAGAGGGATGGGGCCCTGGCCGATCTCAAGGCTGCTAAGGCGGAGCTCGCTCCTCTACGAGAGCAGCTAAATTCGTTGAAGGGAGAGGCCGTTACTACCAACTCCACGAAATGTTCTAAACCTTCTAAGAATTGAGATCGGACACCCCATACTGGGATTCCTACGATTATCCATCCAACTACGATATTCTCCATGCATAATTAACTTCTGCCTTTCATAATATTTTAACAGTTTAGATGTAATTAACATTATCATTCCCTAAATTTGAGTTACAAACTTAAAAGCAATAAGACAATTCATTTAGATTTAGAATTGGGGTTAGCTTCTATCCCATCCCGAAATGCATGATTATATGAATTGCAAATATCAATTTGTCTACTTGCTTTATAATCGAAAATCAAGAAATTAATTTCTAGAGTATAACCTCATGGTTCTCCAAGTGCATGACGTAGACTAAGTCAATCAAACACTATCGATTAGAATCGACAGTATGTAATCAACCATGTCTAGTTTACACTCAGAGAAAAATAGGAATGCAACCGAAATATCTCAACTATCCACTATTCAATCAATTTTAATAGACAAAGATGATATTTACAAAATCATATAATCGGGCATTACAAGACTGTCCACACGGACAATTTAAGAATCAATAACTATATGTTGATCTCAACATAATAAGTTAAAGATTCTTAAACGGGTTTCTAAACTTTTGTTTTGCACACAAACAATACAACGTTACATCGTAACATGACTTTTTATTCATTATCGTAAAATGCATAATTTTTACAATAATGAATTAACACACACATCTAACATATTTTTTAAATTATTAATATTTTGAATAATTTTAAATATTAATATTTAATTATTTGTTATAAAATGTATAATTTAACAATCTATAGTATAAATTAAACTCCTCCGTGAACAGTTCTATGAACAGTTCCGGAGGGGTTTTTCCCTATTTTGCCCTCACTATTTAGTCTGTTTCCTATTTTGCCCTTAATTTGTGCTAAGACTTTGGGTTTGGGCTAAGACTTTGGGTTTGGGCTAAGAGTGGGCTTTAGGAGGGTTTACTTAAATTAATTAACTGATTTTTTTATTTTTTTTTTAAATTAAAAAAAAATTAATTTGAAAAAATAAAAATAAAAAAAAACACACCCGTGTCCTTGGACACGGGCATATGTACTAGTAATTTATACACATCGGTTTTTTGTTTAAATAGTTAAGATTTAAATAATAAATTTATTTAATTTTTTATTTTTTATTTTTTATTTCTTGTTTTTATTTTTTCATTTCTTTTGATAATTTTTTTAAATAATACTTACTTAATAATTATGATTTACAAATTTATTAATTAAAACAATTATTAAATAATTGACAGATGGACAATTTGCGTTGGTATTACCGACAGATTTTTTACCCTTACCGACGTAATAAAATGTAAATTTAATTAAGAAATTCCCGGTAAGGGCAAATTAAATATCAATCGATAATCATTAATAGTCCGTCGGTATTACCCACAGATGAGGTCCGTCGGTAAAATTTTGTAGGTAAAATTTTGTCGATAAACTGTCACTTTCTAGTAGTGTTTCTTGAAAGGAAACACTGTTTCAACAAACATGACACCGAGGAAGGTATATATTTCTTTGTCTCAAGATCAAAGACATGATACCCATTTGTAAATGTGAGTAATCTACAAAAACAACTGAAGGTCGACCTCTAACTCCAAACTTGTCCCCACCCCTTTTGATGTCTTGGTATATGCAATGAATTTGAAGGTTTGAAGATGCTTATAAATAGGCCTCTTTTGAAACAAAATTTCATAAGGGGTTTTCTCCTCTAAATTATTTGAAGGCAACCTTTTAATAATGTAGGTAGCAGTCAAAACACATTCCCCCCAAATTTGATTGGTAATTTCTTCAAAGCATAATGTCTTAGCCACTTCTAAAATGTGTATGTGCTTACGTTCGACAACACCATTTTGTTGTGGTGTGTCTGTGTAAGATGTTTCAAGAATCATACCATGCTTAGCATAGAAAAATCATAGGTTGTGACTGAAATTCAAGCTCGGTATCACTTCTTATCCGTTTCACTCTTTTCCCAAATAGACTGTGTATCATATTACAAATTACGGCGTGATTAAGATATACCTCAGACTTATGTTTCATAAATAAAATTCACACGCCTCTACTAAAATCATCAACCACAGACAAAAAGTAGTGTACACCAGAAAAGGAAGGTGTTTTGTATGCACCCCAAATTTCAAAATGAATAAGATCAAAACAAGAAAATGTATGTATGCTAGTAATGGGAAACGGGAGTCTTGTTAACTTTGCCCTAAAATAGAGTCACAATGATTTTCATTGTTCTTCACTATTCCATCACAAATACCATCAAAATAGCGATATATTTCAAAACAGATGTATGACCTAGTCTTTTGTGACATATGCTTAAATCAAAACTAGGTGTTAAGGCCATACCTCCCTTTATAACCGGTTCGATATAGTATAGACCATTGTTGCGTTTACCCATTTCAATCTGGGTCCTCAAAGTGCATTGCATACAAATAAAAAGAAAGTAGTGCACAATTGTGATCTTTGGTCAACTTGCTAACTGAAAGTAAATTGCACTTAAAATTCGGGATGTTTAAAACATTATTTATTTTCAGCCCATCAGGTAGGCTTGGGCTTCCAACACTTTATTGAACTCTGTAAAATACTCAAAAATTTCCTCTGGATAATTTTTATTCCATGGATTACAAATATATATATATACATGTTACAGGAGTAGATAAGGATAAGGAAAAATAATTACAGGAAGAGATACATTTGCTGACTAAGATATGTACATGCATAGTATATGGGAGGATGAGGAAATTGACCAAATGCAGCAGACCAAGGGTTGTATGGTACATGAACCATGTCTTACACTCCCCCTCAAGTTGGAGCGTGAAGGTCACGAACACCCAACTTGCCAAGTAGAAACCGAAAACGCTCCGTCCCAAGTGCTTTTGTAAAAATGTCAGCTAGTTGAAGTGTAGTAGAAACATGGTGTGGCTCTATATCTTTGCTTTGGACTCGCTCTCGAACAAAATAACAATCCATTTCAACATGCTTTGTCCGTTCATGAAACACAGGATTATTGGAAATATGCAAGGCTGCTCGATTATCGCAGTACAATGGTGTAGATCCATTCTGACGAGCTTCGAGATCCTGTAGCAACCAACGAAGCCATAACAACTCACTAACAGTCGCAGCCATAGCTCTATATTCCGCCTCTACTGAAGAACGGGAAACTACAGACTGCTTTTTCATTCGCCATGAGATGGGGGCGCCTCCAAGAGAGATAAAATAACCGGTGCTAGAGCGTCGGGTCATGTGGCATCCTCCCCAATCTGCATCACAATAAGCTATGAGAGATAAATCTGGATTGGCTGGAAAAAATATGCCTTGCCCAGGTGTTGACTTCAGGTAACGAAGGACACGTGAGGCAGCATCCATATGAGCACGTCGCGGGTCATTCACGAACTGATTTAATAGATTGACTGTGAAAGTGATGTCAGGATGTGTAACCGTCAAGTAAAGTAGTCACCCAATTAGTCTGCGATATTGAGAAGCATCCACTCGAGGGCTTTGCTCGCTTGCATCAAGTTTAAGATTTTGTTCCATAGGGAAAGAGCTAGGACGACTACCCTGAAATCCACTTTCTTCCAAGATGTCAAGCGTATATTTACGTTGACTGAGAACAATCCCATCAGAAGTACGAGCCACTTCGATGCCCAAGAAGAACTTAAGCGGGCCAAGATCTTTAATGCTGAACTTTTCATCAAGATATTGTTTAACACTCTGTATCTTGACAATGCTATTTCCTACCAGAATAACGTCATCAACATATATAAGTGCAGCCACGTAAATGTCATTCTTTCAAAACACAAATAAAGAGTGATCTGCTTGAGATTGTTGAAAACCGATATGTATGAGGGCCCGAGTGAATTGATGATACCAGTTTCTAGATGCCTGTCGAAGTCCGTATAGAGATTTGTGCAATTTGCACACTCGAGCATCTCCTGGCTTTGAAAACCCTTGTGGAAGCTTTGAAAACCCTTGTGGAACTCGCATATATACGTCCTCGTCCAAGTTGCCATGCAAAAAGGCGTTGTTGATGTCAAGTTGATGAATGACCCAAGCTTTCTTGACTGCAATGGCTATAAGGCAGCGAATTGTGACGAGTTTGGCCACCGGGGCAAAAGTCTCGTGAAAATCGACACCTTCAATTTGGGTGAAACCCCTTGCAACAAGCCGAGCTTTATAACGCTCAACTTCTCCGTTAGGCTTGTACTTGATCTTGTAAGCCCATTTTGAATCGACCGCTCTCTTTTCGGGAGGCAAATGTGTCAATATCCATGTCCCATTGGCTTCTAAAGCTTGAATTTCTTTCTTCATTGCTTCACGCCACATTGGATCCCTTACTGCCTCATGAAAAAACTTAGGCTCATCACGAGAAGTAATGGCCGCAAGGTAAGCTTTATGTGAATCAGAAAATTTATCATAAGTAACAAAATTTGAAATAGGATGTACCGTTGAGGGCTCTGAGATTGGAGTGGGTCGCACATGGTCTATGGAAGCAGGCAAATCTACTTCAAAATCTGACAAATGCTTAGGCTGCCTTTTTAAGCGCCTGCCACGCTCTTCCTCTACTTCATGTGGGCTGTTTGAACATGCTGTAGAGTTGCCTGGTGGACTTGGTGGACTGCCTGAGTGATCTAGATCAGGAACTTCAGCAGGTGGACTTGATGGGCTTGCTAAAATTGGTGAAGTTGAAGCTGGTTCGTCAGGGTATGATGGAGATGATCCAACAAGGGATGTTGCTGGAATGGAAGCTAGGTTGCTGCCACTACAATCTGGGACAAGCTTGTTTTCTGACTCGAAATTATCACCCTGCGTTTTGTACGGAAATATGGACTCAAAAAATCGAATATCCCTTGAGATGTAGATTTTGTGACTTCCCAAATCATAAACTCGGTATCCCTTCTGTGAATGTGGGTACCAACAAAAACACCACGTCTCCCCCTTTCCTTAAATTTATCTCCGCCCTTTTTATTGTCATGAGCATAAACCAAGCACACAAAAGTGCGGAGATGATCATAAGAAGGGAGTCTGCCAAACAAAATTTCATATGGTGTCTTGTTTTGAATTACTTTTGAGGGTAAACGGTTAATTATATAAGCGGAATTTAACACACACTCCCCCCAAAAGGAAATGGGTAGATTAGCCTCGAATCGTAAAGCCCTAGCAACCTCAAGTATATGACGATGCTTTCTTTCTACAACACCGTTTTGCTGTGGTGTGTCTGTACAAGATGTTTCAAAATGAATTCCATGCTCATTGTAAAAACTCAACATTAGATTGGAACCCAATTCCGTTCCATTATCTGATCTAATGTGTTTAATTCTTTTTCCAAATTGATTGTCAACCCATTTATAAAAACTCATTAAATGTTGTCCAGCCTCTGACTTGTTTTTCATAAGAAACACCCAAACACCCCGACTAAAATCATCAACAACCGAAAGAAAGTAATGTGCACCAGAAAAAGATGCGTGTGTATAAGATCCCCAAATATCACAATGCAATAACTCAAAAGGTGAAGAAGTTTTAATAGAACTTAATGAAAATGGGAGTCTAGTTTGTTTAGCCCTTACGCAAGAATCACAAAATTCCAAACTGCTGATGTCTTTAATAAAAGGAATATGCTTGATTTTTGGATGTGATGCATGCCCCAATCTGTTGTGCCAAACTCGCGAACTCAAAGCTACAGAAAAAGCCATCCTTGTGTCTTTTGTAGGTTCGAGACAGTAAAGACCATTGCGATTTCTACCCACTCCAATCAGGCTCCTCGAACGTAAGTCCTGTATCACACAAAAATCAGGAAAAAATGTCATTGTACATCCAAAATCTCTTGTCAATCGACTAACAGAAAGCAAGTTGCATTTGAAGTCCGGAATGTTTAAGACACGTTCTAATTTCATCCCATTTGGTAAGTGAGTGTCTCCAACTCCATTGACTGGAATTTTGTCGCCATTAGGAATTTTTACCGACAATTCCGAACTTGACATTGTTCGATTATTTAGTATTGTTCCATCACAGGTAATATGTTCCGTTGCACCGGAATCAATTACCCATGGACCCATAAAAGAAAGCTTACCAGCCATGTTTACATTCGGAATAGATGTGGACTGCTCTGAATCAGTTGTGGTCTTGTCAGACCCAAAAAAATTAATAAATTTGTCATGCTGCTCATCCGTCAAACCAGGGATAGGGCTGCGTTTAGTTCCAACATACGCTCCTCGGGGTGTTGTGCTTTGTTCCCTAGTCTGCCCTCCCTTTCTACGATTGTCTCATCCTCCATTTTGCCAACTGGGAGGATATCCGATGATTTCATAGCAACGTTCAGCTAGATGGCCAAGCTTTCCGCTGTGGGTACATCGAGGTCGTTCACGTCTAGCTCCTTTCCTCTCTCCCCTTTTTTCATCAGCATTTCTGTGGGCTTGATACGCGATGTCCTGCTCGCTACTTTCTTTTGGCTTATATTGCACCTGAAATGCAGCAGCTTCCAAAGGGGCTCATTGGATAGCATCAACTTGTCGTTGCTTCTCATCCTGGGAAACAAGGTGGTATGCTGTACCAATGGTTGGAGTTGGCTTTGTTCCGAGAATCTTTGATTTTACCGTCCCAAAAACTTCATCGAGGCCCATCAAAAATTCAGACAATTGTTCCTTCTCTCGAATGGCAGAAAAATGTTTCGAGAGGTTACACGTGCATTTTCCACAGAAGCATTGGGGCATGGGAGAGATCGAGCTAAATTCTTCCCATAATCCTCTCAGTTTAGTGTAGTACGCTGAAACAGATGAGTTGTCCTGTCGCATGAGTGAAATAGCACGTTTTAACTCGTAAGCTCTTGGTGCACTTTCCTTCCCGAACCGTTCTTGGAGGTCCTCCCAGATTTCCTGAGCCGTATTGGCATGCTTCACGCTCGCTCGGATTTCTTTGTCCATGGCGACATTAAGCCACCCCTTTACCATTGCATTGCATATTTTCCATAACATCACCTCCGAAGGATCTTCCACAGGCATTGGAATTGTCCCGTCCACAAATCCAATCTTGTTCTTAGCAAAAAGTGCGTTGCTCATCTCATTCACCCAGTCTCCATAATTACCGTCGCGGAGAAGCTCGCTGACGTATAATTGGCCAGGGTTATCAGACGCATGGATGTAGTATGGTGACATTACATCCACAGATGGCGTGACTGCAACATTTTTGCCAGATCCTCCAGTCATTTTGTGATTGAAAAAGTAGTACAGAAATTATGATAGGAATGCTCAGACTTTACTTTTGAACTCTAGTACACAGCTCTGATACCATGTAAAATACTCACAAATTTCCTCTGGATACTTTTTATTCCATGGATTACAAATGTATATATATACATGTTACAGGAGTGGATAAGGATAAGGAAAAATAATTACAGGAAGAGATACATTTGCTGACTAAGATATGTACATGCATGGTATATGGGAGGATGAGGAAATTGACCAAATGCAGCAGACCAAGGGTTGTATGGTACATGAACCATGTCTTACAAACTCTTTCATTTTTTGACCTCTTCTCCATTTTCATTTAATGATTTCAATAGGCATATATAGTTGCTTGAGGCAATTATAGTAGTTATAATCGTAAAAAAAGGAGTATGAGAGTGAATATTTTGAAAAGGAAGAGATGTTAAGAACGATAAAGGTTGTATCTTCAATGTTTGGTTTATAAGGACAAATTTGTCGGAATGTATTCAATTAGCAATCCAATCTAGACTTGACAGTTAAGAGATTTTATTATTGATTCAAAGGTTGTAACTTAGCAAACAATCATACGAAATAAATTTAGAAGGTTTTTTGAAAGTCCATGAAGGGGCATAAGACCAATTACACGAAAAAACACCATTTACCAACATCTATATTAGTGGCATTATTTTATGAATGTCATAGTGTACATTTTTACAAGTGTTAAGAAAATAGTTGCATCAGACCATTTTTATATACTGGAATTTAAAAGTATTAACGGCATTTATAATAGTCTGAATACAAAACAAAGTGTCAGTGACGAAAATCTATTTCCAACAAACATTCCAAGACTTTTGTAACTGTTTGAATAAATGTTATTAGTAATATATTTCGTCTTTAAGAAGAGTCTTTGACCAATAAGTCCTACCCAAATCAAAATAACAAATAGTGATTGATACTTTCGAAACTACCAAAAAGTATTTGAAAATTTAGTTGGACTAGATTTCCCCTCTAATTCCCTCACGTGCGCGCACAATGCAAGCGAACATATGCTCTCACTTTCTCTCTATTCCTCTTTTCCGCTACAAATTTTAAAATGCAATATATCAAAATTTAGAATCAAAAAAATAATTAGAAACCATTTTTTAATCGTATCATCAAAATGTATCACAAGTACACTCATCATTTGATTCAAATTTAAAAATAAAAATTTTAATTTACTTATAAAAAGCGGAAAAATTCATTTTTCATTTGTTCACACTTGGGTATAAAAACTAAGCTATTCATTTCTTATTTGTTCATATTTGATTATAAAATGGCTTGGCATAGTGGTTGAAGGGAACATTAAAGAATCTTGATCATGGGAGGTCATGAGTTCAACTCCTACCAATCACATTAATTTTAAAATAGGTTTCCAAAAGGTGGGATGAGGCGGCCGGAGGTAGTTGCTATAAATAATCGCTTGCAAAGGGGGCGGCGGCGGTGGTCGATGTTGGTCAGCGACATCGGTGGTGGACGGAGGGTGAGAGAGAAGAATAAATGTTGTAAGGGCTTGAGAAGGTGGGGATAGTTTTCATTTAAAATTATTATGAGGTTCAAAGACGTTACAGGGATTTTGGTTTAACACAGAAATACTAATTTAAAAATTGAAATGTGATACTTTTATTAATCAATTTCACCTATATCAGTAATTTATTTTCTACGACTATAAAAAATGATGGGAAACTTTTCAAATTTTTAATTGTCATTTTACGAATAAATAATATAAATGTCAATTATCGGATTTGAACCAATAACCTTAAAGGATGTGTTGGTAATAATGTTGGAAAATCATTATTGTCGTAGCGATATTGATAGCTAGGTGAAACTAGGTTAATCTTACTTGCCTTCTTAATTGTAATAAATTTGCAAGATTGATTGACTACTCATTCCTTAGATTAAAAAGTTAATTATAAATTATCAAAAAATCATACAAAATTGATTTGGGCAAATTGCATTTTAGTTAACTGAGTTTGTCGAGATATTTCAATTGATTATCGAATTTGCATTTATTACAAGTCGATTATTAAGTTTGTTTTTTTTAGCAATCATGTGTAATTTTGGATGAATCGTTAAAAATCTAACGAATAGCATAACATGTTCCGCTAAGTGAGTTACTTGGGGGCATTTTGGTCTTTTTCATGTAATGAGAAGACCAAAAAAAGTCACTTCTTTCTCCTTCCACCATCGCCTCATCTTCATCTTTCTCCCCCTCTCTCTCTCTCTCTCTCTCTCTCTCTCTCTCTCTCTCTCTCTCTCTCTCTCTCTCTCTCTCTCTTTCTATCTTCTATCTTCTACACACACTCTCCCTCTTCATCCATGTCGTCTCTCACCCTCAGCTCCCTGCCGCCGCCGCCACCACCAACCCAGCTTCCTCATGCTCATATCCCCCCATCTTCTTTATCCCTAAATACAACCCCTCCTCCCAAATTTGAAAAAAAAAAGAGCGAAGAGATTTGGTTGTGAAGCTCAAACGTGGTAATAAGCCCACGTCGTCACTACCTCCTCCCATATCTGATTTCAAAATCTGATCTGAAATGTTGTTGTTTGATTTCGATGGCTGCCAACATGTGCGTTCGTGTGCGCGTTCGTGTGTGTGTGCGAGTATCATTAATTTCAATTTAAACCCTGCAGCCACTTCATAATTCAGTTCACGGTCTAGAGAAGACTGCCAGAGTTGCATTTGCCATTTTGGAGTATAGACTGGAGCAGATTGGATGGAGACAGGAATAATTCGCTATATTTGTGTGAATCAACTTTAGATGTTAACAGGACAAGGCTGTAACTCGAGTATTTTGAGAGTGTAAGTACGCCAATCCAATTCGCAACCTTTTAGATGCATTTTAATATAATAAAACTGCATTAAGGGGCGTTTTGGTAAATTCCCAGCCTATCCTGAGACTTCCAGAAACGTTTCATGAGTTTCCCGCGAAGGAAGTACCTTTTGGTACATTATTCATGCCAAAGGACCTCTTGGGAATAAAACCTGTTGGACCTTTTGGGTATTTTCCCGGAATGTTCCAGAACCTGGTTTTGGCGCCAAAAGCGGTTGAACCACCTTGTGTCACGTGACAGCTTGAGGCATGGAAAGTGGACGTGTAAGGTCGTGCGACACACTGAGGTCACCAACTGCAGCCTATAAATAAGACCCTCCCCCTCTCATTTCTGGATCCCTTTTCGACACCCTAAAGTCACTCTGCCAAATTCGCACCAGAAACCAATCTCTCTCCTCCTTACACCTAAACATACCCCCAATTCCCTTTCAATTCAACCTCTCTACTACCCAAACTACCCAATTGCCTTCATACAACCCTTACCAACTGAGGATCTGAAGCCAATTACCCCATCTGTGCTCAACTCCACGTTCAGAAGCTGAATCGAAGGCCAATACACCTAACTTGGTGTATTGGTGGTGGACTACAAGGGTAACGATTTCTCTACCTTTCTCTCTCTCTCTTATTCACTTGCTTAATTGCGATTTCCCCCTTCCACTTGGTAATTGAGCTCCATCCGCTTCAATTATCAGGTGGAAACTGCCATCTCTCTGTTTAAATTTGATGTGCTTGGCTTAATTGAATACACATGATGTGATTTGAATTGTATTGTTGCTTTGAACCCCAAAGGGGTGTGGATCTACCCATATCCACACTCCCGGGGTAGATTTGGTGTTGTTTCCGTATTTCGTTCGTAATTCAGTTAATCCTTTAGATCTGTGTAGCTTTCTGTTGATTCTGTGTTCATCCTGTTAGTTTCTGCAGATGGCTCATGTCTGTCACGCGACATCTTCGTCTCTAAGTGATCCTGTGTCACGCGACATATGTGGTCACTGGTGCGATGTGTCATGCGACACACACGACCTGTCTGCAGAGACCTCTTTCCAATTGTAATCTGTTCCTCCTCTCTGTAATATGGGATGTGGCCTCCCTTGATTGGTTCACAAGATGTAATCCTTTCTTTTGAGCAATAAAACAAAGCACTCTTATGCATTCATTTACATATCTTGTCACACACACATTTCGCACACACTTTTGAATAGATTGAATGTTGAACGATTGAAAGACTCGTCTACGGACGAGACGTGTTGGGTGAACTCTCGGTTCTTCCCAACACGTAACTTGACCCCCGAACCCATTTTCTCTCTAAAAAAAGGTTTTCAATGTTTCCTCTAAAAACGGCGTGGCGACTCCTTTATTTTTATTTTTTCGGGCGAGCGCACATTCAGTGGCGACTCCGCTGGGGACTTGAAACTTGTTTTTCAAAAGTGGGTCAGACTTTCGTGATTGTTCAACATTTATTCCATTCACTTGTGTGTGCATTGTTTGTGACATCATATGTGTATAAATGCATCTTATTGCTTTGTTTTGTTCCCTCCCCCTTTCTTGCTTCCTGTGTATTGTGCTGTTGCCTGGGGCTTGGGGCTGAGTTATTGCATTTGCTTGGAGGCTGGGGCTTGTTATGATTCTTTGGTTCAGATTCTGGATGTGACCTCTTCTGTCATGCGACATAATATGCCATAGCTGTTCTGTGTCACGCGACAGAAGTGGCCAAGTGGCAGGATTTGATTTCTTTGTACAGGTTGTGATTGTGGGGCAGTCCCCCATGATCAATATTGTTGATCCTTGATTATTGTATCTCTGTGGGGCATGTGTGTGTTGTTTTTTCCTTTATTCCCCTTTTCCAAATAAAAAATAAAAAAATAATAAAAAAAATCATTTTCGCAAATAAAGGAATATAGCCATCCCGAACACTACACCACGTAGATCTAGAACCCTCGGGTGCGATTGACGGCATCGCGGACGGTGATAATATTTGCCTACGCTTGAGCGCCTAATGTCAAACCTATCCCCCTAGCGCGTTATAGGTGGCGCCACACATTTAAACCTTACCCAAAACGGTTGGTTTTGACACGACATTTTCAAATACAAAAAATGGATTGTTTCAAAATTCTTAATAGACTTTCGTACCTCCTCCAAACCCTAGCACGTGTGGGCATGTTGCCAACGCAACATGATTTCACGAGAGGACATGTTGTTCCCATGGCATGTTCTAACGAGAGATCATGTCGCTTTGTCAACGTGCACCGACGAGAGGTCATGCCGGATTTTTTCTTGAAATTCTTTAGGAATACCCGTTATGCTGCCCAAATTTCTCTAGAAATTGGGGCTGCTCGTCCGTCCCATAAATGTTTTGGTTTTATTTAGGTACTATTGCCTATTATTATTTTTGAACCAATACATTTGGTGTATTTGTGGATGATGTGTCCATAGGTTCCCCCGAGGTCTAGATTGTGTGAAATAAAGGCTTATCCTTTTCCAACCGTCTCTAGGACTTAAAACACCGATTTCTACTTGAAGATTGATAAAGTGTTGCATGAGTCCATCTCCTTCTGTATTCTTCCCTCTCCCGTACCTCCTCAAGATTCTCTACCCTCCTCCTTATACACGCTCTCTCCTCTCCAGATAAGGCAAGTTGGGTGCGCGATCCGATTCCCGGTGTTCGTTTAGTTCGCGTCTTGAGGCAGTTGCAGTTTCAGCAGAATTCGCACCCGATTCAAATTCAGAGATGTCTAGTGCAGAGAAGAATATGACCACTCAATCTGAGGATTCATCTGCCGCGGATCAACAAGTCATGCATAGTCTGTCTATGGAAGAGATGAGGGCTAATTTGGAAGCCGCTCTAGCTAGAGAGCGTGAGACTCAATTACTCGCTCAAGCCAAGGAAGAGGCAGCACATTCTAAGTTCGTAGATGCAACGAGAAGCCGTGGTATTGCTGTGATCCGACGTGCTGATGGAACTTATGAAGAGATTACCGAGGTTAATGACACTGATCTAGGAGCCTAGAATGTTTCTCTCCCTTTTCAGCCTCAGACCCAGGGTGCACAGTTCAGTTATGCTCAGAATCAGGGGCTGCCGGTGAACTCTCAAGTCGGTTTTGGTGGACCACAGTCAGCCTTCCATGGTTTGACCTCCTCAACCATCCCCAACGCTTCCGTGCCTCTAAGCCAATTTGGGTCCCAGTTTCCGAATAGTCAAGGTCTGTGGTTTCCAGTCTCTCAGTATTAGCAGGGGCAGTTTTATGGTCCTCAATTCCAGGGTAACGCCCAGTATCAGAATCAGCACTCTTATTCCCAGGATCAGTTCAACCAAAGTGGATTTCTACAGCCTCCTGTTAGCCAACCTCAACCTCAGGAATATCAGTCTCGGCCTATAATGAATTCAGCTTTTGGTTTTGGCTCCTCACCTCTGCAATATCCGGGGTCAGCTCCTTACTTGCCCACTAGTGCTTCCCTGCGGAATCAGAATTCTTCAACCAGTCAATTTAATCATTTGCCAGCTCCAGCATCCGGGTCAGTTCAGCCGCCTCTCTTCCAACCAGCCAATTTTGAGCCTTCTTCAACTATTGCTCCCGCTCTTCCTCATCTTCCCGAGATGACTCCGGAGGTAATTGCACTGTTGAAGCAAATGCAGCAGCAAATTGACAAGTTGATGGCAAGATCAAGTGGACTTAAGGTTGTTGACCCAAAGCAAGTAGAGCCTCTCCCTTACAAGTTCAAGATGCCCAAAATACAATTTGATGGCTCAGCATGTCCGAAAACTCATGTGGACACATACGTGATGACTATGGGGGCAATGGGTTGTACTCCCGAGTTTATGGCTCAGCACTTCCATCTCACACTCAAAGGACCTGCTTTGACATGGTTTCTAACCCTTAAGTCAGAAGCTCGAGCTACTTGGAGTCAGACTACTGAGGCCTTTCTTGAAAAGTACTGTGGAAATATTGAATGGCGCACAATCAGGGATGACGTGGTCGGTACAATTCAGAAACAGGATGAGTCAATCACCGAGTTCTACAAGAGGTGGAATGCTAAGCTGAATGAACTCTCTGAGTCAATCCCGCTGCAGGATCAAAAGGACATCTTTCTATCGTGTGTGAAGCTAGTTCTCCGTGAAGCTATCGGAAGTGGTTGGTATCCTGACTTGAGGGAAATGGTAGGCATGGGAGCCCGTAGCGAAAACAGACTCTTTAACCTTGCATCAAACACCAATGTTGGCAATAATGGTGGAATTCGATACAGAGCGGCAAGTCCAACAACCCCTAAAGCAAAAGAGATGACCATCGACAACAGTGTCAACAATCTACAGGCAAGGGACCAGAGAAAGCAGCCACCCCGTAAGCAGTATCAGTTTGATGATCTCGGAATGACAACCAAAGAGGCCTTCAGAGGATTGGCTCAACAGGGAATGATCAGGCCACTTGATAACTACAACCCCACCAAACCCAACCCGGACTTGGATCATAGCAAATATTGCCAATATCATCAATATCCGGGCCACATCACCAATGATTGCATCCCCTTGAAGAAGGTTATTCAAAGACTCGTTGATGATGGAAAGGTTGAGAAGGCTCGCCCCAATGTTGTCCCCGATCTTCTTCAGTGATATCAGCAGAAGCCCAGAGGTTATCCCACCCGTAGACAACGAAGTCAATCAGTCAGTGTCGTAGGTTCTAGAGTGTCTTTTATGTGGTCGCGAGTCTGTCAAGTCCATGTTATGAGTCTTTTATTTGCAATAATAAAATATTTGTTTCTCTTCTTGCTAGACTCGAGACATTACTAGCACACCTGCGTTACACTCAATTGAAATGGTCTTATTCCAAATGATCACTTGTGCTGCTCACCGACTAATGCTTTGAAATGACTAATGTTTGAATTGATCAGAGTGAGAAAATCGACTGATATCCTTCTCAAAGTGGGGCTTGCCAACTCCTATCTTGCAGCCCATATGCTCACATATCTTCTTTCGTCCTCACCATTTTGTTGACTCGATGAATTTGCACGGATCTTCCTCGAAGTAATCCTAAAGGAAACAATGAAGACTCAATCTCATTCAGACTATCCGGTGGAAACTGCGGCTGAAACCTTTCACCCTTAGGAAAGCCTTTACCTTACCCTCACTAAATGACATCCCTTCATTTCAAGATCGGCATATTTGAAACCCATTTAGCCATCGCCCGAAGAAGAGGGACTATCCTTGAGACTCCCGTGAGTCAAAAGAAGCATCGACCGTCTCCAAGCTCAAGAACTGCGAATTGCAATGATCCATCCTGGGGACTAGCTGAAATTCTCCTCTCAAAATAAAAAAAAAAAAAGAAAAAAAGAGAGAGACGAAAATACAAAAAATAAGAATAAAAAAAGAAAAAAAAGAGAGCCTAGTCCCCAGCGATCCTCTCAAAAGCAAAGTCAAAGGATCCGGTCGTTACTCAAAGAAGAGTCTCAGAGCGAATAAGGAGACAGCACGGATGTCCCTCACCATTACCTCTAACCGATCCCGAGCCGTCCTCTCGATTTTAAAGGACATTCCCATTACCCTTACCTTTGCCCTTGCCAAAGCCAAGATTGACCTCTCATTCTTAGAGGCATTGAAGATGCAACCACAGATTTCCCTCACCTTAGAAATCCCAAACACATATCCAAGAACCAACCTCTCATCTTTAGAGGTTCAACCAACAAAAAGCCTAGCCGACCTCTCGTTTTAAGAGGTCATTATACCCTAAAGCACCCGAAGACCGATCGAAGTCCCGAAACCCAGTCGCAGTTCCTACCGTATGGCAGTTTCATTCCAATATCGTCGAGATCTAAAACAGACTATTGCTTAAAGCGGAGCCAAGTCCATCCCGGCTCAAAAGATTATCAAGTGAAGATTGTGCAAATTCCCTCCGTTTATTCGACATTGTATGTGAGCATATCTCATTTCTCCTCCGCAAACACCCGCCGTGGATGTCCCACTGGGGATTTGCATCTGTGTCTTCCATCGACACTCCAAGAGGACATGTTCTTTCAATTCTCAAAATCCTAAAAGGTCCTCATATCCTCGAATTCCAACGTTCATTCTTTTCATTCGGGATAAACCCGAACTACGGCGACCTGAGCTCCTCCTATGGAGGGGAACGTAGGCAACCATAATTGGTCCGGTCGAAATCACAAACAGATCTCAGAAAATCTAGTCTCTTTAAGGACCATGCTTATACACCTTCCATCCTTCCGAATTCGACTTCGATATCAGTGGGTTTTTCTCCTCAGGATTGATGAAAATATTTGCTCATATCAGCTTTGGCGGTTGACTAACCCGAACATCAATAAAGGGTTTTAAGCAGCCTTGTGATCATCACGAATAAAACAAGTTTTCAAGTGTCTCGACAAGTCTTCTATTTCTACATCATAGGAAGATAGAGCTAAACACCGTTTCGGTCAGCAGGGGCTTCCATACACTTTCCACACCTTGTGATGCTTATACTCTCTCAAAAGAGTCAAACCCAAAGCGAGAGTGTCATACACAGAATTCGGGATCCATTTCCCACCCTCAAAGGATGTGCCCCTGCACGTAAACACTTCCGAGTCTTGTCCAGCGACTGATTGACTGCAGTTTGAAATGATGAATTGCCTCTGTGACCACAAGATGACTCTGCCTGCGATGAAGCTGCATGGAATATCCTCAAGCTGGGGCTTTGGTTAAGGTATCCCTCCGGCTCTCCTTGTCGATTCCCTCCAAGATTGATTTGCACTGTCAACTGGGGCTTCGCCAAGCCGGGATCATTCTCTACACTTTCTCTGCTGCTTGTTGTCTCAGACGCGCGATACACTTTGTCCTCACTAGCAACGGACCTGCTGCAATCTATACTCTCGGAAGCGTCCCCGACTTGCCTAGCCGCACCATATCATTTTTCCACCTCATGGGAGAGGGTCCACCTCATTATAAACACCTTTCGTTCCATACACAATCCCTCATAGCATAATGGCTACCT
Organism: Adenophora triphylla var. japonica; assembly: GCA_022495995.1. NCBI lineage: Eukaryota > Viridiplantae > Streptophyta > Magnoliopsida > Asterales > Campanulaceae > Adenophora > Adenophora triphylla. The sequence goes on along the minus strand of JAFEMH010004382.1, from coordinate 141,852 downwards.
ACATATCTGCTCATCAATCTGTGCCAAAAACCCTCACTTCCTATTCTTCCCAGCTGAGATGGACTTGTGCAACAAAAGATTAATAATAAATAAGCAAAGAGTCTAATAAATTGCTAGGTGCCTAGAGTGTTGTGTCTTCCCCCGCAGAGTACAATAATCAGGTGATCGTAATGTGATCGTGAGGACTGCCCCTCGAATCACAATCTTGGACAGAGATTCCAAACCGCGGTGGCGAGACCCGCCTCTATTATCTTCATAAGGCCCGGAACTACGACCGGCTTGATTCCCTTTTTAAGGGATACGTAGGAAACCTTTCTCCAAAGGTCCAGCCCTCCGATCTCACCAGCATCATATGAAAGAGCCCCAGTTGCCTCAGCCCCCAAGCAGTGCTTGTCAAAGAAAGAAAAAAGAAAGAAGAGCCCCAGCAGCCCCAGTCTTCAAACAGTGCTTGTCAAAGAAAGAAGAGAAAGAATAGCCTCTAAAGCAGAGCACCCCAAAAGAAAGAAAAAGAAAGAAGCCGACTCCCCAGAAATGCAGAGTCCACGGCCCCAAAAAGAGAAAGAAAGAAAGCTGACTCCCCAGAAATGCTGAGTCCTCGGCCCCAAGTGAGAAAGAAGTTAACACCCCAGAAAGCAGAATCCCCAGCTTCCCAAGCAAAGCTAAGGGCACAAAAGAAAAGACGAACAATCAACAAAGACCGTCCAACAGCAACAAGACCGGTAAAAGAACAACAAAAGAGCAGGAAAGAAGTAGCTGATACCCCTGGCAGCCACACTCATCCCCAGCAGAAGCAGCAATGGTAGTCTAAGACTCTCCGGCGGCTACAGGTGAGCACAGCACAGGTATGAACGCATATTTCTTTCAAGCGTCAAATCATCATACCACATTATTTTCAAAATTGGTTCGAGACATCATAGTTCTCACAATATTTTCAAAATTGGTTCGAGACACCATAGTTCTCACAATATTTTCAAAATTGGTTCGAGACACCATAGTTCTCGCAATATTTTCAAAATTGGTTCGAGACACCATAGATCTCACATTATTTTCAAAATTGGTTCGAGACACCATAGTTCTCACAATAATTGGTTCGAGACACCATAGTTCTCACTTCTTCGGTCCGAGACACCATAGATCTCACGTTATTTTCAAAATTGGCTCGAGACACCATAGATCTCACGTTATTTTCAAAATTGGTTAGAGACACCATAGATCTCACATTATTTTCAAAATGGGTTCGAGACACCATAGTTCTCACAATAATTGGTTCGAGACACCATAGTTCTCACTTCTTCGGTCCGAAACACCATAGTTCTCACTCCTTTGGTCCGAGACACCATAGTTCTCACAAAAATTGGTTCGAGACACCATAATTCTCACTTCTTTGGTTCGAGACACCATAGTTCTCACAATATTTTCAAAATTGGTTCGAGACACCATAGTTCTCACAATAATTGGTTCGAGACACCATAGTTCTCACAATAATTGGTTCGAGACACCATAATTCTCACAATATTTGGTTCGAGACACCATAGTTCTCACAATAATTGGTTCGAGACACCATAGCTCTCACAATATTTGGTTCGAGACACCATAGTTCTCGCAAAAATTGGTTTGAGACACCATAGTTCTCACTTCTTCGGTCCGAGACACCATAGATCTCACGTTATTTTCAATATCGGTCTGAGACACCATAGTTCTCACTTCTTTGGTCCGAGACACCATAATTCTCACTTCTTCGGTCCGAGACGCCATACGTTCTCACTTCTTCGATTTGTCATTTTCCCCCTCCAGTCATGTGTTTCGAACTACGATTTGGCTTGATTCCCTTGTTTAAGGGATACGTAGGAATCCTTTCTCAGAAAGGTCCAGCCATCATTTCCCCTTCTCACCCTTCTAGCCCTTCACCTTATCCCTTGATGCTCATTGAGATTGGGTCTTATTTTATCGACAACCCCACTTTTTCCAAAAGTGACGTTGCCGAGGGGCTCTGTAAGTACGCCAATCCAATTCCCAACCTTTTAGATGCATTTTAATATAATAAAACTGCATTAAGGGGCGTTTTGGTAAATTCCCGGCCTATCCCGAGACTTCCGGAAATGTTTCATGAGTTTCCCGCGAAGGAAGTACCTTTTGGTACATTATTCATGCCAAAGGACCTCTTGGGAATAAAACCTGTTGGACCTTTTGGGTATTTTCCCGAAATGTTCCAGAACCTGGTTTTGGCGCCAAAAGCGGTTGAACCACCTTGTGTCACGCGACAGCTTGAGGCATGGAAAGTGGATGCGTAAGGTCGTGCGACACACTGAGGTCACCAACTGCAGCCTATAAATAAGACCCTCCCCCTCTCATTTCTGGATCCCTTTTCGACACCCTAAAGTCACTCTGCCAAATTCACACCAGAAACCAATCTCTCTCCTCCTTACACCTAAACCTACCCCCAATTCCCTTCCAATTCAACCTCTCTACTACCCAAACTACCCAATTGCCTTCATACAACCCTTACCAACTGAGGATCTGAAGCCAAGTACCCCATCTGTGCTCAACTCCACGTTCAGAAGCTGAATCGAAGGCCAATACACCTAACTTGGTGTATTTGTGGTGGACTACAAGGGTAACGATTTCTCTACCTTTCTCTCTCTCTTATTCACTTTCTTAATTGTGATTTCCCCCTTCCACTTGGTAATTGAGCTCCATCCGCTTCAATTATCAGGTGGCAACTGCCATCTCTCTGTTTAAATTCGATGTGCTTGGCTTAATTGAATACACATAATGATTTGAATTGTATTGTTGCATTGAACCCCAAAGGGGTGTGGATCTACCCATATCCACACTCCCGGGGTAGATTTGGTGTTGTTTCCGTATTTCGTTCGTAATTCAGTTAATCCTTTAGATCTGTGTAGCTTTCTGTTGATTCTGTGTTCATCCTGTTAGTTTTAACGAGATGGCTCATGTCTGTCACGCGACATCTTCGTCTCTAAGTGATCCTGTGTCACGCGACATATGTGGTCACTGATGCGATGTGTCATGCGACACACACGACCTGTCTGCAGAGACCTCTTTCCAATTGTAATCTGTTCCTCCTCTCTGTAATATGGGATGTGGCCTCCCTTGATTGGTTCACAAGATGTAATCCTTTCTTTTGAGCAATAAAACAAAGCACTCTTATGCATTCATTTACATATCTTGTCACACACACATTTCGCACACACTTTTGAATGGATCGAATGTTGAACGATTGAAAGACTCGTCTACGGACGAGGCGTGTTGGGTGAACTCTCGGTTCTTCCCAACACGTAACTTGACCCCCGAACCCATTTTCTCTCTAAAAAAAGGTTTTCAATGTTTCCTCTAAAGACGGTGTGGCGACTCCTTTATTTTTATTTTTTCGGGCGAGCGCACATTCAGAGAGCAAAGCAGGAATAGAGAGAATAATCTAATTTTGACTTGGCCGAAGTTTAAATAGATGAGACGAGGATATCGGTCGGAGTTTGAAGTATGGCAGCTGGCGGTTGTTATGAACTGGCTAGAGATTCACAAGTGAAATTAGAAATTGAGAGAATTAAACACAGTTGAGAGATATATAGAAGAATTTAGGGTTAATATGTAGAAGAAATAGATTAAAATTTAGAGACGGTAGACAAATTGAGAGAGAAATTTAGAGAGAGATAGTTGAGAGGAAATTGTCTTTTCCATTCCATGAAAAAGAGCAAAATACCCCTAAGTAACTCACGTGAGCTGCATATGTTATACTTTTCGTTAGATTATTAACGGTTCATCCAAAATAACACCCGATTGCAATAAAAAGACAAACTCAATAACTAATTTGTAACAAATGCAAATTCGATAACCAATTGAAACATATCGACAAACTTAGGTAACAAAAATGCAATTTGCCCAAATAGATTTAGAGGTTTGTTTTGAAAGTCCATGAAGCGGCATCATACATTTACATGAAAAAACACCTTTACTTGCATCATTATATATAACTAGTATGCCACCCGTGCGTTAAACGCACGAGAAGAACACTTTTTAAAATTTTAAGTTAATCAACCAAAAAAAGTCAATTTTTTGATTAACATAAAAGTGAAACAGTTATGATCTTAATTAAAGAAAGAAATACTTATTTAAATATTTCAAACATATATGAATATTACAAATTTTAAAAAATTTCCTTATAGACAACATTTGTAGTTTCATTGGTGAGGTTTCCTTCGTCATCGCACATTAATATCTTCGATCCATGGCGGTTTGTGACCCATAATCCCAAGTTAAAAATGTTCCCATCCACAGCCACATTAGCACTAAAATTGTCAAACACAGTTGGTATGTAATCCTGCCCACAAAAAAAGCACACATCAAGTCTGTTGAGCTAACTGCAGCAGAATTTGTCATTTAAGTGGTTGTATTGCATCATGAAATTATATGAACTAATTCCATGGATCTTCAACCGGGTTTAATTTAGGCTCCAAGCGGCAGTCAGTGCCACCAATCAGTACTGTTGGATAAAGTAATGAACACCAAAAGCTGATGATTCAGTGTAAGAAAAAAAAAAGGAAAAAATTTTAAATTAGAGAAACTAAACCTCAGAAAAGTTACGAGACAAGGTAGCCTTAAGTTCTTTCTTTTTGACAGGATCGTCTGTCTCCTTTGGAGTTAAGCAGGCAATGAAAGCCCAGGTTCAGGGGAAAGACCATGCCAAATAATGTAGAAAATATTGCATACTATATCTTGGTATCCATAAAATAGACCTGCAGATAATCCAAGGGTTGAGTTAAACGCACGAGCATAACACTTTGACAAAAACAGAGCCACAAATAAAAGAGTCAATATAAATATAAGGATAAATATTAAATTGAGTCTCAATGATCCCAATATTATCATTTGTAGATTACATATTCTTAGAGGCAAGAAACAATTGTAACTAAAAAGAAGAAACTACATGCAACTGTAACTTAAAAGAAATATTGAAAATATCTAATGTTAAGTACAGATGCAGAAGAAAGTTCAATGAAGTCAATAAACCATAAACATAAAACTGTGACCTACGACAAACAAAAACCAACTCACCCTTGCTGAAGCTTTATGCCAGAAAATATACTGTCAATCAAGTAATGTCTATGAGTATTCCCAACCATTTAACCACCATCAAGTCAAAATCAAGTAAGGTGCATGTAAAACTCTACCTTGGAAGCAGAACTTAATGAATATGACTTTCATTATATGCAATCAAATCTGTACGTAGAAGAGGGCTGACTTGTGGTAACTTGTCAAAATATGCTTGAAGCCACATTTAAATCTATCATTGCACCTTCTTGAAAATATTGTCATCCTAATACATATCCATAACCAAATTATTCCACAAAACTTAATATGATCCTTATTGACTATTTGATTCCCAACTTCCTCAATTATTCATGTGCCAAAATGAACTAAAGAAATTAGTAATTCACCCCCCCCCTCTCCCACACTCATTTACTCTTCCAGGCTCAATAGCATAAGCCAAAGTACATAGAACAGGCATCAAAAAGTGGGAGCCTTGACAGCATACTCTTGACCAATGTAATCTAACTGCAACACTAACTATTGCTAATTGCCTGCTCACCATTCTATGAACCTTATAAATAGGATTTTGTTCCAAGGAATTACAATATACAAACACCGATCTAAAAGTAAAAGCAACGAAGTTAAAAAAAAAGTATTCTCATAGGGAAGCCAGCATTCATCATCATCGTAACCAAGACAATAATCAATATGCTCCGTATAAGAAAATATATTTTACAAAAGCATACTCCCTCCGTCCAAGAAAATGCTTCACCTTTTACCCAAAATGGCGTCCCGTTTGAAGCTTCACATTTCCTAAAATGGAAAAGTTTTATTAATATTCTATTATACCCACTCACTATTTCCTCCGCTCATTCTCTCTCCTAATTCACTATTACACTCAAAACACTTTTTAAATTTACTATTTCCTCTACTAATTCTCTCCCCTATTTTCAAATTATACTCACAATATTTTTTCTTCCCACCTATTTCCTTAATTTGCGTGTCGGGCCAAAAATGGTGAACCATTTCCTGGGAAGGAGGGAGTAAATGTTTCCAAGTCTAAGCAAGAGGGTCATGAATGCAAAGATGGAACACTTTACGGGTCATAGCCTTCAAAGTGATACAAACAGCTTTACGGCTCATTTCATTACTTAATCAATTATTTCAGAGCAAAATACTTCCAAGCATGCAGAGGCTTTCTAAGTAGTCTCTTGTGCACAATTTTATTCCATGTATTTCCCATCAAACACAGAATTTGAAAGTCTAATCATGTTGCTTATAGTTAGTGCTAAACTCCCTCAAACTACTAAAAAGGGGTAGTATATAAAACTCCCATAACTGCCAAGTAAACTGAAGAAAATGCACAAGACAGGAAAGTGGAAGGATCAGAAAAGAATAATAAAAAATGAAACGTGCCACAGAAATGGAAACATGCAGAGGCTTGAACTGGTTAGTAGAACAGCATTGAGAGAGTACATAGACACAATGAGACTTAAAATCGCCGAAGATCTATATGGCACATCAAAATAGAAGAATGTTCAAGGAAATAATATTATGCTTGTGATTCCATATGATATATGAACTTATTTCCCACCTGAAATCCATATCTTGGAATGACTTGTGAGCCTTAGGCTCATCTAAAATGAGTCGCATACTTGGCCATTCAAAGATTCTGAGATGTCCATCCTTTTATCAGTAGACAAAGTTAGTGCAAAACACAATAATGCAAATATAAATCAAATGAGCTTTGCATTCTGCTCCTTGAGAAATATTCCCTCCTTTACGAGACACATAACTACCTCCATGAAGTAACTATTATATAAAATACCCTTTGCTTGTATCGAACCTATTTATTTCTTGAGTGAAGGGAACAATAAGAACATAATGGGAATGGCAAGCTTCTTTTACTTTCTTCAACGGTATAATGTCGTTCCCACGCTTTACATAAAGACTCTTACTTCCATCTCTAGGGTGTTCCATCCAATCACATGCAATCCTACGAACACGTTCAAACTTTATCCCTCATGTATGAATACTTAAGCTTAACAATAAAAATTTACTCCATCCTAAACTGAGTTTCCATTTTCACTTTTTCAATGAATATAAGGAAGTTGACTTTTAAGCATGTTTTGTAGCGAATACGTGCATATATACAATTAACGATCCCATTATAACATTGCAAGTAAACATTAGGACATGACAGTTGCCAAAGGTGAATTTAGCAACTTCACAAGAAAAAATTGTTACTCCATAGGGTATTGTGCATATATTTTGAAGTTTCAATAAGGGCTTATCGAGATGAGAGGTGGGAGAATAATATATGCTCAGAAACTATCAAACTGAAGTTCCCCTCCACAACTTCACTCCCATTAAATCTGAGTAATTAATAATCAGAATCATGAATCAATGCATCCCTCATAATAACAATTAAAAAATTACTCCTCTCAGCAATTAAACAATTACCCACCACTCTCTCATTCTCGACCCTACAAAGACCCTTAGAAAACAATTACCCAAATCAATAGATGAAATCAAAATCAAACTTAAAACCAAATCAACTCGAATTTCTGGAAAACTAAATTTTCAAAATTTATGATGTTGAAAAACGATAGAAGAAAAAGAAAATTAAGGGATTTACCTTTGATGTAAGCCCTTGCTTCCGCACATGCTTGTTGAAGCTCATCAACTGTAATATAACCACTTTCATCCCTGTCAAAGTAGCAGAATGCTGCCATGACATGCTTGTCTGCTTGTGCTGGATTCTGATGAAGGTGAACATCAAGAATAGATAGATCCATTATATTTAGTTTGAGTTTTAAGATGTAATCGCAGTCATTTAAAGTTCAATGCATAGTTTCTGTACATTTAATGAGTTTGCATAATACCTGAAATTTGGACAAGGCTTCATTTAAATAGGGCCATGTCTGAGTGCTATCTTCTTTCACAGCTTTCCATCAGCATCGTCGTGGATCTCCCTGGTTGGAAGATTGCGTAACCCTATAAAAACCAAATCAATTGGGAAATAAATAAGTGAATTGAATTCAAAATCGAGGGGCTAAATTGAAAATGTGAGGAGAGAGAAAAAGCATATACCCAAGTAGATCGTAGCAATCGTCATCGTCGCAGTAGATTGACATTAAAAAGTGTTAGATCTTTTCACATTTCTGAACTTGGCTCTATTATGATGTACTTGGAAAAAGAGATAACCAAATGTACAAACAGATCAATATTTATAAATCGGTAGAAATAAAAATACCATTTTGTCCAGAAACTACAAAATCGTCAATATATTCATGAACAGAGAGCCAAACAGTACCACAACTTGTCACACAGTAAACACCAATTAATCGACATACTAATCGAATCCCAGGTAGATGAACCAAAATCGTGGAACATAATCGTCAAATTAAGATGAAACTCTCAAATAGTATAAAAAGCCCCAAAAAATAATCCCAAAAATCGTCACAAATGAATCATCAAGAATCTATACCCATAAAACTACATCAATCAGAATCGTCAATTGAACAAATATATACCCATCAAAATTCAGACAATAAAATAAACCAAGAACACAAAAAAGACACATACAAGACAGAAATTAAGACTAACCTAGAAACGAAGTGAAGACAGTCATCGACTTTGCTATACCTCAGTTCCACCTGAAGAGGAAGAGGAGGAGGAGGAGGGGGCAGGGAATCGCGACTGCCATCGGATTTTCTGATTTCTGGGATGGATTGAAGAGAGAAAATGACTGATTTGCAACTGCTTGGGAGTGGGAAAAGAGAAGAGAGAAGGGAGAGCGGCGGCGACATGGAGGGTCCGCTCCCGAGTTTTTTAGGGAGAGAAAGGGAAGGGAGGGGAAGGGAAGGGAGGGGGAGGAAATGGCGGAACATTTCAATCCTCCCATTTCCGCCCACACACGGGAGGATTGAAATGGAAGGAAATGAGCCCCTCATTTCCTTCCCTTTCCCTCCTCAAAAAAACCCAGGAGCACCATTAGGGAGGAAATCCTCCCACATTTTCTCCCTTTTCCTTCCCTTCCCCTCCATTTTTAGACTCGGGAGCGGACCCGGAAAGCAAGGGGGCGGCAGAAACCATGGGAAAAGAGAAACGGGAGCTGAGGAGGGAAAAGAGATCGTAGAGAAAGAGAAAGAGAAAGAGAAAGAGAGAGAATGAAAAGCGGGGAATAGGGAGTAACGATGACAGAGAGTAGAGAGAGAGAGAATGGGGTTTTATTTTTTAAAGAAGGGTTTTTGAATTAACGATGAAAGGGAGGAGAGAGAATGAAGACGAAGATTAGCGGCCGGAATACAAAAGGTTTTGCTTATCCAATAAGCTATGATAGGGGATAGTTTCCAGAATGTTCCAAATTTGAGCGGGAAAACGAAAGTGCTTATTCACTTCAGCCATTATATAGTTATTGATTGATATTCATTTTGTTAGAAATATCACATTATTCATATTTATTGGCACTTGGAAAATAGTGGCACTAAAGCATTTTAATTCACTGGAATATAAAAGTTCTTGTGACATTATAAATTGCCACTATAGCGTCTTTAATTGTGAATAACTCATTTAGTGTTGATCGTTTAATATTATTCCCAATGATGCAAGTAGTTAAAGGACTGCAAACGAAGTCCATTGAGGCCAGCCTTTGGCTGGAATTCTACAAATTGGACAAGATAGAATACAAATTTCAGGTAGTATTATAAAGAATAGTATTTCGATGCAAAAGACAAGAATAGTAGTATAATACAACGCCTTTCCGAAGAGTCCATTATAAAAATAATAGTATAATACAATACTCTCACTGCAAGTTTTCTATATGATCACAAATAACATTAGGCTAATGTAAAAGAACAAGGAGTATAATACAATCGTCTCTCTTTTTTCTCTCCGTCTTTTCAATTTCGATTATGAAGACCCTATGAATCTCTTGAAATCCGCACAAGTATAGGATTGATGAGATGAGGAAACCAAAATTCTCAAACAACACGAAAGTGTTGATCCATGGTCGAAATTGTTGACTTATCATCGACTACTAGCACGAAAAGTCTCGATCTCCTGAAATCATCTCACCGCCTCAATGAAATCATTGAAACAATTTGGGTTATCCGTTGAATTGATCGGATGGTAATCGTCCTGGGAAAGCGAAATTGATTTGCAACTACCAAGCATTAAACTCAGAGGCAAAATGATAAAGCCTGTGGCAATTTTGTCCAAACTCGGACAAATTGTGGATGTCCACGGTGGAGGAATTTAATACAAGAGATTTGTAAAAAGGAACTTATGGGTCACTAGCCCATCTTTGAAGGGAATTACATTTGCCCCATAAGTTTCTTTTTGTAACAAATCACTTTCCACTAAGTTTCCATTGTATTAAAATGACAAAATGAAGTTTTTTTAATAAATAATGGAAATTTCCGCTTTGCCCTCAAGACAAGCAGATATTCAAGCAAAAACATAACAAGTGTTTGAATTTGCCATTTCAAAATCAAACACCAAACCAAAATTAAATACTGCAATTAGCCTCAACACTCCCTATCGTTTATACACAATCATGATTCAAAATTCAAAGTAATCAATCAATAAATAAGTAAATTCCTAGGTCATCTGGAAAATGCTAACTATGAAAGAATACGCGTATCTCACAAACATTCTCTGATGCAAATATGAATAACAGTGCGCAATATAATACAATATCGATGGTAGTATTATTGATGCAAGATATCCAAAGAATATTATAATATAACATTTATGCAAGATTTTAAGATATTGTATTATTTGAGTGAAAAAATGATACAATATCCGATGCAATACTCGTGGCAAATGATATCACTAAGAATGCATAATACAACACTTTCTGATATACAACATTTATGATAAAAAGATATAAAGAACAATAGTATAATACAACAACAACACAAGATTTATAAAGAATGTAGTATAATACAATATTTATGATCCGTAGCAAGTATAAAGAACAAAGATTTCTAATGCAATAAGATATACAGGGTTATAACAACTTTCGACGATAATATTAAAAGGATGGGGGCCGTAGATATAGCAGCACTTTTAGTTCAAGCTATTTCAGGCTGGCCCGTGACCGGCCCTTTAACATGTTTCGATTTATAAAAGAACAATAGTAAATAGGGAAATATTTCGCCATTTTCTCTCCTGCTCTTTCTGTTTCAGATTTCGATATGAGACAACACAGATGAATCTTGTTTCCTAATTGATTTTTCCAAAGATACGTGGACCCGCCAATCCAGCCGTTGAAACAAAAGTTTGTCCATGGTCGAAATTGTTGAAGATCATCGATGTAGCTCGAAATTGTCTCGATCGCCTTGAAATCATCTCAATCGCCTCAATGAAATCGTGAAATAATTGAAAGCTTATTTGACTTGATTTAATTGACGATTTGCATTTGGGGGAAAGCAAATATTGATTTTGGGAAACATGTAAGGTTATAGGTTAAGACGTTGTCAAAAATGATTAAGTTTTTTGGGCATTTTGTTCAAACTCGACAAAAATTTAATGTCCATATTGGAGCACCTTATGGGGAAGAGATTTGTAAACATGACTTATGGGTCACTAGCCCATAATCTAATATCCACAATATAGAGCCAAATAACCGCTTATATGAGTCACAGACAAAATAGGTGCCACATATTGTCCGATAACTACTGGATCCAATCCGCCTTGGCTTCATTGAATGATTTATTTTGCCTTGCTTTATTTTTAACCATTAGATTTGTTTTCACCGTTAAGATCCTTAAAATTTACTAATATTAGGCTATTCAAAATCCTATTGACAAGAGACTAAAAGCCTCGTTGATTAATCCAATTCAACTTGAAACCGAGCATAAATAAATATAAAATTACATTACATTTTTCGTAAAAAATAAAAGTCAGTATTTTAAGCATATTGTATTATTTTAACCGGCTATTATGTGGAATGACTTTACATTTTTTTTTATAAATCTAGGTAGTCATCTAAGGACTGTCCATGTGGTTTGCTACCGAAGTTGCACTTGTTATTAGCACCATGCAGGCACAGATCTTAAATATAGAAATAAGTTGCACCATAGAATCGAACCTGCATTCATAAGTTTGACATTCCCGTTTCACAATTACATGAAGAATCAATCCTTCTTGAATTTTAGGCGATCCTTAGTGTTAGTGACCAAGTAGAGTAATTTCACGGGCGTGCATAATTTATATGAGAAACAAATACTATGACAGCTGTATTCCAGTTTTTTGGCAAAGAGGTTGATTACTTTTAAAAGCTGTCACATAATTTCATTTGTATGTTATTTTTCAACAAAATGGTGACAGAATTTCACTCAAGGACATTCAAATTTGTATTACTGGTGAAGGTTAAAAATATGGCGAGGACATTTTTGGTGTCATTAGTACATCATCTCAAATATACCTTCTTATGTTTTTGATCAAACAGAATGCTTGTATTTCTTAGAGGATGAAAAGTAACAATTTGCTGCTTTTTTTTTTTTTTTCACTCTACTGTTGCCTTACCTTCTTAGCTAGAAGCACATGTTCCTTGGATGTGGTTGTGGAGGTGTCTTGTTTGTTACTCTCTCTCTCTCTCTCTCTCCCCTCTCTCTCTCTCTCTCACTCACTCTCACACAAACACTCGGGATGCCGCTAATGTATATTATCCCACACGGAAATTGACAAACCTCGCTTGATAATATATGGACAAATAAGGTCACTCCCCTTAATACCAATTGGTTTTAATGTGGAACCTCGTACTTTAAGATTGTCCACTCGTGATCTAGCTTATCTTAGGATACCACGTTGTCATGTTAGATTGGCTGCATTTTTGTTTTGAATTAATCCATAAATGGTGCTATAAAGGTGCGTTTCTTATCACCCCAAGATCTTTGCCACATTATTATCCTTAGATGTTCGTAATATAAGATCTTGTAACCTGGTATTAATTTCTTGCTTGAGCAGATTGTGAAAGTCATTGATGCGGTGACCTGCAAAACAATTGGTTCAAATTTCCACCTGGCAGTTCTGAGGATTGGAAATGCCATGCCCAGTTTTCACAAATTTTGAGACAAATAGGCTCTATTACTAGTAATATTTGAATCACTGTTAAGGATTTGAGACAAACAGGCCATCTTCTTGAATCACAATTGGTTCAAATTTTGCAAATCAGGACCTTGATTTAGCTGTTGGACTTTTCTTAACACATTTCTGAGACAAACAGGCCATGATAGGGCGTGGTACTAATGGTACCGAAAGTTAATTAAGGTACTACCATCTTTTGAATCACATGTTATTTGAGAAATCAATATTTGATTCATGTTGCCACTAATGACACATCCTTCCACTCCAATCAGATGCAGCGTTGCTTGAAACTTCTTTTGATTTTAAATGAGTATCGAGAAAGGAGTTATAATAGGAAAATTACTAGCTTATCATTTGACCACCAACTTATCCTTCAGAATTTCTCAACTGCATTTGTTCATTATTTGAATTTGTGTTCATCATTATTAACTCCTTTTATTTTAAATTTACAACTAACATCCTATATAGCTATGTTTTTTTGGTATGTGCATATCCTTTGTGTTATAAACTAATCAGGAAGAATAAAGAATAAGGGCAAAATCCAGCCTTGAGAGCATCAAATAGGGGCATGATATATTTGATCATGTTAACTTCTCTTGAGCCTGCCTTACCCAACGGCAAACACATGCCAACAAATTTCAAGAAACCTAAATTGTTGCTGATCAAGGGTGAATTTAGTGTTTCAAAGCTTAAATAAGTTATCTTCTTCTGAAGCAATGCAACAGGTAAAATGAAAAAGCACCCATTATCTGTTAAATACAAGTATCACTTTACTTGCCATTTGTTATCAGCTAAAAATTAATACATGCTAATTTCTATTTGTGTATTCATAACTTAATGAGCGATAATAATCTAGATTAAGATGCGGAAAGGAAATTCATTAGGATCCCTAATACTACTCTTGCTTCGTATGCTGATTAATGGTACAATACAACATTTTGATGCTCCCCTTGTCGTAGATGTCTAACCCTAATCCTCTATGGGTAAAGATTTTCTTTTTGTAAACTCGTCATAATCACTTGCATTTCTACTTATGCTTCTATGCCAAAGGGATCTTATGGTAGATTTGGAGAATATGCATATCACAATAAGGTCAACTAATAGTGCAAGTCAAACATTTGACAAACGTTTGCCTGGTGAATCAGATGGGAAGCTCTGGATGTGGAGTTGCATTTGGTAACAATGGAAGTCGCATCAATGGAAACTTGATAATTATTTACAAAAGAGTAGTGATTTCATAGATATGCTCAGGGATCGTTTGCCTGAGTCAGGAAACCATTTCGAGATACTATGTTTGGATGTGTGTGGATATTAAATTAATAAGCACCACGCATTAAACAAACAATTTAATCAACAAAAGAGGATTTTATTGATCAAGTCAAGAACGTACAATTAAGATGCCAATAGCAAAACCGAAAGCCAAGGAACAAAGGATCGGGAAAACAAAACAAACAAGAAATCAAACGGTTAGAAAAACTTATCGTGATTTGATCGAGTCGCCTTAGGAAGATCGTCCTAAGAGAAAATATTGCCCCCAATTGGTGCAACTTCGTGCATGTGCAAATTTCTCCGAGGATAAACGATCACGAACTACGTACTCACAAAATAGACACATGTAGGTAGTCACCTGGGCGGTCCTATCTCGCCGCCTTGAATCTCACGAACGAATCTCTAATGAACGGGGGAGTGTTTGATCTTTGAATCAAAGCAAGAGAATTGTGTTTCTCTTCAATATTCAAGTTACAAAACTACTGGGTAGAGTATTTATACATATGGTCTAAATTAGGTTTTAGGCTTAATTAAACCTAAAACCGATTTAATTCGGCCCAGAATTTTCACTCACCCGACCGTCAAATAGCGTGGCCGCCCTCGGCCTAAGCGCGGCCGCGCCTTTGACCGTAAAGTTTTTGCGAGCAATTTTGGAGAACCTGCGCCGGCGCGGCGCTACTGGAGCGGTCGCGCACGGCTGGCCGTAGAGACTGACGTGATTTTCCTCTATGCCTCGTTCATTCCAAGCCAAAACACCCACCAAGGTAATATGACTATGAACTTCAACACCAATTATGCAAATATTCCAACAATCCCCCACAAGTTCATAGAAATATGACGTGTACAGATTGTCCATTGCCATGCTTTCAATAATGGTACCTTCCGGCTTGAACCACTACCTATGTTATCCAACGCAAACCTCCAGCGAGGACCAGATGAACGGGTGTCTTGAATCTGATGCCTTTGGATGTAGAGGCCTTTCACTGTAACAAACACGACAAAAGCTATGATAGGCCCTCTATCGAACACTTGACGCTTATAAGCCATACGTCCCGATCCTCTATCATGAGTGCTTTCAAAGAATAACCCAAATTCCTCTAGTTGCGGCCAACAACAACACTCACTTAGCTGGGCATCTCAGAAGATGTCTTTGCTAACATCTTGTCTAAAAGACTTGATCCCATTCAAAGTTCCAAACTTTTACTAAATTAGCAAGAATGAGCACCTCTAGGCTATTCGGGGGATAGACTCGGACATGTAACATGTCAATCTAATATTAGTGCTCAGACTCACCCCACTGACCTTGTTATTACCACATTGAATCTCCTTTGTGGGATCTCCACCAGTAGATTGGGTTGCTACCGCGTTTGAGTCGACGGGGTTCACCCCATCCCCAACCTAGATTTTTGAACAAGAGCAAATTCTAGCCCTTTGGTTAAAGGATCACCGTGTTATCCTTGGTACCAACATAATCAACAGCTATCACCTTCCGAGACACAAGATCCCTTATAGATTTTAATCTAATTTGGATGTGTCTTCTAGTTTTACGATTGTACTGACAACTTTTCGGTTTCTCAATTGTGGCAGCGGTGTTGTCACAATGTACAGAGATAACAGGCATGGGCTTACTGACCATGGGCAACTCGTACATAAGTCCTCGAAGCCATTCGGCTTCCAATCCAAGAGTGTCAAGGGCAACTAATTCGGCCTCAAAGTAGACCTAGACAACAGAGTTTGTTTGGTCGAGCCTCCAAGCGACCAAGCAGCCCGCCTAAGGTGAAAAACATACCCCGTACAGCCCATAACTCCGGAGTTAAAGGCAATCCAGCTTGCATCACTATACCACTTCAAGCACAGAAGGATATCTACCGTAATGCAGCCCAAGGGAAATCGTTCCCTTCAAGTACTTGAGAACTCTATCAAGAGCTTCCCAATGTGCTTTTATTTGGACATTGAGTATATCTAGCCAACCTAGTAACCGAGTATGAAATATCCGGTCTAGTACAATTGGCAAGATACATCAAACTTCCAATAATTTGAGAATATCTCAACCGAGCCATCGGTACTCCACTTTCATTCTTAGTAAGTGCAATTTGAAGGATCATATGGAGTCTTAGCTACTTTGCAATTCTTATAACCAAATTTCTCAATTACACTTTCGGTATAATGAGATTGCGATATGGTTATGCCACTAGTTGAACGAGTCAACTTAAGGCCGAGAATCACACTAGCTACTCCCATATCCTTCATCTCAAACTTACTTTTCAAGAATTCCTTAGTAGTATTAATGATCCTCATATCGGTTCCAAACAAGAGAATATCATCGACATACGTACATAAGACAATACTACTATCACCAATACTCTTTGCTATAGACACACTTATCAAACTCATTAGTAACAAAGCCAAACGATGAGACAATTTTATCAAATTTCTCATGCCATCGCTTAGGGGCTTGTTTAAGTCCATACAAGGACTTAACAAGTTTACAAACCTTTCTCTCATTTCCGAGGCCTCAAAACCTTCGGGTTGATCCATATAAATTTCTTCCTCTAGATCGCCATGCAAGAAGGCGGTCTTAACATCCATCGATGGATAGGAAGATCATATACGAAGGCCAATGCGATAAGCATTCGGATTGTAGTCATTCTAGCAACTGGCGAATAGGTATCGAAATAGTCTATTCCTTCCATTTGCTTGAATCCCTTAGCCACTAACCTAGCCTTAAACTTGTCAACGGTTCCATCCGGTTTCAGTTTCCTTTTGAAGACCCACTTACATCCTATCGTGCTACAACCAGGAGGGAGATCGACCAATTCCCATGTCCCATTAGAGACAATAGAATCCATCTCACTCTTAACAGCATCCTTCCACTGCTTGGCATCAGAAGTAGCCATAGCAGCTTTGAAGGTTAGAGGATCACCCTCGACATTGTAAGTGATGAAATCACTTCCAAAGTCCTTGGTGGTCCTTGCCCGTTTGCTCCTTCTTGGTTCAATCTCATCGTCAGAATGAGTTGCACTAGAATCAACCCCCACATTCGTTAGCTCCTCTACTTGAGCAGGAATGGAATTAGTGGTCGGGTTGGATTCTTTAGGAAGTCCGTCTTTCATAGGAAACACATCCTCAAAAAATGTTGCTTCACGTAACTCAACTATAGAGTTCACATCTATGCCAGAAATTTCAGATTTTATAATAAGAAATCTCAATGCATAACTTGTTTCAGAATAACTTTTTATAAAAGATAGCATCAACGGTTTTAGGTCCAAGCTTCTTCCTTTTGTGTGCGGAGTACAAGTACCTTTGCAAGGCACCCCCACACTTTTAAGTGTTTCAAGCTAGCTTTGTCGACCTCTCCAAAGTTCAAACGGACTTTCCTTTCTATGCTTAGGAGGGAGTCTATTCAGAATATGGCAAGCCGTATTCAAAGCCTCTCCCCACATATATTTGGGCAATCCGTAACTTATGAGTAGGCCGTTAATCATATCGGTAAGGGTTCTATTCTTACGTTCAAGCAATACCATTTGATTGAGGAGTATAGGGAGGAGTCTCTTCATGTACTATTCCGTTTTCTTTGGCAATAATACATGAAGGGGTTAGACTCATATTCACCTCCTCTATCGACCTTAACCGATTTAAGTTTCTTGCCGGTTGTGTTTCGCTTCGTTCTTAAATATAATGAATTTATCTAATGCTTCATCCTTAGAATTAAGCAAGAACACATAACGGTATCTACTAGCATCATCAATAAAGGTGAGAAAGTATTTCTTTTTGTCTTTGGTCAACACACCATTAAATTCACAAATATCGGTATGAACTAAATCTAGAATTTCGAGAATTTCTCACAACCGACTTAAACGGACCTTTTGTAGATTTAGCTTCAACACATACATGACATTTAGAATTCTTATCAATAGCATGTTTAGGAATAATATCTAAGTTCATCATTCTTTTCACAGAATCATAGTTAATATGTCCTAAACGACCATGCCAAACATTTGAAGATTCAATGGAATACGAAACAGGATAATCAATAGAACTAAAATTATTGTTGTGCGGAACAAACATCGGTTTCAACTCTAATTTTAAATAAACCATCCGAGGAATAACCTTTCCCCACAAAACTACTGTAATCCAAAATAATAACCTTATTACACTTAAATGAAATCTCAAATCCTTCCCTAACTAGACTAGAACCACTAATAATGTTGCGACGAATGTCAGAACGTGATACACTCGATGCAAGGTAAGAATGCGCCCATTGGGAAACCTCAGGTCCACGCGTCCGGTCCCAAGCACCTTTGCAGCACTAGAATTCCCCATCGTCACCTGATCTACCACGGTCAGGTGGTAAGACACAAATAGCAATTTATCAGCACAAACGTGCACATTTGCCCCAGTGTCAACTAGCCACTCGTTGGGTTCATAGACAGTAAAGAGTTCAGGACAAGAAGTTACATACTTTGTAACATTGCAGGTCAGAGCGTCAACTCCAGGTGCGTCAGAGTCAGGATCATCATCATCCTTCGGACCCAACACCATGTTGACAGCGGGATGGTCATCGCCAGAGCCTTGTGGTCCTTTTCCTTTCTTGGACGGGCGATCCCTAGAAAAGTGTCCACCTTCTCCACAATTCCAGCGATTACATTTTTGCTTTTGGCTTCCTAAAGTTATTTTTCTTAACTTTAAGCTTATCATGGTTTTCTTTATCCTTAGAAGTTTTCACACATTTTCCTTTAAACTTGCTTTTACCGGTTATCATATTAGCAGCAGCCTCCACAGGTACACTAGGTTGGTTACCGTTATGCACCTCCTGAATCGCAATTGCATTCATCAACTCATTGAGTGACAAGCTTCCAAGACGATGCTTGAGGGTCATACCAAATTCTCCCCAAGATCGAGGAAACTTCTCAATGATAGCCATGACAACGAACTTGTCGGGAAGTCCCATGTCGGCATCCTTGAGTGATTGCAAAATGATTTGGAGTTCGTGCACTTGATCGGTAACCGACTTGCCCTCACTCATGTGATAATTCAGGAACCTTCCCACTTGGTACTTTTCCACACCGGATTCATCGGTGCTGTACTTCTTGGAAAGAGAGTCCCACAAATGGACGCGGTAGTGAGAGGAGCAGAGCAATAAACATCAAAGAGTGCATTCGACAAAGCCGACGAATGCATCCTCGAACAACATCGTCCCGCTCCTTCCACAGCTTTAACCGCACCACACTAACAGGATCATCACCATTCAGAGTAGGACATTTGGATGTCAAGATACCGTACATGCCCTCTAATGGTGACAGCCGAGATCTTCGTGCGTTCGAGACCAACGCTTGAAGTTCTTGCCACCAAACTTCTCCAAGATCGGAGGTGTCAACTAGGGACTTAAAGGGAGAGCTAGAGGAACCACCGAGACATGATCAAATAAAATACTATTTTCTCTTAGACTCATTGGATATTAAATTAATAAGCACCACAGATTAAACAACAATTTAATCAACAAGTAGGGATTTTATTGATCAAGTCAGAGAACGTACCAATTAAGATGCCAATAGCAAAACCGAAAGCCAAGGAACAGGATCGGGAAAACGAGACAAAAACAAGAAATCAAACGGTTAGAAAAACTTATCGTGATTTGATCGAGTCGCCTTAGGAAGACTGCCCTAAGAGAAAATATTGCCCCCAATTGGTGCAACTCAGTGCAGTGCAAATTTCTCCGAGGATAAAACGATCACGAACTACGTACTCACAAAATAGCACACGGTAGGTAGTCACCGGCGGTCCTATCTCGCCGCCTTGAATCTCACGAACGAATCTCTATGAACGGGAGTGTTTGATCTTTGAATCAAAGCAAGAGAATTGTGTTTCTCTTCAATATTCAAGTTACAAAAACGGCTGGGAGAAGTAGAGTATTTATACATATGGTCTAAATTAGGCTTTAGGCTTAATTAAACCTAAAAACTGATTTAATTCGGCCAGAATTTCACCACCTCGTCACCAGCGGCCGCCCTCGGCCTAAGCGCGACCGCGCACCTTGACAGGCAATTTTGGAGAACCTTCGTCAGACCAGCGCGGCCGCTCACAGAGCTCAGCGCGGTCGCGCACGAAGGCAGAGACTCCGACGTGATTTTCCTCTATGCCTCGTTCATTCCAAGCCAAAACACCCACCAAGGTAATATGACTATGAACTTCAACACCAATTATGCAAATATTCCAACAATATACTGTTGGATATTAAATTAATAAGCACCACAGATTAAACAACAATTTAATCAACAGTAGGGGATTTTATTGATCAAGTCAAGAACGTACCAATTAAGATGCCAATAGCAAAACCGAAAGCCAAGGAACAGGATCAGGAAAACAGACAAAAACAAGAAATCAAACGGTTAGAAAAACTTATCGTGATTTGATCGAGTCGCCTTAGGAAGACTGTCCTAAGAGAAAATATTGCCCCCAATTGGTGCAACTCAGGTACAGGCAAATTTCTCCGAGGATAAAACGATCACGAACTACGTACCACAAAATAGCACATGGTGTAGGTAGTCACCGGCGGTCCTATCTCAGTCGCCTTGAATCTCACGAACGAATCTCTATGAACGGGAGTGTTTGATCTTTGAATCAAAGCAAGAGAATTGTGTTTCTCTTCAATATTCAAGTACCAAAAACGGCTGAGGCATTAGAGTATTTATATGAGTGGTAAAAAATAGGTTTTAGGTTTAATTAAGCCTAAAAACCTGCTCCAAATCGGCCCAGGAAAAATCACATCCCGTCACAAGCGCGGCCGCTCTAGCAAGGAGCGCGACCGCGCTAAGCTCAAGGAAAACGAGGTGAAGCCACGACCCTAAGCGCGGCCGCTCAAGGCACGAGCGCGCTCTCCCCCGCTAAGCTTCGACGTGATTTGCTTCCTTGCCAATTCGGTTCACCCCAAGATAACCACAAGGTCATAATCTGTGAACTTACATACCACCAACACAAATATTCCAACAATCCCCACAAGTTCATAGAAATATGACGTGTATGCATTGTCCATTGCCATGCTTTCAATAATGGTACCTTCCGCTTGAACCACTACCTATGTTATCCAACGCAAACCTCCACAGACCAGATGAACGGGTGTCTTGAATCTCGATGCCTTTGGATGTAGAGGCCTTTGCGGTAACAAACACGACAAAAGCTATGATAGGCCCTCTATCGAACACTTCGACGCTTATAAGCCATACGTCCCGATCCTCTATCATGAGTGCTTTCAAGGAATAACCCAAATTCCTCTAGTTGCGCCAACAACAACACTCACTTAGTCGGGCATCTCGTAAGATGTACCGCTAACATCTTGTTTAAAAGACTTGATCCCATTCAAAGTTCCAAACTTTTACTAAATTAGCAGCAATGAGCACCTCTAGGCTATTCAGGGGATAGACTCAGACATGTAACATGTCAATCTATTATTAGTGCTCCGACTCACCCCACAGCTTGTTATTACCACATTGAATCTCCTTTGTGGGATCTCCACTCAGGTAGATTGGGTTGCTACTGCGTTTGAGTCAGACGGGGTTCAGACCCATCCCCAACCTAGATTTTTGAACAAGAGCAAATTCTAGCCCTTTGGTTAAAGGATCAGCTGTGTTATCCTTGGTACCAACATAATCAACAGCTATCACCTTCCGAGACACAAGATCCCTTATAGATTTTAATCTAATTTGGATGTGTCTTCTAGTTTGACACTTTTCAGTTTCTCAATTGTGGCAGTGTTGTCACAATGTACAGAGATAACAGGCATGGGTTTACTGACAATAGGCAACTCAGACATAAGTCCTCGAAGCCATTCGGCCTTCCAATCCAAGAGTGTCAAGGGCAACTAATTCGGCCTCAAAAGTAGACCTAGACAACGAGTTTGTTTGGTCGACCTCCAAGCGACCGCAGCCTCCGCCTAAGGTGAAAACATACCCCGTGCATGCCCATAACTCCCGTGAGTTAAAGGCAATCCAAATTTTGCATCACTATACCCTTCAAGCACGTATGATATCTACCGTAATGCAGCCCAAGGGAAATCGTTCCCTTCAAGTACTTGAGAACTCTATCAAGAGCTTCCCAATGTGCTTTATTTGGACATTGAGTATATCTAGCCAACCTAGTAACCGAGTATGAAATATCCGGTCTAGTGCAATTGGCAAGATACATCAAACTTCCAATAATTTGAGAATATCTCAACCGAGCCATCGGGTACTCCACTTTCATTCTTAGTAAGTGCAAATGAAGGATCATATGGAGTCTTAGCTACTTTGCAATTCTTATAACCAAATTTCTCAATTACACTTTCAGTATAATGAGATTGCGATATGGTTATGCCACTAGTTGAACGAGTCAACTTCAGGCCAAGAATCACACTAGCTACTCCCATATCCTTCATCTCAAACTTACTTTTCAAGAATTCCTTAGTAGTATTAATGATCCTCATATCGGTTCCAAACAACGAGAATATCATCGACATACGTACATAAGACAATACTACTATCACCAATACTCTTGCTATAGACACACTTATCAAACTCATTAGTAACAAAGCCAAACGATGAGACAATTTTATCAAATTTCTCATGCCATTGCTTAGGGGCTTGTTTCAGTCCATACAAGGACTTAACAAGTTTACAAACCTTTCTCTCATTGCCAGAGGCCTCAAAACCTTCAGGTTGATCCATATAAATTTCTTCCTCTAGATCGCCATGCAAGAAGGCGGTCTTAACATCCA
Source organism: Adenophora triphylla var. japonica (assembly GCA_022495995.1). NCBI lineage: Eukaryota > Viridiplantae > Streptophyta > Magnoliopsida > Asterales > Campanulaceae > Adenophora > Adenophora triphylla. The sequence goes on along the minus strand of JAFEMH010004382.1, from coordinate 118,691 downwards.
TCGATGGATAGGAAGATCATATACGAAGCCAATGCGATAAGCATTCGGATTGTAGTCATTCTAGCAACCGGTGAATAGGTATCGAAATAGTCTATTCCCTCCATTTGCTTGAATCCCTTAGCCACTAACCTAGCCTTAAACTTGTCAACGGTTCCATCAGGTTTCGGTTTCCTTTTGAAGACCCACTTACATCCTATCGTGCTTTCTGACCGGGAGGGAGATCGACCAATTCCCATGTCCCATTAGAGACAATAGAATCCATCTCACTCTTAACAAAGATCCTTCCACCGCTTGGCATCGAAGTAGCCATAGCGGCTTTGAAGGTTAGAGGATCACCCTCGACATTGTAAGTGATGAAATCACTTCCAAAGTCCTTGGTGGTCCTTGCCGGTTGCTCCTTCTTGGTTCAATCTCATCGTCGAATGAGTTGCACTAGAATCAACCCCCACATTCGTTAGCTCCTCTACTTGAGCAGAATGGAATTAGTGGTCGGGTTGGGTTCTTTAGGAAGTCCGTCTTTCATAGGAAACACATCCTCAAAAATGTTGCTTCACGTAACTCAACTATAGAGTTCACATCTATGCCGAAATTTCAGATTTTATAATAAGAAATCTCAATGCATAACTTGTTTCGTAATAACCTATAAAGATAGCATCAACAGCTTTAGGTCCAAGCTTCTTCCTTTTGTGTGCGGGTACAAGTACCTTTGCAAGGCACCCCCACACTTTTAAGTGTTTCAAGCTAGCTGTCGACCTCTCCAAAGTTCAAACGGACTTTCCTTTCTATGCTTAGGAGGGACTCTATTCGAATATGGCAAGCCGTATTCAAAGCCTCTCCCCACATATATTTGGGCAATCCGTAACTTATGAGTAAACCGTTAATCATATCAAGGTAAGGGTTCTATTCTTACGTTCAAGAATACCATTTGATTGAGGAGTATAGGAGGAGTCTCTTCATGTACTATTCCGTTTTCTTGGCAATAATACATGAAGGGGTTAGACTCATATTCACCTCCTCTATCGACCTTAACCGTTTAAGGTTCTTGCCGGTTGTGTTTCGCTTCGTTCTTAAATATAATGAATTTATCTAATGCTTCATCCTTAGAATTAAGCAAGAACACATAACAAAGATCTACTAGCATCATCAATAAAGGTGAGAAAGTATTTCTTTTTGTCTTTGGTCAACACACCATTAAATTCACAAATATCGCATGAACTAAATCTAGAATTTCAGAATTTCTCACAACCGTTTTAAACGGACCTTTTGTAGATTTAGCTTCAACACATACATGACATTTAGAACTTTTATCAATAGCATGTTTAGGAATAATATCTAAATTCATCATTCTTTTCACGTAATCATAATTAATATGTCCTAAACGACCATGCCAAACATTTGAAGATTCAATGGAATAAGAAACAGGATAATCAATAGAACTAAAATTATTGTTGTGCGAACAAACATCAGTTTCAACTCTAATTTTAAATAAACCATCCGAGGAATAACCTTTCCCCACAAAACTACCGTAATCCAAAATAATACCCTTATTACACTTAAATGAAATCTCAAATCCTTCCCTAACTAGACTAGAACCACTAATAATGTTGCGACGAATGTCAGGAACGTGATACACTCGATGCAAGGTAAGAATGCGCCCATTGGGAAACCTCAGGTCCACGCGTCCGCCCCAAGCACCTTTGCAAAGACTAGAATTCCCCATCGTCACCGATCTACCACTGGCCAGCCGGTAAGACACAAATAGCAATTTATCGCACAAACGTGCACATTTGCCCTCAGTGTCAACTAGCCACTCGTTGGGTTCATAGACGTAAAGAGTTCAGTGACAAGAAGTTACATACTTTGTAACATTGCAGGTCGAGCGTCAACTCAAAGGTGCGTCGAGTCGTGGATCATCATAATCCTTCGGACCCAACACCATGCCGACAAAGCAGGATGGTCATCGCCAGAGCCTTGTGGTCCTTTTCCTTTCTTGGACGGGCACCCTAGAAAAGTGTCCACCTTCTCCACAATTCCAGCTAGATTCCTGCTTTTGCTTTTGGCTTCCTAAAGTTATTTTTCTTAACTTTAAGCTTATCATGGTTTTCTTTATCCTTAGAAGTTTTCACACCTTTTCCTTTAAACTTGCTTTTACCTAAGTTATCATATTAGCAAAGCCTCTCCACAGTACACTAGGTTGGTTACCGTTATGCACCTCCTGAATAGCAATGGCATTCATCAACTCATTGAGTGACAAGCTTCCAGTACGATGCTTGAGGGTCATACCAAATTCTCCCCAAGATCGAGGAAACTTCTCAATGATAGCCATGACAGCGAACTTGTCAGGAAGTCCCATGTCAGCATCCTTGAGTGATTGCAAAAAGATTTGGAGTTCGTGCACTTGATCGGTAACCGACTTGCCCTCACTCATGTGATAATTCAGGAACCTTCCCACTTGGTACTTTTCCACACCGGATTCATCGTGCTGCATTTCTTGGAAAGAGAGTCCCACAAAGTGACGCAAAGAGTGAGAGGAGCAGAGCAATAAACATCAAAGAGTGCATTCGACAAAGCTGACAGAATGCATCCTCGAACAACATCGTCCTTCTCCTTCCACAATTTAACCGCAGCCACACTAACAGGATCATCACCATTCAGAGTAGGACATTTGGATGTCAGCATACCAGACATGCCCTTAATTGATAGCCAGATCTTCATGCGTTCAGACCAACGCTTGAAGTTCTTGCCACCAAACTTCTCCGGAAGATCGGAGGTGTCAACTAGGGACTTAAAGGGAGAGCTAGAGGAACCACCAGACATGATCAAATAAAATACAATTTTCTCTTAGTAAATATTATATTGAAAGTGTTGTGAGTGTGAAAATAAAATAGGAGAGAGAATGAGTGGAGAGAATAGTAAATTATAATGGTGATGTGAGTATTAAAATAATGTAGGAGAGAGAATGACTGGAGGGAATAGTAAAGATTCCTTTCCATTTTAGGAAAATATATATTATTGTGGGATGCCCAAAAAGAAAAGTTTATATATTATCATGGAACGGAGAGAGCATTGAAGGACTTGCCATTGGAAGGTCGCTATACGAATGGACTAAACTAAAGCAGGAAGGAAGAAGAAAAGGAATAACAATAATTACCACCACGCATCACAGCATAGCCATTGCTTCTTTTTTAAAAGGTTAATTATATGCAGTAATAGTAGTACTCTCTAGCGGTAAGAACTACTTTCCGTCGCATTTCAAAATGATTGATCATTTTTTTTTAAATTTATTTTGTTTAATTAAAAATAATTTTAAAAAATATTTTGATTATTCATTTTGATACAGAGATATAAAGATAGTACTAATTTAAGTTTTAACTATTCTCTACTCTTTTCTATTCTAGGGGTTTTTTAACTTTAATTTGTTGGTAAATTATGCATGTATAGGTTTCTGTATCTGAATAAAAGTCACTTTCGTGAGTTTTTAGCTAAAAAAAATAAAAAATTATAGTGAGTGATGACTAATCCCTCCAGCCCATAAAATGATGTTATTTCCTTTTTTATACGTCCCAAAATAAATGTCGCATTTCTAAATAAGAAAATAATATTAGTTCTATTTTACCTTTGTACAAGCGATATACATTTATGGAAATCTCATTATATTAAAAGGTCAAAAAGTCAAATGTGACATATGTTGTTCAATTCTATATCACTCTTGTGACGTGTTCATATTTACAAACATCGCAATCACCATCGCTGTTATTGATAACCTCCGGCAGTCCAAACAATGCGTCATACGCATCCATAATGCACATATCTCAATCGTTGCGTCACAACCACCACTGTTGCCTCCATAGACATCTTTGATACTATGTTTGATGTTCTACCTCTTTCCTCGTGGAAATCACCACACAATCAACGATTTATTCAATGTCGGCCACATCATCAACTTAATAAACTATTATGGGTTGATGAACGATACGTAACTGAAAAATAAATCATTCAACAGAAACATTGATCATTGTTTATCGCTAAATATTTTTTTAATAAAGAGTGTTTGACTAAGAATAAATACAAGAAACCGTCGTTGAACTTTATCCCAAAAGGTAAGAGAACTTAAGATACATGTTAAGGATTTAAGGGGGTTACACACCCACCTATCCCATACTAGTAGTCCTAACATGGGGAAAATAATCAACAACAAATAATATTAAAGAACTAACACATGTATTTGGTAACCACTTCATCAACACATGACTACATACAAAGGAATTGCCAAGCCATGATATACACTATAATAAACATGTGAAGTTACTTACAACTTTGTATAAGCAATCACTAAAATTTATGTATAGCTACTCTCCATGAACAACACTGTCATATATATCTCCTCTCCTCTATAAGAACACACAACCGTTCTTGGCTAGGGATGAAGGAGTGCCCCTTACAGCAATTATAGTAATCATAATTATAGGCTTGGCAGTTAAAAAAAAAATTGTTGATTAAAAGGCTGCAACTCATCAAACAGTGTTACAAAAATTAATTTAGAAGGTTGTCCGGAAGTTCATGAAGTGGTATAACACCGCTACACGAAAAAGTACCTTTACTAACATGTACTCACTGGGGCACAAATATTCATTTGGGTGTGCCATTTAAAAGGGAACACTCCCAAAATGGAAAATTTTATATTGCATATTTATTGATAGGACCAACCTGTCATACTCAACTATTTTGTACCCAATTTCTCTCTTTTATACTTACAACACTTGTTCCATTATACGCTATACAATTAATTCCTGTTCAAGGCCAAATTGTGCCCATTCTAATGGGACGAAGGGAGTATATAAGTCAAATTATGTTATTAATTTGACGCAACGAAAATCAATAAGTGGAACTCTTTCCACGAGAAATTCCTCGAAAGGAAACCGATCCATCAATCAGCATAACCAAGCCAGTGACATCTTCTAAACCGATTGCCCCTTCTACCTCCCCATCAGTCAGTCAGACCAAAGAAAATAGCTAGAAAGGAAGTTGTTCCTCCCCAAGTCCAAAATTTCCAGCTCCCTCTAGCTCATCCTCCTTACCCAAACATATCCAAAAATCAACTTCTCAGTTAGCCAAAGAAAATGCTAATAGAGGAAAGTTGATTGGAGCTGATATTTTATATTTTGTCCCTTTCATCCCTAAGAGGTTGTTCTCTCACAACTTTCTGAACGGCGAGGTTCCCATAACTGGCCATACCTCAAACCCATCGGTTAGAAAGTGTCAACCGATTAGAAACCCAACCTTACACATATACTACAATAACCTTTGGGCTGTCCAAGACAAGCTTATTCCTTCACCTAACTGGGTTCATCTCATTGATCATCTACTTCCATTCCTCATAAAACTACTTCAATTCCATGAGATGAACAAAGACTCTGTTCCTGCCGGTGATGTGTACAAGTATATAGACTTTGAAAACACTCACGAGGAGAAAGGCATCTACTTCAGCAAATATTGCCAACTAAGTGAGTTTGATGCCTCCCTATTCAAGCAGGACCTCTTGAAGCTCTACAATCAATATTGTGACTTTTTTCCCAATCTATAGGTACAAGAAGAAATCAACTGATCAGAAATGTTATGTACCTCTTAGAGAATATGTTGGAAGTGGATAGAGAGCTTCAGGCCATGGGAAATGTGAATCCTGATGATTTCCTTCCACATTTTGATTCTGAGTCTATCTCTTTGGGTACAAGAAGAAATCAACTGATCAGAAATGTCATGTACCTCTTAGAGAATATGTTGGAAGTGGATAGAGAGCTTCAGGCCATGGGAAATGTCAATCTAGCTGACTTCTTCTCTTCAGTTCACTCAAATAAAAATAATTGGACTTCCCCAACAAATGGAGAGATAGAAGATTTATTTAAGGATGGTGATAATGGTGATGATGTAGATTTTGATGATGCTGGTTTGGGTGATGAAAGTAAGCACTTTAGCTCCAACTCCAGTTCTAGTGGCCCTGACGTGCAAAGGATGGATTTTGTGACTCCTCAACTGACGGCACCGGTTAGGAGATTAGGAGGAGGCTTAAACGATACATAACTAGTTACAAGACTAGTATGAGAAAAGATTTTATCTGTTGCCTCACCGGTTGTTCAATCGATTGAGATGCCCCTCAACCGATGCATTTGCTGAACCGATTGAGGAGGAGAAAATTTTTGCTGCCTCTGATGATATTGAGAAAAAGAAGAAGGCCTATAAGCCAAAGGTCAGGAAAGCTCCTGAGCCCGAGTCCTCTCAATCGGCTACCTCTCTACCGGTCAATAGAAAGGAAACTGATCCATCAGTCAGCATAACCAAGCCAGTGACATCTTCTAAACTGATTGCCCCTTCTACCTCCCCATCAGTCAGTCAGACCAAAGAAAACAGTCAGAAAGGAAGTTGTTCCTCCCCAAGTCCAAAATTTCCAGCTCCTTCTACCTCATCCTCCTTACCCAAATCTAAACCTATCCAAAAATCAACTTCTCAGTTAGCCAAAGAAAATGCTGATGGAAGAAAGTTGATTGGAGCTGATATTTTAAATTTTGTCCCTTTCATCCCTAAGAGGTTGTTCTCTCACAACTTTCTGAACAGCGAGGTTCCCATAACTGGCCATACCTCAAACCCATCGGTTATAAAGTGTCAACCGATTAGAAACCCAACCTTACACATATACTACAATAACCCTTGGGCTGTCCAAGACAACCTTATTCCTTCACCTAACAGTGTTCATCCCATTGATCATCTACTTCCATTCCTCAGAAAACTACTTCAATTCCATGAGATGAACAAAGACTCTGTTCCTGCCGGTGATGTGTACAAGTATATAGACTTTGAAAACACTCACGAGGAGAAAGGCATCTACTTCAGCAAATATTGCCAACTAAGTGAGTTTGATGCCTCCCTATCCAAGCAGTACCTCTTGAAGCTCTACAATCAATATTGTGACTTGCTTCCCAATCTATGGGTACAAGAAGAAATTAACTGATCAGAAATGTCATGTACCTCTTAGAGAATATGTTGGAAGTGGATAGAGAGCTTCAGGCCATGGGAAATGTGAATCCTGATGATTTCCTTCCACATTTTGATTTTGAGTCTATCTCTTTGGGTACAAGAAGAAATCAACTGATCAGAAATGTCATGTACCTCTTAGAGAATATGTTGGAAGTGGATAGAGAGCTTCAGGCCATGGGAAATGTGAATCTAGCTGACTTCTTCTCTTCAGTCCACTCAAATAAAATAAGTGGACTTCCCCAACAAATGGAGAGATAGAAGATTTATTTAAGGATGGTGATGATGGTAATGATGTAGATTTTGATGATGCTGGTTTGGGTGATGAAAGTGAGCACTTTAGCTCCAACTCCAGTTCTAGTGGCCCTGACGTGCAAAGGATGGATTTTGTGACTCTTCAACTGACGGCACCGGTTAGGAGATTAGGAGGAGGCTTAAACGATACATAACTAGTTACAAGACTAGTAGGAGAAAAGATTTTATCTGCTGCCTCACCGGTTGTTCAATCGATTGAGATGCCCCTCAACCGATGCATTTACTGAACCGGTTGAGGAGGAGAAAATTTTTGCTGCCCCTGATGATATTGAGAAAAAGAAGAAGGCCTATAAGCCAAAGGTCAGGAAAGCTCCTGAGCCCGAGTCCTCTCAATCGGCTACCTCTCTATCGTCAATAGAAAGGAAACTGATCCATCAGTCAGCATAATCAAGCCAGTGACATCTTCTAAACCGATTGCCCCTTCTACCTGCCCATCAGTCAGTCAGACCAAATAAAACAGCCAGAAAAAAATTTGTTCCTCCCCAAGTCCAAAATTTCCAGCTCCCTCCACCTCATCCTTCTTACCCAAATCTAAACCTATCCAAAAATCAACTTCTCAGTTAGCCAAATAAAATGCTGACAGAAGAAAGTTGATTGGAGCTGATATTTTAAATTTTGTCCCTTTCATCCCTAAGAGGTTGTTCTCTCACAACTTTCTGAACAGCGAGGTTCACATAACTGGCCATACCTCAAACCCATCGGTTAGAAAGTGTCAACCGATTAGAAACCCAACCTTACACATATACTACAATAACCCTTGGGATGTCCAAGACAAGCTTATTCCTTCACCTAACTGGGTTCATCCCATTGATCATCTACTTCCATTCCTCAGAAAACTACTTTAATTCCATGAGATGAACAAAGACTCTGTTCCTGCCGGTGATGTGTACAAGTATATAGACTTTGAAAACACTCACGAGGAGAAAGGCATCTACTTCAGCAAATATTGCCAACTAAGTGAGTTTGATGCCTCCCTATCCAAGCAGGACCTCTTGAAGCTCTACAATCAATATTGTGACTTGCTTCCCAATCTATGGGTACAAGAAGAAATCAACAGATCAGAAATGTCATGTACCTCTTAGAGAATATGTTGGAAGTGGATAGAGAGCTTCAGGCCATGGAAAATGTGAATCCTGATGATTTCCTTCCACATTTTGATTTTGAGTCTATCTCTTTGGATACAAGAAGAAATCAACTGATCAGAAATGTCATGTACCTCTTATAGAATATGTTGAAAGTGGATAGAGAGCTTCAGGCCATGGGAAATGTGAATCTAGCTGACTTCTTCTCTCCAGTCCACTCAAATAAAAATAAGTGGACTTCCCCAACAAATGGAGAGATAGAAGATTTATTTAAGGATGGTGATGATGGTGATGATGTAGATTTTGATGATGCTGGTTTGGGTGATGAAAGTGAGCACTTTAGCTCCAACTCTAGTTCTAGTGGCCCTGACGTGCAAAGGATGGATTTTGTGACTCCTCAACTGACGGCACCGGTTAGGAGATTAGGAGGAGGCTTAATCGATACATAACTAGTTACAAGACTAGTAGGAGAAAAGATTTTATCTGTTGCCTCACCGGTTGTTCATTCGATTGAGATGCCCCTCAACCGATGCATTTGCTGAACCGGTTGAGGAGGAGAAATTTTTTGCTGCCCCTGATGATATTGAACTGCAAGATGCTATGGTCAAAAGCCTGTTTGAAAGTGAACTGGACCTTTAACAACAGTCATCTGCAGAAGAGTTAGCTACTCAAGCTGCTATTCAAGTAAGCATTTTTGTCAGTTAAGCTAGTACCCATCTAAAGGGTAAATCTGTTGAGGAAGTTGATCAAATTTTTTAGGAGGAGTATGCAACACTTTCTGATTTTTTTGAAAAGGATGATGCCATAGAGTTCAAGGCACCAGAGCCTTTTCATTATGATCCATTTGATGCTGCTCATCCTTCTGCTGACTATGATTTCTCAGTGGACCAAAAGGATTTGATGTCCACAAAGAATTATTATACCTCTAGAGCTTCAATTCCCCAGATGTGAAATGGGAAGTTCTTATTCGATATTCATGAAAAAGTTAATAGTCGCAACAGTTTTCAACCAATCTCAATGCCTCCATCCTTAGCCAATGAGCTTCAATGTAAAAGGAGATGCAAACCTTTATGGACGTGTTTGAGACCATCTTAAGATTTCAAACTCCCATGATTTTAAGGCTATAGAAAAGAGTTGCTCCTCCTAGAAAAGCCAAGCTTATTCTAGGTAAGGCTGAGCAGCAACTAGTCCTGGATTTCCCTGCCAAACGGTCTCCCTATATCTCTACTTAGCAAGGTCGGTCAAGCTCAATTAAGATTGCTGTTCAAGTGGTTCAACGGCTACCTCGACCGGTTGAATCTTCCTTTCAAACAGACAAATTGTTTATCCGTTATTTAACTGTCAACTGTCGTATGACCAAGGTGTTGGAGTTGAAATTTTTTTCTTGGAGTCTTGATGTGAAAAAGATGGTTGGATTCATGCTCAAGTGCCTCAGTTATTTATTAGAAGAGATGATGGAAGTGTGTAGCCTCAGAGCTACATCAGATATGCCTTCCAGGTGATCAGCATATTATGGATGGCTCACTTGGTAAGGTTAAGGCAGCTGGCCATTCCTTTTTCTTCATAGGCTGCAGAAATGATGGCCTTAGCTTTTTACAAGGCTTAAGAGATTAACTGTGCCATGGAGTTAACCCTTGAAAATAATGGGTTCATTACTCCAGTGGTAGCAGTTTCTGATGATGAAAAAAATATTGTTATGGAAACCTCTCCAACTGGTCAAGCTCTGTCAACCGATGCTCCCTCTCCAATTGATCTCCCTCATTTAACAAATATCCCAACCGATCAGTCTTCTCTCCCCGTCGGCCAAGACTCTTCAACTGTCGCCATACTTATGTCTTTTCTTCCACCGGTTATTGATACCTCTCTGCCTGAAGCAACAGTACCATCAGTTGATACCTTAGAAGCTGATCTCCAAAGGCCAACCATTGTGAATGATTTGGTTGAATTACATGATGCACTAATTGCTTGTCTTTCTAAGTCCAATCAGGAGGAGGAAGGAAGAAGAATGACCAGAGTTGAGACTGGGTTTGCCAAAGCTATAGGCAATTTTGTTGAAAAGCTGATGAAAAAGATGCCACAATAATTGATCTTGTTAAAGAGCTAACCAACACAACAAATACCAATAAGCAGTTATGTGATGATGTCATAGCCATTCAAACTAACCTAGTTAAAGCTACTGAAAAGCTAAAGAAAGCCAATCAGAAAATTTGTAACCTGACTGCTCTACTCACTCAGATATTCCTAAACTGAGCTGGTTAAGGTTAGAGCTCAAAATGAAATTCAGATGAAGCTTTCTAGTGATTGGTTTGTAAATGTGAGTAATCTACAAAAACAACTGAAGGTCGACCTCTAACTCCAAACTTGTCCCCTCCCCTTTTGATGTCTTGGTATATGCAAGGAATTTGAAGGTTTGAAGATGCTTATAAATAGGCCTCTTTTGAAACAAAATTTCATAAGGGGTTTTCTCCTCTAAATTATTTGAAGGCAACCTTTTAATAATGTAGGTAGCATTCAAAACACATTCCCTCTCAAATTTGATTGGTAATTTCTTCAAAGCATAATGTCTTAGCCACTTCTAAAATGTGTATGTGCTTACGTTCGACAACACCATTTTGTTGTGGTGTGTTTGTGTAAGATGTTTCAAGAATCATACCATGCTTAGCGTAGAAAAATCATAGGTTGTGACTGAAATTCAAGCTCGGTATCACTTCTTATCCGTTTCACTCTTTCCCAAATAGACTGTGTATCATATTACAAATTACGGCGTGATTAAGATATACCTCAGACTTATGTTTCATAAATAAAATCCACACGCCTCTACTAAAATCATCAACCACAGACAAAAAGTAGTGTACACCAGAAAAGGAAGGTGTTTTGTATGCACCCCAAATTTCAAAATGAATAAGATCAAAACAAGAAAATGTATGTATGCTAGTAATGGGAAACGGGAGTCTTGTTAACTTTGCCCTAAAATAGAGTCACAATGATTTTCAATGTTCTTCACTATTCCATCACAAATACCATCAAAATAACGATATATTTCAAAACAGATGTATGACCTAGTCTTTTGTGACATATGCTTAAATCAAAACTAGGTGTTAAGGCCATACCTCCCTTTATAACCGGTTCGATATAGTATAGACCATTGTTGCGTTTACCCATTTCAATCAGGGTCCTCAAAGTGCATTGCATACAAATAAAAAGAAAGTAGTGCACAATTGTGATCTTTGGTCAACTTGCTAACTGAAAGTAAATTGCACTTAAAATTCAGGATGTTTAAAACATTATTTATTTTCAGCCCATCAGGTAGGCTTGGGCTTCCAACACTTTATTGAACTCTGTAAAATACTCACAAATTTCCTCTGGATACTTTTTATTCCATGGATTACAAATATATATATACATGTTACATGAGTAGATAAGGATAAGGAAAAATAATTACAGGAAGAGATACATTTGCTGACTAAGATATGTACATGCATGGTATATGGGAGGATGAGGAAATTGACCAAATGCAGCAGACCAAGGGTTGTATGGTACATGAACCATGTCTTACACTCCCCCTCAAGTTGGAGCGTGAAGGTCACGAACACCCAACTTGCCAAGTAGAAACCGAAAACGCTCCGTCCCAAGTGCTTTTGTAAAAATGTCAGCTAGTTGAAGTGTAGTAGAAACATGGTGCGGCTCTATATCTTTGCTTTGGACTCGCTCTCGAACAAAATAACAATCCATTTCAACATGCTTCGTCCGTTCATGAAACACAGGATTATTGGAAATATGCAAGGCTGCTCGATTATCGCAGTACAATGGTGTAGATCCATTCTGACGAGCTTCGAGATCCTGTAGCAACCAGCGAAGCCATAACAACTCACTAACAGTCGCAGCCATAGCTCTATATTCCACCTCTGCTGAAGAACGGGAAACTATGGACTGCTTTTTCGTTCGCCATGAGATGGGGGCGCCTCCAAGAGAGATAAAATAACAGGTGCTAGAGCGTCGGGTCATGTGGCATCCTCCCCAATCTGCATCACAATAAGCTATGAGAGATAAATCTGGATTGGCTGGAAAAATATGCCTTGCCCAGGTGTTGACTTCAGGTAACGAAGGACACGTGAGGCAGCATCCATATGAGCACGTCGCGGGTCGTTCACGAACTGACTTAATAGATTGACTGTGAAAGTGATGTCAGGAAGTGTAACCGTCAAGTAAAATAGTCGCCCAATTAGTCTGCGATATTGAGAAGCATCCAATTGAGGGCTTTGCTCTCTTGCATCAAGTTTAAGATTTTGTTCCATAGGGAAAGAGCTAGGACGACTACCCTGAAATCCACTTTCTTCCAAGATGTCAAGCGTATATTTACGTTGACTAAGAACAATCCCATCAGAAGTACGAGCCACTTCGATGCCCAAGAAGAACTTAAGCGGGCCAAGATCTTTAATGCTGAACTTTTCGTCAAGATATTGTTTAACACTCTGTATCTTGACCATGCTATTTCCTACCAGAATAACGTCATCAACATATATAAGTGCAGCCAAGTAAATGTCATTCTTTCGAAACACAAATAAAGAGTGATCTGCTTGAGATTGTTGAAAACCGATATGTATGAGGGCCCGAGTGAATTGATGATACCAGTTTCTAGATGCCTGTCGAAGACCGTATAGAGATTTGTGCAATTTGCACACTCGAGCATCTCCTGGCTTTGAAAACCCTTGTGGAACTCGCATATATACGTCCTCGTCCAAGTCACCATGCAAAAAGGCGTTGTTGACGTCAAGTTGATGAATGACCCAAGCTTTCTTGACTGCAATGGCTATAAGGCAGCGAATTGTGACGAGTTTGGCCACCGGGGCAAAAGTCTCGTGAAAATCGACACCTTCAATTTGGGTGAAACCCCTTGCAACAAGCCTAGCTTTATAACGCTCAACTTCTCCGTTAGGCTTGTACTTGATCTTGTAAACCCATTTTGAATTGACCGCTCTCTTTCCGGGAGGCAAATGTGTCAATGTCCACGTCCCATTGGCTTCTAAAGCTTGAATTTTTTTCTTCATTGCTTCACGCCACATTGGATCCCTTACTGCCTCATGAAAAAACTTAGGCTCATCACGAGAAGTAATGGCCGCAAGGTAAGCTTTATGTGAACCAGAAAATTTATCGTAAGTAACAAAATTTGAAATAGGATGTACCGTTGAGGGCTCTGAGATTGGAGTGGGTCACATATGGTCTATGGAAGCAGGCAAATCTACTTCAAAATCTGACAAATGATTAGGCTGCCTCTTTAAGCGTATGCCACGCTCTTCCTCTACTTCATGTGGGCTGTCCGAACATGCTGTAGAGTTGCCTGGTGGACTTGGTGGACTGCTTGAGTGATCTAGATCAAGAACTTCAGCAGGTGGACTTGATGGGCTTGCTAAAATTGGTGAAGTTGAAGCTGGTTCGTCAGGGTATGATGGAGATGATCCAACAAGGGATGTTGCTGGAATGGAAGCTAGGTTGCTGCCACTACAATCTGGGACAAGCTTGTTTTCTGACTCGAAATTATCACCCTGCGTTTTGTACGGAAATATGGACTCAAAAAATCGAACATCCCTTGAGGTGTAGATTTTGCGACTTCCCAAATCATAAACTCGGTATCCCTTCTGTGAATGTGGGTAACCAACAAAAACACCACGTCTCCCCCTTTCCTTAAATTTATCTCCGCCCTTTTTATTTTCATGAGCATAAACCAAGCACCCAAAAGTGCGATCGTAAAGCCCTAGCAACCTCAAGTATATGACGATGCTTTCTTTCTACAACACCGTTTTGCTGTGGTGTGTCTGTACAAGATGTTTCAAAATGAATTCCATGCTCATTGTAAAAACTCAACATTAGATTGGAACCCAATTCCGTTCCATTGTCTGATCTAATGTGTTTAATTCTTTTTCCAAATTGATTGTCAACCCATTTATAAAAACTCATTAAATGTTGTCCAGCCTCTGACTTGTTTTTCATAAGAAACACCCAAACACCCCGACTAAAATCATCAACAACCGAAAGAAAGTAATGTGCACCAGAAAAAGATGCATGTGTATAAGATCCCCAAATATCACAATGCAATAACTCAAAAGGTGAAGAAGTTTTAATAGAACTTAATGAAAACGGGAGTCTAGTTTGTTTAGCCCTTACACAAGAATCACAAAATTCCAAACTGCTGATGTCTTTAATAGAAGGAATATGCTTGATTTTTGGATGTGATGCATGCCCCAATCTGTTGTGCCAAACTCGTGAACTCAAAGCTACAGAAAAAGCCATCCTTGTGTCTTTTGTAGGTTCGAGACAGTAAAGATCATTGCGATTTCTACCCACTCCAATCAGGCTCCTCGAACGTAAGTCCTGTATCACACAAAAATCAGGAAAAAATGTCATTGTACATCCAAAATCTCTTGTCAATCGACTAACAGAAAGCAAGTTGCATTTGAAGTCCGGAATGTTTAAGACACGTTCTAATTTCATCCCATTTGGTAAGTGAGTGTCTCCAACTCCATTGACTGGAATTTTGTCGCCATTAGGAATTTTTACCGACAATTCCGAACTTGACATTGTTCGATTATTTAGAATTGTTCCAGCACAGGTAATATGTTCCGTTGCACCGGAATCAATTACCCATGGACCCATAAAAGAAAGCTTACCAGCCATGTTTACATTCGGAATAGACGTGGACTGCTCTGAATCAGTTGTGGTCTTGTCAGACCCAAAAAAATTAATAAATTTGACATACTGCTCATCCGTCAAACCAGGGATAGGGCTGCGTTTAGTTCCAACATACGCTCCTCGGGGTGTTGTGCTTTGTTCCCTAGTCTGCCCTCCCTTTCTACGATTGTCACGTCCTCCATTTTGCCAATCGGGAGGATATCCGATGATTTCATAGCAACGTTCAGCTAGATGGCCAAGCTTTCCGCAGTGGGTACATTGAGGTCGTTCACGTCTAGCTCCTTTCCTCTCTCCCCTTTTTTCATCAGCATTTCTGTGGGCTTGATACGCGATGGCCTGCTCGCTACTTTCTTTTGGCTTATATTGCACCTGAAATGCAGCAGCTTCCAAAGGGGCTCGTTGGATAGCAGCAACTTGTCGTTGCTTCTCATCCTGGGAAACAAGGTGGTATGCTGTACCAATGATTTGAGTTGGCTTTGTTCCAAGAATCTGTGATTTTACGGTCCCAAAAACTTCATCGAGGCCCATCAAAAATTCAGACAACTGTTCCTTCTCTGGAATGGCAGCAAAATGTTTCGAGAGGTTACACGTGCATTTTCCACAGGAGCATTGGGGCATGGGAGAGATCGAGCTAAATTCTTCCCATAATCCTCTCAGTTTCGTGTAGTACGCTGAAACAGATGAGTTGTCCTGTCGCATGAGTGAAATAGCACGTTTTAACTCGTAAGCTCTTGCTGCACTTTCCTTCCCGAATCGTTCTTGGAGGTCCTCCCAGATTTCCTGAGCCGTATTGGCATGCTTCACGCTCGCTCGGATTTCATTGTCCATGGCGACATTAAGCCACCCCTTTACCATTGCATTGCATCTTTTCCATAACATCACCTCCGAAGGATCTTCCACAGGCATTGGAATTGTCCCGTCCACAAATCCAATCTTGTTCCACAGGCATTGGAATTGTCCCTTCATTTTTTGACCTCTTCTCCATTTTCATTTAATGATTTCAATAGGCATATATAGTTGCTTGAGGCAATTATAGTAGTTATAATCGTAAAAAAAGGAGTATGAGAGTGAATATTTTGAAAAGGAAGAGATGTTAAGAACGATAAAGGTTGTATCTTCAATGTTTGGTTTATAAGGACAAATTTGTCAGAATGTATTCAATTAGAAATCCAATCTAGGCTTGACAGTTAAGAGATTTTATTATTGATTCAAAGGTTGTAACTTAGCAAACAATCATACCAAATAAATTTAGAAGGTTTTTCGAAAGTCCATGAAGGGGCATAAGACCAATTACACGAAAAAACACCATTTACCAACATCTATATTAGTGGCATTATTTTATGAATGTCATAGTGTACATTTTTACAAGTGTTAAGAAAATAGTTGCATCAGACCATTTTTATATACTGGAATTTAAAAGTATTAACGGCATTTATAATAGTCTGAATGCAAAACAAAGTGTCAGTGACGAAAAGCTATTTCCAACAAACATTCCAAGACTTTTGTAACTGTTTGAATAAATGTTATTAGTAATATATTTCGTCTTTAAGAAGAGTCTTTGACCAATAAGTCCTACCCAAATCAAAATAACAAATAGTGATTGATACTTTCGAAACTACCAAAAAGTATTTGAAAATTTAGTTGGACTAGATTTCCCCTCTAATTCCCTCACGTGCGCGCACAATGCAAGCGAACATATGCTCTCACTTTCTCTCTGTTCCTCTTTTCCGCTCAAAATTTTAAAATGCAATATATCAAAATTTAGAATCAAAAAAATAATTAGAAACCATTTTTTAATCGTATCATCAAAATGTATCACAAGTACACTCATCATTTGATTCAAATTTAAAAATAAAAATTTTAATTTACTTATAAAAAGCGGAAAAATTCATTTTTCATTTGTTCACACTTGGGTATAAAAACTAAGCTATTCATTTCTTATTTGTTCATATTTGATTATAAAATGGCTTGGCATAGTGGTTGAAGGGAACATTAAAGAATCTTGATCATGGGAGGTCATGAGTTCAACTCCTACCAATCACATTAATTTTAAAATAGGTTTCCAAAAGGTGGGATGAGGCGGCCGGAGGTAGTTGCTATAAATAATCGCTTGCAAAGGGGGCGGCGGCGGTGGTCGACGTTGGTCAGCGACATCGGTGGTGGACGGAGGGTGAGAGAGAAGAATAAATGTATGTAAGGGCTTGAGAAGGTGGGGATAGTTTTCATTTAAAATTACAATCTAAGGAGAAACGCGTTTCTCCTTACTGTATGGAGAAACGGGTTTTTTAATATCCAGAAACCTTCAAAATGAATATAAAGAAACCTTCAAAATGTTTCTGGATATTCATTTGATGGTTTCTGGATATACATTTGAAGGTTTCTGGATATTCAGAAACCTTCAATAAGTAATTTCTAGATATGTACCTAACACATTTCTGGATATACATTCACATACTTCTGGATATGCACCTAACACATTTCTGGATTGCCAGTTTAAAGTTTCTGGATATTCATTTTGAAGGTTTCTGGATACTCATTTTGAATGTTTCTGGATATTCATTTGATGGTTTCTGGATATACATTTGAAGGTTTCTGAATACTCATTTTATAGTTTCTGGACATGATCAATTGTGTGTTTCTGGATATTCAATTTGGTAGTTCTGGATATTAAAAAACACGTTTCTCCATAACTTATGGAGAAACACGTTTCTCCGGAGACCTACTCTTAAAATTATTATGAGGTTCAAAGACGTTACAGGGATTTTGGTTTAACACAGAAATACTAATTTAAAAATTGAAATGTGATACTTTTATTAATCAATTTCACCTATATCAGTAATTTATTTTCTACGACTATAAAAAATGATGGGAAACTTTTCAAATTTTTAATTGTCATTTTTACGAATAAATAATATAAATGTCAATTATCGGATTTGAACCAATAACCTTAAAGGATGTGTTTGTAATAATGTTGGAAAATCATTACTGTCGTAGCGATATTGATAGCTAGGTGAAACTAGGTTAATCTTACTCGCCTTCTTAATTGTAATAAATTTGCAAGATTGATTGACTACTCATTCCTTAGATTAAAAAGTTAATTATAAATTATCAAAAAATCATACAAAATTGATTTGGGCAAATTGCATTTTAGTTAACTGAGTTTGTCGAGATATTTCAATTGATTATCGAATTTGCATTTATTACAAGTCGATTATTAAGTTTGTTTTTTTTAGCAATCATGTGTAATTTTGGATGAACCGTTAAAAATCTAACGAATAGCATAACATGTTCCGCTAAGTGAGTTACTTGGGGGCATTTTGGTCTTTTTTATGTAATGAGAAGACCAAAAAAAGTCACTTCTTTCTCCTTCCACCATCGCCTCATCTTCATCTTTCTCCCTCTCTCTCTCTCTCTCTCTCTCTCTCTCTCTCTCTCTCTCTCTCTCTCTCTCTTTCTATCTTCTACACACACTCTCCCTCTTCATCTATGTCGTCTCTCACCCTCAGCTCCCTGCCGCCGCCGCCACCACCAACCCAGCTTCCTCATGCTCATATCCCCCCATCTTCTTTGTCCCTAAATACAACCCCTCCTCCCAAATTTGAAAAAAAAAAGAGCGAAGAGATTTGGTTGTGAAGCTCAAACGTGGTAATAAGCCCACGTCGTCACTACCTCCTCCCATATCTGATTTCAAAATCTGATCTGAAATGTTGTTGTTTGATTTCGATGGCTGCCAACATGTGCGTTCGTGTGCGCGCGTGTGTGTGTGTGTGTGCGAGTATCATTAATTTCAATTTAAACCCTGCAGCCACTTCATAATTCAGTTCACGGTCTAGAGAAGACTGCCAGAGTTGCATTTGCCATTTTGGAGTATAGACTGGAGCAGATTGGATGGAGACAGGAATAATTCGCTAGATTTGTGTGAATCAACTTTAGATGTTAAAAGGACAAGGCTGTAACTCGAGTATTTTGAGAGCAAAGCAGGAATAGAGAGAATAATCTAATTTTGACTTGGCCGAAGTTTAAATAGATGAGACGAGGATATCGGTCGGAGTTTGAAGTATGGCAGCTGGCGGTTGTTATGAACTGGCTAGAGATTCACAAGTGAAATTAGAAATTGAGAGAATTAAACACAGTTGAGAGATATATAGAAGAATTTAGGGTTAAGATGTAGAAGAAATAGATTAAAATTTAGAGACGGTAGACAAATTGAGAGAGAAATTTAGAGAGAGATAGTTGGGAGAATAATATATGCTCAGAAACTATCAAACTGAAGTTCCCCTCCACAACTTCACTCCTATTAAATCTGAGTAATTAATAATCAGAATCACGAATCAATGCATCCCTCATAATAACAATTAAAAAATTACTCCTCTCAGCAATTAAACAATTACCCACCACTCTCTCATTCTCGACCCTACAAAGACCCTAAGAAAACAATTACCCAAATCAATAGATGAAATCAAAATCAAACTTAAAACCAAATCAACTCGAATTTCTGGAAAACTAAATTTTCAAAATTTATGAAGTTGAAAAACGATAGAAGAAAAAGAAAATTAAGGGATTTACCTTTGATGTAAGCCCTTGCTTCCGCACATGCTTGCTAAAGCTCATCAACTGTAATATAACCACTTTCATCCCTGTCAAAGTAGCAGAATGCTGCCATGAAATGCTTGTCTGCTTGTGCTGGATCCTGATGAAGGTGAACATCAAGAATAGATAGATCCATTATATTTAGTTTGAGTTTTAAGATGTAATCGCAGTCATTTAAAGTTCAATGCATAGTTTCTGTACATTTAATGAGTTTGCATAATACCTGAAATTTGGACAAGGCTTCATTTAAATAGGGCCATGTCTGAGTGCTATCTTCTTTCACAACTTTCCATCAGCATCGTCGTGGATCTCCCTGGTTGGAAGATTGCGTAACCCTAAAAACCAAATCAATTGGGAAATAAATAAGTGAATTGAATTCAAAATCGAGGGGCTAAATTGAAAATGTGAGGAGAGAGAAAAAGCATATACCCAAGTAGATCGTAGCAATCGTCATCGTCGCAGTAGATTGACATTAAAAAGTGTTAGATCTTTTCACATTTCTGAACTTGGCTCTATTATGATGTACTTGGAAAAAGAGATAACCAAATGTACAAACAGATCAATATTTATAAATCGGTAGAAATAAAAATACCATTTTGTCCAGAAACTACAAAATCGTCAATATATTCATGAACAGAGAGAGCCAAACAAGCACTCACAACTTGTCACACAAGAAACACCAATTAATCGACATACTAATCGAATCCCAGGTAGATGAACCAAAATCGTGGAACATAATCGTCAAATTAAGATGAAACTCTCAAATAGTATAAAAAGCCCCAAAAAATAATCCCAAAAATCGTCACAAATGAATCATCAAGAATCTATACCCATAAAACTACATCAATCAGAATCGTCAATTGAACAAATACCCATCAAAATTCGGACAATAAAATAAACCAAGAACACAAAAAAGACACATACAAGACAGAAATTAAGACTAACCCAGAAACGAAGTGAAGACAGTCATCAGCTTTGTTGTACCTCAGTTCCACCTGAAGAGGGAGGGGAGGAGGAGGAGGAGGAGGAGGAGGGGGAGGGGGCAGGGAATCGCGACTGCCATCGGATTTTCTAATTTCTAGGATGGATTAAAGAGAGAAAATGACTGATTTGCAACTGCTTGGGAGTGGGAAAAGAGAAGAGAGAAGGGAGAGCGGCGGCGACATGGAGGGTCCGCTCCCGAGTTTTTTAGGGAGAGAAAGGGAGGGGAAGGAAAGGGAGGGGGAGGAAATGACGGAACATTTCAATCCTCCCATTTTCGCCCACACACGGGAGGATTGAAATGAAAGAAAATGAGCCCCTCATTTCTTTCCTTTTCCCTCCTCAAAAAAATTCAGAAACACTGTTAGGGAGAAAATTCTCCCACATTTCCTCCCTTTTCCTTCCCTTCCCCTCCATTTTTAGACTCGGGAGCGGACCCGGAAAGCAAGGGGGCGGCAGAAACCATGGGAAAAGAGAAACGGGAGCTGAGGAGGGAAAAGAGATCGTAGAGAAAGAGAAAGAGAAAGAGAAAGAGAGAGAATGAAAAGCGGGGAATAGGGAGTAATGATGACAGAGAGTAGAGAGAGAGAGAATGGGGTTTTATTTTGGAAAGAAGGGTTTTTGGATTAACGATGAAATGGAGGAGAGAGAATGAAGACGAAGATTAGCGGCCGGAATACAAAAGGTTTTGTTTATCCAATAAGCTATGATAGGGGATAGTTTTCAGAATGTTTCAAATTTGAGCGGGAAAACGAAAGTGCTTATTCACTTCAGCCATTATATAGTTATTGATATTCATTTTGTTAGAAATATCACATTATTCATATTTATTGGCTCTTGGAAAATAGTGGCACTAAAGCATTTTAATTCACTGAAATATAAAAGTTCTTGTGGCATTATAAATTGCCACTATAGCGTCTTTAATTGTGAATAACTCATTTAGTGTTGATCGTTTAGGTGATATTAGGCTAATGTTGTAGTCCCTGTCTTGTCGAGCGTTTTTGTTAAAACGGAGAAAAAAAACTCAGCTTTTTTTTATTAAGTGTGTTAGTCAAGAGTTTTAGACGGTTGAATTTTAAAAAGTTGGGGACATTTTGGCCGCTCAAAATTATAGCGTCCAAAAATAAGCTCCGTTTTAAAAACTCTCTGTTTATAAAACTGTGTACCAGATGAGCCCATAACATCACAACATTAGGCTAATGTAACTAGCTAGGCCACGTAATTATAATTCGGAGGTATAATTGAGTGGCTTTAAATCTCTCTCTTTTTATTTCTTTTTATTTTTTTTGTAGTACTCACCGTTTAAATGAATCCTCTTTACTTGGAAACCCTAACAAATTTATTGAAATCCACACAAGTTAAATAAGTTATTAAAATAATTAGAAATTTAAAAGGTAAATAGTATTCTAAAACAAAGAAAAGAGTAGGTTTTAGGAGAAATCTGTTTCTCCATAAGTTATAAAAAGTTCACTTTTCATCCTTAAAAATATTGAGTTTAGACCTTAAAACATTGAGTTTAGGCCTTAAAATACCTAGAAAATAAAATAGTGAGTTTAGGCATTAAAACAGTGAGAAAATAAAATAGCGAGTTTAGGCCTTAAAACAGTGAGTTTAGACTTTAAAATACCAAGTTGATATATTAAATAACAAGACTTTTTATAACTTACGGAGAAACATGTTTCCCTCAAAATTTTCTGCAAAGAAAATGTTGATGGTCGCCAAGACTTTCAATGACTACTAGCGACGATTGATGTTCATATCAACAAAATATAGCTAATGGGGTAAATTCAAGATGAATTTGGCGATCAAAATGTATATTTAAGACGAAATCACGTTAGTAAGTTTTGGGGTACTCAATCACCAACGAAAAGCAACTACATCTCAAAACTCATTGGTATTGACAACAAAATTCTGTGGCACATGGGTGGGGAAAAATTGTGGTGAATTTTACGTTGGTAAATTTTTAATCCGTCGAAATGCCTACAGATTCACTGCTAAAATTTTATGTTGGTAACTACTCCGTCTGTCAAATAACGATTTCCAGTATCTAATAGTTTATCAATTGTGTTAAACCACACTCGCATATACCATTTTTAAATAAAAAATTCCCTAAATAACAATGGAAAATTCCCGATATCTAGTTGTGTATATACTGCGTTTGAACCACATTTGCCCATACGATTTCAAATAAATAATTCTTAAAACGCTTCTCCAACAAGATTCTAATTTATTGTTGATAAGTACAAGCATGTGTTTTTCTTGTATTAAAAATATAAAAAATAAAAATAATGGTGGCAGAAATATCATTTTGGTCCCTGACCTTTGAAATGTTTTTCAAAATGGTCCTTAATTTTTTTTCATTTTTTCATTTTTGTCCCTAACCTATTAGGTGTAGGCCACTTTTTGTCCTTTCGGCTAACTCCGTTAAAGCCACTGATGTGGATGCATTGACTTCCACGTGGAAATAAGGAAATAAAATCTGGCAATTATGATGGGAAGAAAGGGTTGAGTTTGGCTTTATCATCTCCGTTAGTAACTCTTCTTTCTCTTTCTTTCTTCCGGCCGGCAACGAAGACTCCTGCAATACACATTTAAAGCTTCTTCTTTTTTCTTCTCCCATTCCCTTGGAAGTCAACTAGCCACATCAGTAAGTTTTAACAGTGTTTTTAACAGTGTTAGGGCAAAGGACTGAATGTGTAATTTAAGTAATAGGTCAGTGACAAAGAGGAATGAAAAAATCGGTTAAAGATTATTTCGAAAACAGGTTCAAAGGTCAGGGACAAAAACAGTATTTTTGCCGTTTTTCTTTTATAACAAAACTTGAACCAAAAATTCGTTTTTCTTTATTGGGCCTCTTATGGATTGGATAACCCGTAAAAGATTGAATAGTTAGGGTTTTCAGTCCACGATTGTACTGTTTCAACCTAACCTAGTACTATATAAACATCTCTTTCTCTATCTGGTGACTCTCTCTTTACGGTTTCTGTGGATGTGTGTATTTAGTACATGTTGAAGTTCTGCAGATGGAGGAACAATCCCCTGGCTTTCCAGCTGTGGAAATCCAACGATTTCAGGTAGATTTAGGCTCCGTTTGTTTTGGGGAAAATGTTTTTTCGAAAACATTTTGCTCATTTTTCGGTGTTTGTTTCGCACCAGAAAATGGGGAAAACTTCATTTTTATCATATTTTTCGAAAAACGTTTTCATTTTTCGGAAAACATTTTGCCGGAAATCATTTTCCGAAAAATGTATTACGCTAAACAAACGGAGCCTTATGCTGTTCTTTAACTTTGGTTCATTGATTTTTTTTATTTCATATATTTTTTTTAATTTATTTTATTTATTGTGTTTCAGTTTAAAATTTAATGCTCTATTAGTTTCCTTACTCTTGCTAACAAACTCATTTATTATGGATCTACTTGACTGTGACTAAATTTTGTAAACATGGAAACAAAGAAAATCGGGTCCTTTTTTTAATCTATGGGGGCAATTGCCCCCTTTTCCCCATGGTAGATCCGCCACTGCTTTAGCCCTAATTATATATTTGAATTATTCACAAAATTAGAGTGAATCATTATTAGTAGCTGTCTTGAGTATGTTATATATTGAGCAAGTTTAATGTTTTTCATTATCTTCAATTGTGGATGTCTCATCCATTTATTTTTATGACTTTATTAATAGGTTGCTGGAATCACTCAGAAAAATTGTGAATCAGATCAATGACCAACTTGCAATTGGTATGGTTTCAATCCCTCAAAATTCAAAAGAATAACAAGAAATCTTTCTGCATCTATTGCACATAATTGTTCAAGCAAAAGATTCATGATGTTTGGTTCGCCATTTACACATATCTTCCTACATATTCAAAGCTTCCTTCTCTCTTAACACAAGTTTCTCCAATTTGCAGTTTCTTGTAACCCCTTCTCTTTCAAGACAGTATTCTCCGCCTCGAGCCTAATAATTGTATTCAATCTCCAGATGCAGGAAATGAATTCATGATAACCGGTGAAGAACTAAGGCCCCGTTTGTTTCCGGGAAAAAGGGAGGAAAACGTTTTACGGAAAACGTTTTCCCCATTTTCCGGTGTTTGGTAATTTTCCGGAAAACGTTTTCCCCATTTTCTCCGAAACATGTTTGTTTTTCGGAAAACGTTTTCCCATTTTCCGGTGTTTGGTAGTTTTCCGGAAAATGGAGAAAATGTTTTTCTGAAAACATTTTCCGCCGTTTCTAAGGAAAACGTTTTCCGGATTTTTCCTAAGGAAGTTGTTTTCCGGAAAATGGTGTAAAAAAAGTGGATGGATAATATTTTAATAATAATAATAATAATAATAATAAAATAATAATAATAATAAAATAATAATAAAATAATAATAATAATAACAAAATAATAATAAAATAATAATAATAATAATAATAATAAAATAATAATAATAAAATAATAATAATAAAATAATAATAATAATAAAATAATAATAATAATAAAATAATAATAAAATAATAATAATAAAATAATAATAAAATAATAGTAATAATAATAATAATAATTTTCTGAAAAACATCTTCATTTTTCGGAATTTCCCATTTTCCCCATTTTCCTAAGGAAGTTGTTTTCCAGAAAAACATCTTCCTCATTTTCCGGAAAACGTTTTCCACATTTTCGGAAAACGTTTTCCTTTTCCGGAAAACATTTTTCAGGAAATCATTTTCCGGAAGTTATTTTCCCCGAAACAAACGGAGCCTAAAAGTAAGAAAGAAAGTTCTTTCCGGGGGTAAAACTGTCAGAAAGAAGCAGAGGGCTAGGAAGAACACACCAGCAAATGAGCGAGCCCAGCATCGTCCAACATTAGCCTTCCAATCGTTTATCTTGTCATATGGAATTCATCATTCAGTGTGGGTTGCTGCTTAAATTCCCATCAGATTGTTCTCTGTTTCCAAACCATCACTACAAGGAAAACCGGATTTAGAGACGGAAATTTAGAGACGGACGAAATCTGTAGCTAATTTGGCGACAGATTAGAGACAGAACCAAAAATCAGAGACGGATTCGGATTCCGTCTCTAAATTAGAGACGGATTCAGATTTCGTCTCTAATTCAGAGACGGAATATGAATCCGTCTCTAATCTCGATACGGAATCCGAGATCAGTCCTTCTAATATAGAGACGGAATCCGAATCCGTCTTCTAATTTAGAGACGGACCGATTCCGTCTCTAATTTAGAGACGGATTCAGATTCCGTCTCTAAATTTTAGAGACGGGTTTTGTATCTGTCTCTAAAATAGAGACAGATTCAGAATCCGACTCTAAATTAGAGACAGATTAAGAATTCGTCTCTAAATTAGAGACGGATTCAGAATCCGTCTCTAAACTTTAGAGACAGATTTTAACCCGTCTCTAATTTAGAGACAGATTTTTGAATCCGTCTCTAATTTAGTGACAGATTCAACATCTGTCTCTAAAATTTAGAGACAGGTTTAGTATCCGTCTCTAAATTTGACTTTTCTTCTATATACTTTCATTTGTTTAGTTTTTTTCTATCTTTTTTTATATAACTTTTTCGAAAAAAAATCACTAATTAACAAAGGCTAAAATATTGTTTTCTAGTCAATAAAAATTTTTAAAAAAAATAAAAAATAAATATAGGGTAGTCCGTCCCTCTTTTGACTTTTCTTCTATATACTTTCATTTGTTTAGTTTTTTTCTATCTTTTTTTATATAACTTTTTCTAAAAAAAACCACTGATTAACAAAGGCTAAAATATTGTTTTCTAGTCAATAAATTTTTTTAAATAAAATAAAAAATAAATATAGGGTAGTCCGTCCCTCTTTTGACTTTTCTTCTATATACTTTCATTTGTTTAGTTTTTTTCTATCTTTTTTTCTATAACTTTTTCTAAAAAAAACCACTGATTAACAAAGGCTAAAATATTATTTTCTAATCAATAAAAATTTTTTTAAAAAATAAAAAATAAATACAGGGTAGTCCGTCCCTCTTTTGACTTTTCTTCTATATACTTTCATTTGTTTAGTTTTTTTCTATCTTATTTTCTATAACTTTTTCTAAAAAAAACCACTGATTAACAAAGGCTAAAATATTGTTTTCTAGTCAATAAAATTTTTTAAAAAAATAAAAAATAAATATAGGGTAGTCCGTCCCTCTTTTGACTTTTCTTCTATATACTTTCATTTGTTTAGTTTTTTTCTATCTTTTTTTTCTATAACTTTTTCTAAAAAAACCACTGATTAACAAAGGCTAAAATATTATTTTCTAGTCAATAAAAAATTTTTAAAAAATAAAAAATAAATATAGGGTAGTCCGTCCCTCTTTTGACTTTTCTTCTATATACTTTCATTTGTTTAGTTTTTTTCTATCTTATTTTCTATAACTTTTTCTAAAAAACCACTGATTAACAAAGGCTAAAATATTGTTTTCTAGTCAATAAAATTTTTTTTAAAAAATTAAAAATAAATATAGGGTAGTCCGTCCCTCTTTTGACTTTTCTTCTATATACTTTCATTTGTTTAGTTTTTTTTTTCTTTTTTTCTATAACTTTTTCTAAAAAAACCACTGATTAACAAAGGCTAAAATATTATTTTCTAGTCAATAAAAAATTTTTATAAAAATAAAAAATAAATATAGGGTAGTCCGTCCCTCTTTTGACTTTTCTTCTATATACTTTCATTTGTTTAGTTTTTTTCTATCTTTTTTTCTATAACTTTTTCTAAAAAAACCACTGATTAACAAAGGCTAAAATATTGTTTTCTAGTCAATAAAATTTTTTTAAAAAAATAAAAAATAAATATAGGGTAGTCCGTCCCTCTTTTGACTTTTCTTCTATATACTTTCATTTTGTTTAGTTTTTTTTCTATCTTTTTTCTATAAATTTTTCTAAAAAACCACTGATTAACAAAGGCTAAAATATTATTTTCTAGTCAATAAAAAATTTTTATAAAAATAAAAAATAAATATAGGGTAGTCCGTCCCTCTTTTGACTTTTCTTCTATATACTTTCATTTGTTTAGTTTTTTTCTATCTTTTTTTCTATAACTTTTTCTAAAAAAACCACTGATTAACAAAGGCTAAAATATTGTTTTCTAGTCAATAAAATTTTTTTAAAAAACAAAAAATAAATATAGGGTAGTCCGTCCCTCTTTTGACTTTTCTTCTATATACTTTCATTTGTTTAATTTTTTTCTATCTTTTTTTCTATAACTTTTTCTAAAAAAAACCACTGATTAACAAAGGCTAAAATATTATTTTCTAGTCAATAAAAAATTTTTTAAAAAATAAAAAATAAATATAGGGTAGTTCGTCCCTCTTTTGACTTTTCTTCTATATACTTTCATTTGTTTAGTTTTTTTCTATCTTTTTTTCTATAACTTTTTCTAAAAAAACCACTGATTAACAAAGGCTAAAATATTGTTTTCTAGTCAATAAAATTTTTTTAAAAAACAATAAAATAAATATAGGGTAGTCCGTCCCTCTTTTGACTTTTCTTCTATATACTTTCATTTGTTTAGTTTTTTTCTATCTTTTTTTCTATAAATTTTTCTAAAAAAAACCACTGATTAACAAAGGCTAAAATATTATTTTCTAGTCAATAAAAAATTTTTAAAAAATAAAAAATAAATATAGGGTAGTCCGTCCCTTTTTTGACTTTTCTTCTATATACTTTCATTTGTTTAGTTTTTTCTATCTTTTTTCTATAACTTTTTCTAAAAAAAACCACTGATTAACAAAGGCTAAAATATTTGTTTTCTAGTCAATAATTTTTTTAAAAAAATAAAAATAAATATAGGGTAGTCCGTCCCTCTTTGACTTTTCTTCTATATACTTTCATTTGTTTAATTTTTTTCTATCTTTTTTCTATAACTTTTTCTAAAAAAAACCACTGATTAACAAAGGCTAAAATATTATTTTCTAGTCAATAAAAATTTTTTAAAAAATAAAAAATAAATATAGGGTAGTCCGTCCCTCTTTTGACTTTTCTTCTATATACTTTCATTTGTTTAG
>JAFEMH010004382.1:0-85000 GCA_022495995.1 Adenophora triphylla var. japonica | reverse complement strand
CAACATTTCACGCGGATTATGGCTCAAGACAAAATCGGACCGTTCAATACCTTCGATCAAACGGACCATATTATTCCAACCATTACCAAACTCCCACTCCCTATTTCACTCCTCATTTCTCTCTCTCTCCGTCATTTTGAATTTCCAGAACAACAGAACCCAGTTCACCGTTTTCTCTTTCTCTTTCATTTCCCTCAGCTCCCTCACCGTCCTTCAGCCTCCGCCGTGCTCTCCGGCGACACCAGATACCTTCGCCCTCCTTCACTCTCTCTGTTTCTCTCCCTTCAACAAACACAAACAGCCTCCCCATTCCCTTTTATCTCTTCACCTCGCCGCCACCACTACCGTCTCTTTTCGCCGCCGTCACCCTCCGCCCTCCATCCCATAACTCTTTCTCCATTTTTAGTCTCTGTTGAACCTCGGTAGGAGCCAATCGAGGAGCAGGTGGCGAAAGCAAAATGCGGATCCGGCGACTAAATCAATTTTAACACAACAACGAACTATGAAATTGGGTTTGGTTTTTTAGTTTCTTCTTTTCGATTTTCGATTTGATTGATCTGTTTTTGCGATTTGTTTCAGTGCTTGATCTGTTTTTCAATTTGTTTTCCATTGTTGGGTTTGGTTTTTTGGTGGTGAATCTGGTGATGGTGGCGAATCTGGTGATGGAGCCGCCGGTGATTGAGACGGTGGTAGAGAGGTTGGTGGTGGTGGAAGTATGAAATTGGAAGTGGGGTTTTTTTAACATTTCGTTAAGTTTATTGAACATTTCGTTAAATATTTAACTCACATTTTGTTAAATATTTAACTCGGGTTAGTTTATTTAATGGTGGAAGTTTGTGAGGACTGTTTGAGTATAAAAGAAGTTTAGGGATCAAAGTGTAATTATGAAATATCAAGGACTTATTTGAGATTAATAAAAATTAAGGGACTGATTTGAGAATAAGAAAAATTAAATTTAATATATATTTAAAAATATATATTAATATACTTTAAATATATATATATATATATATATATATATATATATATATATATATATATATATATTTAAAATATATTAATATATATTTTTAAATATATATATAATTTTTTTTTAAAAAAATATCAATTTAGCTACGGAAATATCCGACGCTAAAATGGTTCGAAAATAAAACGAGAATTTAAATAGAGACGGAAAATCTGTCGCTAATCTGTAGACGGTCATATCTGTAGCTAATTTAGACACGGACATATCTGTCTCTAATTTAGCGACGGACATATCTGTCTCTAATTTAGAGACGACCATATCTGTCTCTAAATTAGAGACGGATATATCCGTCTCTAAAATAGCTACAAAATAGCGACGCCCAATTTAGCGACAAACCTGCATCCACGGAATAGCTACGAAACAAATCCGTAGCTAAACACGATTTAGCTACGGAATCTTCATTTTAGCTACGGAATTTGCCGTAGCTAAAATCGATTTTCCTTGTAGTGCATCATGTTTTTTGAGGAAACAAAAATGGCTTTCCCGAAGGGTGCAGAAGATCTTGCATAGCCCAGGGAAATGTTCCGTCCTCAAGCACCATTGCCATCAACTTCTGAGCCACAATCTAAATCTGCTTGATTGAGTTCAAGCCAGATGGAAATGCAATGAAGGGGCAAGCATTTGTAGACTTTATCAGAGAACACACATGACTTCTCAGGCACAGTTAACTTTATTACCAATCCAAGTAAATAGAAATAGATCAGGATACTGAAAATACATATTGTAAGGTCCTGTTTGCTTTAATCAGATTGAAAGGTTAGGCAGTTAAGCTTTGACAGCTGAGGTGAAATCTTAGCTGTCAGATATTAACTGGTTTTAAAGGCAAGAGTTAAGTGTGCAGCGGAATAATAAGTGTTGAAATAATGTAAAGACAAGTGAATAGTGTATGTGTGTGTAGATGTGTGTGTGTGTTGTGTGATAATACCAATTGAACACAAGGAATTTTAAGGTGGTTCAGAGTTCACTCCTCCTACGTCCACCCTCACTATCAACCTTGACAAGTGAGATCAATCCACTTAAATCTAGTTCCCTTTAAGATTTACAAAGGATTGGTTAGGCAAGTTCCTTGAACTTTCTCTTCCTAATAAGTACAGTCTATTAGGGATTTTGCTTGTTACGAAGCAAAATACAATATCACTTAAAGTCAGTCTTAAGTGATTCACAACTTTAGCTTATACACCTGAATTCAGTTACAAGTGTCTTAGATTGTTTGAATGTTGGTTGCAAGGTTTGCAGGTGTGGAAGGTTGAAGAAGAGGTTGTAAAAGTTGTGTGTGTTGGGGCATTTTCTTCAGTCTTGAGGGTTTCCTTTTATAGGCTGGAATATAGCTGTTGGAGGAGACAAAGGAGTAAATGGAAATGGGTGGAATAGTGTTTGCATTTAGAGCTTTGATGACTGGATAATACCAGTCATGAATCTATGACCATTTTATGTAATCTTCATGGATATGAGCTGGCAACATCTGTATGGAGAGATTGGGCAAGGCACATCTTGATCATCACAGGAATACTTCATTGCTGTTGATGTTGAAGATCATAGCTGTCAGAGGATTGAGACCTCTGCTGTTAAGAACCTTAGCTGTCAGGCTAAGTCTTTAGTGTTTGCAGGTTTAGAAGACAAGGATTTGTGATTGATGATTATGTAATGATTCTTTGTACATAAATACATTAATTTATGTGATTTGTCTTGGTGTTTGATCATTACATTATTCTTTGTCCGATTGATATGAAGGATGTGCGGAAGAGTCATAGGCCCGAATATCCAATGTTATCTTGGTACGTCGAGATAACATTGGATAGGATATATTTCTTTGTCAAAACCCTGTATAACTATGTGGTTTACATAGTTAGGTTCTAACAATTTCCCCCTTTTTGGCAAAGTAATATATCTAATAAAAGATATAACCTGCAAGATACTCATGAATTGAATATACCAATGAAGATGGAACTGATCTTCTTGATTCAATCATAAGAGCTTAAAACAAACAAATTATCCAAAATAACAATTGTTTTTTTTTAAAGCAGGAAAATAAAGGTAGGGTTTAAAAGACTTATCCAAAAAAAGAAAAAAATTTCTAATCAGAAAATTCATCTCTTTCTCTTCTGGCTTCAAGGATCTCCTCTCTTTCTGCTAGCAGCACCTTTCTCATCTTGTCATCAACACCTCTGTAATACATTTCATTGTTCCATTCCCAACTCATCTCATCATCATAGGTGAAGGATTGATCTTGCCTTTCCTTGAGAACATCTTTGAATAGAGGTTCTTCATCATCTCTTAATCTCAGATTACCCCACTTGGGAACCTTCTTTGGTTTTGAGCTTTGACCTCTAGTTCCTGCAAATAGGTTAGAAAAGAAGGGGTTTGTCTGCAGAGAGATGAGTTGTTGAGCTGGATGAAGAGGTGGATCTGTGGTGAGAACAGTAGAGGTTGGAAACTGTTGCACTTGCTTCACTGGAGCATCTTCTTCATCATCACTGGACAAAACAATATTGGGAGCAGCACCAGAGGCTCTCTTTCCTAGGTTGACAGCTTCTTCCTCAGACTCAACAGCTTTCCCTTTAGATGCCTTCTTATCAGACTTGGATCTAGTTGAGACTTCCAAAATGTGTCTCATTTTGGTTATCATTGACCTAGTGAGTTTCTGCATATCTGAGATGGTCACATGGTATGGAGGCACATAGGTTGAAGGGTTAAAGGTTGGAGGAAGATTGGCTTGGAGTGATCTGGTGTTTAGGGGGATGAAAGAAGGAGGTACTGAAGAGGTTGGGGGAAACATAGCTGTCAGGCTTGGCTTTGCAATGACAGCCATGATTTTGGCTTTATTTAGACAGATCCTCCAGTACATCTCTTTGGCAAGTTCAATGCAAAGGGCATACACAAGGGATGAGGGCATATAGATGCATTCATTGATTTTGGATGACAAAAGTTGGGAGAACAGAATTTCCCAATCAATGATGGTTGAAATGTCCATGAAATTTGGTAGTCTGGGGGCCTTGTGAAAGAAGGAGTTTGGGAGAGCTGTTCTATACCTTTTCCATTCCTCATGGGCAAAAATAATGAGCCCACATCTATTCCTTGCATGAATCATAATAGCATTTTTGCTCAATAGCCAAGGATTGGGGATTAAACTGGGATTGGCAATCTCAGGAAAGTGGGTAATCTCTTTCAATCTTTGATGGGCAGCCATGATGGAGTGGAAGGAAAAGTCAATATCACAATCCAAAATCCAAGGTTCACAGGTTGGAAGGATTTCAGAATCAGGAGTAGGGTCAGGTGATTCTTGGGTTTCAATAGTTTCAACAGGTTTAGGTTGGGCTTCAGAATCAGGGGTAGGATCAGGTGTTTCTTGGGTTTGAATTGGTTCAATAGGTTTAGGTTGTGTTTCACTCTCAGGAAGGGTAGCTTTCTTGGCTTCATTTGTGGTTTTGATCAGGTCAAGGGCTTTCAGCACATCATCCTCACTCAATAAAAATCTTAAGTATTCCTTAACTACAGGAAGCAATTCAAGTCTTCCTATCAAAGAGGGTCCTTCAGAGGCTCTAATGATGTTTTCAGGAATGGGAGATGGATCAGAGGGACTTGAAATGGGTGAGGAATGACCAGAGAAAGGCATAGCTGTCAGAATGGGAGAATGAGGACTGCTGTTCCCCCTTAACTGAGGCTCATCTTTTTCAGAGCCACGGCTATTCCCCCTATCTTTTTCAAAACTAGGCTCATTAGGACTAATGTTGGAGGGATTGAGATTTAGAATGCCTTGAGCTACAGAGTCATGAGGTGAACTGGATTGGTCTTTGGATGAAGATGGTTGAGGTGTATTGGGTTTTAACTTTTTGGACAGAGGGGTATCTTTGTCTGATTTTCTCTTCCTAGAGAAAGTATTGAGTGAATGGGAGGGGGTAGAGATTACCTTATATGGGATTTCAGCAACTAAAGGAACCTTAGCTGTCAGAGTGGAGGAATCCATAGCTGTCCCAGATGACTGTCCAGTCTTAGCTGTTCTTGCTTCCATCAGAGACTCAGCAACAGCTCTTCTCATATTCTCATCATACTCACTGTCATGACCACCTTCTTCTTCACCAGCATACTCATCAATATCTCTGAAAATTGGATCAGATTGGGTTTCTTCACTGTCAGCTTGTTGTTCCTCAGCAATCTTCTTTCCTTTGTCAATTGTTTGAGTAGTTTATTGCTCAACAACTTGCTCATTCTCTTCTTGTGCTTTCTTTCCTTTGGGAAGCTTCTTTTCTTTGGGTAGCTTCTTTCCTTTTTCAGTTTTCTTCATGGTAGCTTGACTGATCCTTTTCTTCACTAGTACAGATTGGATCTTAGGAAACGCACCTTAGATAGCGCTTTTTAAAAGCGCTATCTAAGATATGAACTAAGATAGCGCATCCTCATCTTCAAATTTAATAATTAAGACAAAAAAATAAAAAAATAAAAAATTTAACTTACATAGCACATGTTAGAAAAACGCTATCTAAGTAAAATCTTAAATAGCGCTTATCTGAAGCGCTATGCTAGTAAACGCTTCTTCACAAGGGTTTTTTTTTTTTTTGCCCAAATTATGTTAAGTTGAACAGGTTTAAACAAAAAAAAAACTCTTCGTTGCCCCAACACTTCGTTGGCCCTCCCTCTCGTTGCCCTCCCTTCCCAGCAACGGACGACCACACACCGAGCTTCCCTCCCAGCGATCGCCACCGCCAACACACCGACGAGCTTCCCTCCCCAAGCATCGCCACCGCCAACACACTCCAATTTCGATGGACACACACCGACGAGCTTCCCTCCCCAGCCATCGCCACCGCCAACACACTCCGATTCCGACGACCACGCACCGAAGAGTTTCCCTCCCAGCAATCGCCACCGCGAACATACTCCAATTTCAGATCTTCAAAGTATTCTGAGGAATTTTTTTCTCAAATAATCCTTTTTTACTTTTTTATTTACCAAAATAACTCACTGTTCAAACTATTGCCCAGAATGTCCATTTTTTTGAAAATCGCTACACCGTGTAGCGAGTTTGATTAGGGTTTGTCAAAACTCGCTACACCGTGTAGCGAGTTTAGGGTAATTAAGTTTGGCCGTTTGAAAATTAATTAGGGCATTTAATTAATCTAAACTCGCTACACGGTGTAGCGAGTTTTGACAAACCCTAATCAAACTCGCTACACGGTGTAGCGAGTTTGACTTGGGTCCGGAATCCCTTTTTTTTCTTATTTTATTTAATTCTTCTCTTCTCTTCTCTTCTTTCTTTCTATATATATATATATATTATATATATATATATATTATATATATATATATATATATATATATATATATATATATTATTTATATATATATATATATATATATATATATATATATATATATTATTTATATAAATATATATAAAATAATAAATAAGAAAGAGGAAGTCCCTTTAAAAGTCCTCTCACTAAGAGAGGTCCCAAAGGAACTTGAAAAACAATGAAGATGAATCATCTATTTATAGTGGAAGAAAGATTTGAAAAATGTAGGATACATCTATGTGGGAAACACAAAAAATATTTAAATTTAGAGATGGTGGGAAAAACAAAAATTTCATTTTTCAAATATTCACATGGATCATTATCCAAGCAACATCTTCACCATTAAATGCATCACATCCAATGGTCCAAATTCATCCCATAAAAACAAAAACACACTTTCATTTGATTGGCCCTTTAATATTCACATGGATTATCAATAAATCAATCTATACCATTAATCTCACTCAAATCCAATGGTCCTAATTCATCATTATATATATATATTTCTTTTAATAGTATATAATATTAAAAGAAATATATATATATAATGATGAATTAGGACCATTGGATTTGAGTGAGATTAATGGTATAGATTGATTTATTGATAATCCATGTGAATATTAAAGGGCCAATCAAATGAAAGTGTGTTTTTGTTTTTATGGGATGAATTTGGACCATTGGATGTGATGCATTTAATGGTGAAGATGTTGCTTGGATAATGATCCATGTGAATATTTGAAAAATGAAATTTTTGGAGGCAAATGAAATTTTGTTTTTCCCACCATCTCTAAATTCAAATGTTTTTTGTGTTTCCCACATAGATGTATCTTACATTTTTCAAATCTTTCTTCTACTATAAATAGATGATTCATCTTCATTGTTTTTCAAGTTCCTTTGGGACCTCTCTTAGTGAGAGAACTTTTAAAGGTACTTCCTCTTTCTTATTTATTATTATATATATATATAAATAATATATATATATGTATACGTGTAGCGAGTTTAATTAGGTTTGGCCAAACTCGCTACACGGTGTAGCGAGTTTAGTTTAATTAAATGCCCTAATTAATTTCCAAACGGCTAAATTTAATTACCCTAAACTCGCTACACGGTGTAGCGAGTTTTGACCAGACCCAAGTCAAAGTCGCTACACGGTGTAGCGATTTTCAAAAAATGGACATTCTGGGCAATAGTTTGAACAGTGAGTCATTTTGGTAAATAAAAAAGTAAAAAAGGATTATTTGAGAAAAAATTCGTATTCTGAGGTTAGTATTATATATTCTCTCTTTCAAATTAGGGTTTATATTTGGGGATTTAGCTATACTCAAAAGAAATAGGACTAATTTTTTTCATTTCAATTTGTTTTCAGTTTTGATTTCGTTTTATATTTGGGGATTTAGCTATCAAACCGTTTCTCCCTTTATGGCCTTAGAATGGTGGAGCCACAGAAAGCCTTTTCAATGAAACCCCACCATGGAATGGCAACATATTTTGGTCAGCAAAGTGTCCCAAAGAATAAAATTACCATAAATCTCAAAGAAAGTGAATCTGAGTCATAAGTTGAGAAGTGTCAGTTATGTGGAATGTACACGAGAAGCCAAAATGATATATCAACTAGACATATATGCTGCCTACCTAAAGCTAGGGATTTAGATCAGCTGGAGAGCTTTGTGCATGTTTGGGTTGCTTCTCCCATCTTCCTCTTATGCCTTCATGCATAGCATTTGTTGGTTGATATGCACCTTCATTTCAATATGAATAATATGAAAATAAATTGAACAAAGAATGCATTCTTCCCATTGCAACCAGTGATCAAATTTGCAAGTAAAGCTAGTTTATAAGGGAACATATTACATTAGGGTTAGTTTATTTGCTAGCTAACCTTCAACAGATTTTAACTTGTAATTATCACTCACTCCGTCCCATACATAAACGCCGCATCTTGATTTTGTTTTCCAACATGATTGAAATTCGACCAAAGATTGATGAAAATTTAATTATTTTCATCAAGTTCCAAAACTTGTTATTGATTCTTCATAAAAAAAAATACTATCGATAACTATTGTCAGAATTTCATAAAATTATTGAATTTTCATCAATCTTTAGTCAAAGTTCAATCAATTTGATAAAAAAATCAAGATACCGACATTAATTATGGGACGGATGTTTTAAGTAACTTAGAATAAGCAAAGCTATATACTAACACTATCAAAATTGCAACTTTTTGTATCTTCCTTGGATTTGTTGTCAAAATTATTGACTTCTATCAATCAACGAAATCCAACTTTCCTTCTATTTTACTTATTTTGGGTGTTTGAATTTCATCAGCATGCAGGACACGATCGAACGGTATAGGAGTCATGCAAAAGAAGTTCAGACTGAAAATTCTTCTGTTGGAGAAAATGTGCAGGTTTGAGCTTTCTCTTTAATCATGTCAAAGTCTATATTACTTCATTATTTCATAGTGTCTTTATTAAGAAGTTAGAATCTAAAAAAAAATAAAAATACATGGTCGCTATAAGATTCATTTTGCTCATTTGCTTTTGATTGATTGAAATGGGCAGCATTTGAAGCATGAAACAGCATGTATGGCAAAGAAAATAGAGATGCTTGAAGTCTCGAAAAAGTTAGAAAGGCTTGTTTGGTTTTCTTTTCCAATTTAAACTCGTATGTTGTTTTTTTCCTGCTCGATCAAAAATATAATTTGAGTGCAGGAAACTATTGGGAGAAGGTTTAGGGTCAAGCACCATTGAAGAATTGCATGATATTGACCAACAACTGGAGAAGAGTGTATAAAGAATCAGAGCCAGAAAGGTTGGCCTTATAAAAACGAGAAAAAGAATACATATAGGTTTAAAATTATGGGATCAAAGTTTGTGAAAGTGAGAATTAGAAAAGTAATAACAAACCAAAGGATTACACAATTAATTAACATTTGAATTCTGTGTTGTTGGTCTGTTTTGCGAATTTGTATATACTCTCTCCCTCTCCCCCCTTCTTCTCTCTTTTTTTTTTTCTAAATTCAGTAATCTCTTTCAGGATTTTGAAGATGCTAAAAACCTCATTGATGAAGAAAAGCAAAAGCTCGGGACTGAAATATTAAATGCCAGAGCTGCATTTAGAGTGGGAGTAGGTAAAGGCAGGTTTGAGTTATGTTCTTTGATTCATTCATTTGTTATAAGTTGTATCTTGCCTTTCTAACTAGTTCTAACTCTCCAGCGATTCTCTTATCATTATTCAGAAAATAAGAATTGGTCCCAGGGCTGTAGTTGAGTAGTGCGTGGAAGCAGGTAAAAAACAGGTTTGAGTTATTTTCTTTGTTTCATTCATTTGTTATATCTAATGCTATACTTGTCCTTTTCCTGTGTATGAACTTAATGAAGCATATAACCCCTTCAAGATCATGTACGTGATTAAAAAATTTCCATTTTTTCCAAGTAGAAAGGTAGGTCATGAGTAAGAAACCTCATTGATGAAGAATTGCAAAAGCTCGGGACTGAAATATCGAATGCGGGGCTGCATTTTAGAGTGGAAGTAGGTAAAAAAACAGGTTTGAGCAGAACTTACTGCCAGTGATTCTCTTATCATTATTCTGAAAATAAGAATTGGTCCCAGAGTTGCAGTTCAGTAGTGCGAGGTAAAAAACAGGTTTGAGTTATTTTCTTTGATTCATTCATTTGTTATAAAATGTCTCCTGTCTGTCTAAGTGATTCTCACTTCTCCAGAAATTCTCTTATCAATATTCTGAATATAAGAATTGGTTTCGTTTTCTCATTTACCCTTGGTCTTGAGCAGAACTTACTGCCAGTGCCTTAATCCAACTCTCGGTCGGCCCTATATACTTGGGATATTTATTCATACTACATGAACCACTTATCTCTGAATTACCGACTGATATTTGGTACTAAATCTTGTGGGTAATCCTGATTTTATAAAACATATATATTTTTAGTTTAAAATCTTATTTGTTTCCGGGTTTCCCCATATTCAATCTTTAGAAGGGGATAGGTGAATGGTTTAGTCTTATATATTACCATCTCAAGATGGCCACATAACTACTGCTATGTATTAAGATTTTATAAACAATCAAGTTCAATCTAATTTTATTTTTATGGCTATTATGATTCTTCTTATGTACACGTCAGGCTTTCTTCAGCCAGATTTTAAAGAAACTAATTTACGAATCTGTAAAGACTTTAGTTGTTGAAATTACAGATCATTTGGGAGGACTTATATTTTGTTATTTTTCTATCAGTGTCGCAGTCATGACAAGAGCCTACACTGATACTTCTGGGGACCGAAAAAGTGCTTCTAATTCTGCAGAATATAGCAAGCTACATGCTCCTTGCATGTGGCTTGGTTTATATTATTTTGGTAAGATAGAAACAAGGAATTATATGTTCTCTCTTCTGTTCAATTACAATGAGTCCTTATATCTTATTAAAATCAAATTTACTCACAAAATTTTCCTCTTGGGGCTTGAATGTCATTCCTTCCTATTTGAATTTGTCCATAGTTGGTTTAGCAATGCTGATAAAAAAATTACTACAATTTTTTCAACCAAGGTTCTTCTAATTCCCTAACAGTGTAGAACACAGTTTAATGTGCCTCCTTTCTTTGTTTTGTGTTATGAGTGATTTGCATAATTGCTGGTAATGAATTGCTGTTAATGAATTGGTCTTTCTTTGTTTTTTGTTATGAGTGATTTGCATAATTGTTGTTAATGAATTTGTCTTTCACGCCCCATAAGCCCGCCATAAGCTTAATTTTTGTTGTATTCTTCTCTTCAGAATTGCAGCACTTGAGGAACAGTTTGCTCTAGCCAAACTACGACATGCATTTTGGGTTTGGAAACTGAAAAGTATCAGACACCAAGTATTGGAATGGCTCAACAGTATCAGGCACCAAGTATTGGAATGGCTAATCTTTGGCGGTTCTTCATTCTTGATGCCCATTAATTAGACTGCGATATTCTTTGGTTTGTTTAATTTTTTTGTTAAAGTTTCATATCATGCGACGAGTGTTAGACTAGTTAGTTTATAACTCTGGTCAATGATTGTAAGATTATTATTGGTGTAATAAATGAAAGGTTGATTGTTATTGTTGAATGAAATGTTTTTTTAGTTCATATTAATTTTTTTATTTGATTTCTTGGTTATAATTTATATAATTTGAAATAGGTGCAACAGGAAAAAAAATACAAAAAAAAAATAAAAATTGAAAAATAGCCTTAGATAGCGCTTTTCTAAGCGCTATTTATGCTTGCTATTTTTTTAAAAAAATTGCTTATATAGCACTTAAAAATTGCTACCTAAGATGATTTTTGAAAATAAAAGGAGTGCTTAGATAGCGCTTTTCAAAAGCGCTATCTAAGTTCATGAGCTTATATAGCGCATAATAAGCGCTATGCTAACTTGCATAGCGGTAGCTTAGATAGCGCTTATAAGCGCTATCTAAGCTAAAAAAAAGCACTATCTAAGCTCAAATCTGTACTAGTGCTTGATCTTGCTAGCAGTTGTCTCTTGACCCCTTTCTTTGATTATGACACCTTTGCCATGCTTCCTTTTGGATCTCTTACCATTGACCATGTGCACCAATGATTTCCATAGCTTCATATCATTCTCAACCTTCTCTTTCAATCTTTGAGAAGCTTCATCAAAGTTCTCAGAGCTGTCCCCAAGCTCCAACTTTTTCTTACCCTTGAGTTTGAATGTACTCAAGTTGAAACTTCTGGTTGGCACAAGAGTT
Organism: Adenophora triphylla var. japonica; assembly: GCA_022495995.1. Classification (NCBI taxonomy): domain Eukaryota; kingdom Viridiplantae; phylum Streptophyta; class Magnoliopsida; order Asterales; family Campanulaceae; genus Adenophora; species Adenophora triphylla. The sequence continues at coordinate 72,937 of JAFEMH010004382.1, read as the reverse complement.
GAAGATTCAAGCCACTCATCTTTTAGGGGAGGATTCAACCTTGGAATTAGTTGATGAAGAATTCCACTCATGAATCTGAAATTAATCATCCTTGGATTTTGCTTCTTGAATTTCCAAGGGGAAGGAGATATGGCCAGTTGATAGTTATGTAGCAATGCAACACTCCAGTTTATCTCCTTGGTCATCAAACTGAGGGCTTGCTTCCATTCATTTGGACTGAGTTGGTCAAAGGATGATTGCTTTCCATCAAACCCTTTGATAACAACATCCATTAGGGTTGATTTGAACAAATCAAGGTCTTTCTTTTTGATTGGTTTGTCCTGAACCAATTGATAGTTGCAGCTTGGTTTATCAAAGAATCTTTTGTAGAATGGTTCCAAGTTGTTGTCTTTTACGTTCCAAAGGTTCTTGAGACCTTCATTCTTGATTGGGATGTTGTAAACTTTGGACACAACCTTGGGAGTCACATTGATCTCGGTCCCTTCAATGTTGATTACCGATTGCTCCAGATTAAATTTGTCTTTCTCCTTTCATAAAAATTTCTCTGCATAACTTCTCATAAATGGGAGGTTGAGCTTCCATCATGTTGCAAAGATGATTGGCTTCCAAAAGTTCTTTGATCAGAGCTCCAACCTCATGCTCATAGAACTCAGGCTTGATGAAATACCCATGAGCTTCAGGGTAAGACATGGTTGAATGGAACAGAGAGTTAGGGTTTTCGAAAAACAGGGGGAATCAAATAATGAATTGGGAGGAAGAAGAGTGTTTGAATGAAGAGGGTTTAATTTCGCAATGGTTAAATGGTAATTGAGGTGGGAAGTTGTGTAGTTTAACGACTAATACGTGGGTTACTGCAACGGTTAAAAATGGGCATTTAAGGGAGTGACTGTTCATGAATAGTGCATTTTGTCCCCAGCTCATTACGTGCTATAACTCCCATAAAACATGGGAATTAAGGCCGTACAGAGAGGCGAATTTTCAGAGGGAATTATCAGTGCAATAAATGAACAAATGTTAGTGGCAAGTTCCCATAATCCTCGATTTTGCATGAACATCAATTCATAGCTGTCAGACTTGATGACCAGCCAAGCCTATTCTGAATGATGATTGCCACTATGTTGACTGAAGATAATTTGTCTATAAAAGGAAATATATCAGATTGTAAGATTATACAAACCAATTCAGTCAATAAGTAAATGGGAAGATTGGTTTCAATGTTCAGTCCTAGCAAAATGGCTAAGACAGCAAAGAAACTGGTTTTTCATAGTCCAAGGGTTGAGGAAACAAGGGAGGAAAGGTTTGAGAGAGAGTTTAGGTCATATCAAATTCAAACAGATAATGCCTTAGAACAGGAAGTGGATCAATTGCCAATAGATGATCCACAAAAGGAAGAAGAGTTGAGAGAGAGAGAGAGATGAGAAAGAAGTTTTGGGAGGAGGAAAGACTAGCTTTATTGGAGGGTGAGAGAAACAGATTAGAAGAGGTAGCTAGGGAAAAGGGAAAGGGTAAGTTGGTTTGTGAGAGTCGTGATGATCAGACAGCTAAGGTTAAGCTGTTTGATAAAGGGAGGAAAGGTGAGTCAAGTAGGCAAGTTGGGGTAGAGGTGGAGAGAGTTTATACACTAGGAGAGCTAGTGAAGCTTGACAGCAAAGAAAGGATTAAGATTGTCACACCAATTGGTCAACCTGATTTCTTAGCTGTCAAGGAATTCACAGCTGTCCCAAGAGATTCACTTACACTGAGTCAAGCAGTTCTAGAGGGAACTGGTGACAACTTTGCAGGGGTGCAGAGTTCTCCTTCCAAAGCTTACATGAGACTGTTCTCTCAGTTTCTCAAGTGTTTGAGTCCAGCTGCTATGAATGAGGAAGAAGATGTGGGTCCTCAATCTGATCAAGCAATCATTGTCCAGGAGAGTGCTAACACATCAGGGACATTCAGCTTTGTCTCTCCATTAAAGGATTATCCTCCTTATGATGCTGTGGAGGAATGGTGGCCAAGAAGGGTCTGTCCTTCTTTACAATTCTCAACATCAGCAATTGATCCTTTCATGCAGAGGCACCCAGTGTGGTTAGAGAGGTATGGGGAGATCAAAGAAAATGTTTATAGGGCTCCTGATGTTCTCTACAATGAATATGGGTTCATGTATGAGGATATTTATGATTTGCCAAAGAACAGCTAAGAAGAGAATTCTTAGCTGTCAGAGTCTGCAAGAGGCATAGCTGTGAAAGAAGGAAGATATTGAGAAGCTTTTGGAAACTGGTGTTTGTTTGTTGTTTTGAAAAACTTTTGTGTTTGATGGGAATGTGTTTGGTTTTGAATAAAGGAGGTTTTAGTATAAGGAAAAGGTTAGCTGTCAGTCCCCATAATGTTGACAGCAGCCATATGTAATGTTTTTCCCTTTAGTGAATAAATATCTTTATTTTGGCAAGTTAATCATTCCTAACATTGCTCTTAGCATCTCAAATCTCTTTTCATCCATTGCCTTTGTTAGGATATCAGAGACATTATCCTCAGTGCATACTTTGGCCAAGTTGATATTTCCCTTTTCTACATGATCTCTTATGAAATGATGCCTAACTTCAATGTGCTTGGTTTTGGAATGTTGGACAGGGTTTTCTGTCATGGCAATGGTACTGGAATTGTCACAAAAGATGGGAATATTTGACATGTCCATCCCAAAGTCTTGGAGTTGACTTTTAAGATAGAGAATTTGTGAACAACACAAACCAGCAGCAATGTATTCAGCCTCAGCTGTTGAGGTAGCTACTGAAGTTTGCTTCTTACTTGACCAAGAAATTATTCTTGATCCAATAAATTGGCAACCACCACTTGTGGATTTTCTATCTAGATTGCATCCAGCATAGTCTGAATCAGTAAAGCCAATAAGGGAGAATGGTGATTTAGAAGGATACCACAAGCCATAATCAGGAGTTCCTTTCAAATATCTCAGGATTCTCTTGATAGCAGAGAGGTGAGACTCTTTAGGATTGGCTTGGAATCTTGCACAAAGGCAGACACTAAACATGATGTCAGGTCTTGAAGCTGTCACATATAGAAGTGATCCAATGTAGCTTCTATAAAGTGTTGGATTCACACTTTGACCATCAGGAGCAGCATGGAGTTTGGTTGTGGTTGACAAAAGAGTTCTAGCAGGGGAAGCAGTTTGCATGTCAAACTTTTTGATCATATCCCTTGTATATTTGGCTTGATTAATGAAGATACCTTCCTTCATTTGCTTGACTTGAAGGCCTAGGAAGAATGTGAGCTCACCAATCATGCTCATCTCAAATTGATTTTTCATGATTTCACCAAATTCAGTGTACAAATCTTCATTTGATGACCCAAAAATAATGTCATCAACATAGACTTGGATAAGTAGCTGATCTTCTCCATATTTCTTCATAAACAAAGTGTTATCAATATGGCCCTTGGTAAATCCTTTACCAAGAAGGTATCTGGATAGGGTATCATACCAGGCCCTAGGTGCTTGCTTAAGCCCATACAAGGATTTGTCCAACTAATATACATGGTCTGGGAATTTTGGATGCTCAAAACCAGGGGGTTGAGAAACAAAGACTTTTTCATTCAATATTCCATTTAGGAAGGCACTTTTGACATCCATTTGGAACACTTTCATCTTCTTGAATGAAGCATAGGCAAGGAATAGACTTATAGCTTCCAGTCTTGCAACAGGTGCAAATGTTTCATCATAGTCAATTCCTTCTTCTTATCTGTACCCTTGAGCAACTAATCTGGCTTTGTTTCTTACTACCAGACCTTCTTCATTCATCTTGTTTCTAAAAACCCATCTTGTCCCAATGACAGTTTGGTTTTTAGGTTTGGGAACAAGCTTCCAAACTTTGTTTCTTTCAAATTGTTCCAGTTCTTCTTCCATTGCTTCAATCCAATCTGGGTCTTGAAGGGCTTCATTGATCTTTTTGGGTTCAATTTGAGAGATGAAGGCACTCATTAAAGAGTCATAGAAAGGCATGTTTGGAGGGATATCCATCTTATGTATTGGAAGGTCAATAACAATGTTTTTGTTTGGAGGGATGGTATGGGTAATGGTTTCAGGTTGAGGAATTGAGGGAATTGTGTTGCAACAAGGTTGGATGGGTTCATTTTCAAGAGGATTTTGATGACTGGTTGAAGGTGAGCTGTTAGGTGCATCATGGCTATCAGATGCACCTTTGCTGTTGGGAAGGGATTCTTGGCTGTCTGACATAGTAGGTTGTTTATTAGTATCTTTGGGCAACATGTAGGGTAGGGAAGGTGAATCTTCTTCAGGGATGAGGTTTGAGGGGTCATGAACAGGAGATACTTCTGGAAGATTGTCTGAATTTCCAACAGCTTCATCAAAATCACATAGCTCAGTAAGACTTTGATCATTATTTTCATCAAAGTCAACATGTATTGATTCTTCTACAACAAGTCTCCTTTTATTGTATACTCTTTAGGCTTTGCTGGTGTTGGAGTATCCAAGAAAGATTCCTTCATCACTTTTTGAGTTAAACTTATCAAGGTTGCTTTTCCCATTGTTGTGAATGAAGCATCTACTTCCAAAGCCATGGAAGTATGAAATGGTTGGTGTTCTCCCATTCCATAGCTCATAGGGAGTCTTGGGGTGAAGCTTGTTGATGAGGGTCTTGTTCTGAACATACACAGCAGTGGTGAGTGCTTCTCCCCAAAAATACTTAGGAAGGTTGTTCTCTGACAGCATAGTTCTTGCTGCTTCACATATTGTTCTGTTCTTCCTTTCAGCAACTCCATTTTGCTGAGGTGTTCTAGGGGCAGAGAAGTTGTGCTCAATCCCTTTTTGATAACAATATTCTTCAACACCTGTGTTTTCAAATTCCTTACCATGATCAGATCTGATTTTGATGATGGATAAACCCTTTTAGTTTTGAATTTTATTGAACAGTTTGACAAGTTGTTCCAAGGTATCTCTTTTGGATTCAAGAAGGATGATCCAAGTAAATCTAGTGTATTCATCAACTACAACAAGAGAATATCTCTTTCCACCAAGAGATCTGGTTCTGATTGGTCCAAAAAGATCCATGTGGAGTAATTGAAGGGGTTTTGTGGTATCTAATCTGGTTTTGGCAGTGAAGGAGATTTTCTTTTGCTTTCCACATTGACAGGCTTTGCACAATTTGTCCTTTTTGAAGGGTATTTTGGGTAGGCCTTTTACTAGGTTTGAGTTGGCTAGTTTGGAGATACTTTTGAGGTTGAGGTGAGCCAATCTTTTGTGCCAAATCCATGACATATCAGATTGACTATAGGAGAGCAAACAATGGGCATCAGATGATTCCACAACTTCCAGGTTTAGACAATAGAGGTTGCCTTTTCTGATTCCAGTGAGAATTGATTTGTTGTTGACATCTTTGACAGTGCAGTGGTTTTTGAAACATACAACATGATATCCCTTATCACAAATCTGACTAAGGCTAATCAAATTGTGCTTGAGACCCTCTACATAAGACACATTAGTGAAAATAATGTCTTTAGTAACAAGGTTTCCTGATCCTTTGACTTTGGCTTGAGAGTTATCACCAAAAGTTACATTTGGACCATTTTTAGGGACATATTGTTGCAACCACTCTTTGTTGAAGGTCATGTGCCTGCTGCATCCACTATCCAAGTACCATATTCCTTTCCTAGGTTCCTACAAAACAGAAAAATAAATTTATGGTACCCTTTTTTCTTTTGGGTCCAAAGGATTAGAATTTCTTTGGTACCCTAGCTTTGTTCATTGCCCTCTTTCCAAAATACCGGTTTAGGGCATTATAATATCCCATGATTTGCAACATATAGGGTGTAGGAGCAATAGGTTGGGATTGGTTAGGAAACTGGTTGGGAGAAAAGAATTGGTTTTGGTTGTGAAACTGAGTATGGTTTTGGGAGCTGTTTGAGTGAGATGATCTAGGGGAGGTATTTTGACTGGCATGGCTTCTTCCATTTGAGTATGGCCAGTTGGGTCTTTGTTGTTTGGCATATGAATGGTGGTTGTAGAATCTTTGCTGTCTGGGAGATCTCTGCTGTCCATCGTGTCTTGGCTGTCTAGGGAATCTTGGCTGTCTAGGAGATCTCTGCTGTCCAGTGGTCTTGTGCTGGTTCTTCTTCACTTGCTCCTTGATTCCTTTCTTTTGCCAAAGGTAATTACCTTTGTTTGCTTGTTTTCCTTTGCCTTTTAATTGACTTGAGCTAGCTGTATGAGTTTCATCAATGTGAGAGGGACTAGCTTGAGTTGTTTCATCATTGTGACTTGAGCTAGTTTGAGTTGTTTCATCATTGTGATTTGAGCTAGCTTCATCCATTTTTCCCTTCTTCTTGAGGTCTTCCTTGGTTTGAATGGGATAGACATTTTCTTGGGCTTTGACATAGTTCATGCTTTCAAGAACCATTTTGTCAATAGCCCTTTCATCAGTGAGAGGGGTATAGGTTTTCATAGTAGGATTATTGGCTCCAATCCCTGATTTGTCGCCTGGGTGTCTTTGGTTGTAGCTAAAAAGAGTCAAGGCTTTTCCTGAACTGTTCCAGGACTCAAACATCTTTCTAAGGGATTCATTTTCCTTTTCAAGGTTGATGTTTATTTGGTTGGTTTCCAAAAGTTTGATATTCTTAGCTGTCAGCTCCTCATTAGCTTTTTTAAGCAAAAGGTTTTGAACTTTCAGTCCTTGGTTGGCTCTTTCAAGGCTATCAATGGTTTTACTTTGGGAGAGGTTATCAGTGAGCAATGAAGCAAAGCTAGTTTGATGTCTTTTTATTTGAATTAAAAGAGAACTAACTAATTGTTTAAATTCTTCATTATTTAAAGAGTTGAACTAAGGTACCTGCTTTAGTTCTTCAGCAACATCTAAGGCTTCAAGGTCTTCTTAATTGTCTGAATCTTCATCATCTTCAGCCATTAGGCATATCATTGCTTCTTCTCCTTCACTTTCAGAATCACTGAAGTCAAGTTCCTCATCACTGAACTTAGATGAGTCAGCAATCAGCACTTGCTCTTTGTTATTCTCATTCTGCTTCTTTGTGCAGTTGTAACAACTACATCTTGAACTGTGAATGATCTCCTTGGAGTATGAGAACTTCTTAGCTGTCTGATTGTCTTTGGGTTTCCTTGGTTCATGGCACTCTGATGAGTAGTGACCAAGCTTCTTACAGTTGAAGCATTCAACATTCTTTTTATGGTTTCCTTGTTCAGAGGTAGATGGGCTATAGCTTTTCTCAAATGACTTTTTATGTGCTCTCAAGGTGTTTCTGACAGCCATGGATATGAGACTTGGAAGGTCTCCTTGAGATAGGTTATTTGAGGGTAGACTAACTTTCTGAAGGGAATTGAGAACCATGGAATCAATGTCTTGTTGGGTGATGGGTTTATGAGTGGTTTCTTGGGCAGCTAAGGTAAGAGTTTGAGAGATGGAGGGAACTGGTTGAAGTTTTATCATTCCTTCTAGTTCATAAGCTTCAAGCTTACCAAAATATTGTTCAACAGTCATGGTGCTCCATTCTGCACCTTATCGTATTGGTAGGACTACCTTCTCATATTCTTGAGGAAGGTTGGAATATATTTTGAGACATAAATCTTGATTCTCAAAAGTTTTTCCATGATCAGCAATGGATCTGACCAGATCTTCAAATCTTGGTTTTGCAGCACTCACTTTTTCACCAGGGTAAACTTGAAGTTGTCAAGTTGTCTAAGAAGGTTGTATAGATTTTGTGTTCTAACACTGGTGTGTTTCTGGAATTTGGTATGTATAAGGTCCTGTTTGCTTTAATCAGATTGAAAGGTTAGGCAGTTAAGCTTTGACAGCTGAGGTGAAATCTTAGCTGTCAGATATTAACTGGTTTTAAAGGCAAGAGTTAAGTGTGCAGCGGAATAATAAGTGTTAAAATAATGTAAAGACAAGTGAATAGTGTATGTGTGTGTAGATGTGTGTGTGTGTTGTGTGATAATACCAATTGAACACAAGGAATTTTAAGGTGGTTCAGAGTTCACTCCTCCTACGTCCACCCTCACTGTCAACCTTTACAAGTGAGATCAATCCACTTAAATCTAGTTCCCTTTAAGATTTACAAAGGATTGGTTAGGCAAGTTCCTTGAACTTCCTCTTCCTAACAAGTACAGTCTATTAGGGATTTTGCTTGTTACGAAGCAAAATACAATGTCACTTAAAGTCAGTCTTAAGTGATTTACAACTTTAGTTTATACACCTGAATTCAGTTACAAGTGTCTCAAATTGTTTGAATGTTGGTTGCAGGGTTTACAGGTGTGGAAGGTTGAAGAAGAGGTTGTAAAAGTTGTGTGTGTTGGGACATTTTCTTCAGTCTTGAGGGTTTCCTTTTATAGGCTGGAATATAGCCATTGGAGGAGACAAAGGAGTAAATGCAAATGGGTGGAATAGTGTTTGTATTTAGAGCTTTGATGACTGGATAATACGAGGCTGTAATCTGCAACCATTTTATGTAATCTTCATGGATATGAGCTGGCAACATCTGTATGGAGAGATTGGGCAAGGCACATCTTGATCATCACAGGAATACTTCATTGCTGTTGATGTTGAAGATCATAGCTGTCAGAGGGTTGAGACCTCTGCTGTTGAGAACCTTAGCTGTCAGGCTAAGTCTTTAGTGTTTGCAGGTTTAGAAGACAAGGATTTGTGATTGATGATTATGTAATGATCCTTTGTACATAAATACATTAATTTATGTGATTTGTCTTGGTGTTTGATCATTACATTATTGCTATCCAGTTGATATGAAGGATGTGCAGAAGAGTCATAGCTGTCCAATATCCAATGTTATCTTGGCTGTCAGATAACATTGAATAGGATATATTTCTTTGTCAAAATCCTGTATAACTATGTGGTTTACATAGTTAGGTCCTAACACATATGATGAAAAATTATGGTTCAATAGAATTTGTACACTTTATAAATTCAAAGATGTAATATTATTGAATTATCATTTTGAAAATTAAACTATTTTCAATGTGTTACTATTTTGCCTTTAAAGATGTTTGTATTTTTAAATTATAGTGAGTGATGACTAAGTACTACTCCCTCCAGCCCATAAAAATGATGCTTTTTCCTTTTTTATACGTCCCAAAACAAATGTCGCATTTCTAAATAAGGAAATAGTATTAGTTCTATTTTTCCATTGTACAAGCGATATACATTTATGGAAATCTCATTACATTAAAAGGTCAAAAAGTCAAATGTGACATATGTTCAATTCTATATCACTCTTGTGACGTGTTCATATTTACAAACATCGCAATCACCACCGCTGTATTGATAACCTCCGGTAGTCCAAAATAATGCGTCATACACATCAATAATGCACATATCTCAATCGTTGCGTCACAACCACCACTGTTGCCTCCATAGACATCTTTGATACTATGTTTGATGTTCTACCTCTTTCCTCGTGGAAATCACCACACAATTAACGATTTCTTCAATGTCGGCCACATCATCAACTTAATAAACTATTATGGGTTGATGAACGATACGTAACTGAAAAATAAATCATTTAACAGAAACATTGATCATTGTTTATCGCTAAATATTTTTTTGATAAAGAGTGTTTGACTAAGAATAAATACAAGAAATCGTCGTTGAACTTTAGCCCAAAAGGTAAGAGAACTTAAGATACGTGTTAAGGATTTTGGGGGGTTACACACCCACCTGCCCCATACTAGTAGTCCTAACTAACATGGGGAAAATAATCAACAACAAATAATATTAAAGAACTAACACATGTATTTGGTAACCACTTCGTCAACACATGACTACATATGAAGGAATTGTCAAGCCATAATATACACTATAATAAACTTGTGAAGGTACTTACAACTTTGTTTAAGCAACGAAAATCAATAAATGGAACTCTTTCCACGAGAAATTCCTAGAACAAGCCTAGAACGACTTAAAGCTTTCACAAGATATAATTAAACCCTAAGAAATCTATATTATAAATCACACCATTGTTTTGAACAGTGGTGTGAATAGTTCCATTCGCGAAAATGACCATTTTGCCCTCACTATTCACTCCCTTTCCCATTTCGCCCTTAAAAAAAAATTTTTTTTTTTTAAAAAAAATATAGTTTTAAAAAAATGTGGCCTTGGACACGGGCATATTTTAAAAAAAAATTAAATTAAATTTTTTTAAAAAAAATAAATAAATAAAAAACGTGGCCTTGGACACGGGCTTAGGCTAGTAATAATATATTGATAAAAAGGGCCACAAACCATGATCTAAAAGAGTTCTTATAGGTGACATTAGGCTTATGTAGTGATATTAGACTAATGTTGCTAGCTAAGGCCACATAATTACAATTCAGTGGTATGATTGAGTGACTATAAATCGAATTTTTTTAGTGCACCGTTAAATAGATCCTATTTTCTTGACACCCCTAATGGATTTATTGAAATCTACATAAGATAAATACTTTATTAAAATATTTATAAATTTAAAATGTAAAAATTATTCTAAAGGACAATGTTAGAGGCACAAAAGAAGTTTACAAAAAGATATATACCAAATGAGTTGGCAATATTTTATTGGTTACATCAATTGTGAACCCGCCACACTCTAATTAAAAGCACCAACATAATTATACACAATTATGACACATTATTTTGTTAACCAAAATATGTGACTTTTTTGGTGACGTTAATATTACCAAATTGTAAAGCAAAAGAGTATTAATGGTTGCCAAATGTTCTTATGAACGGAATATAGCTAACAGGGTAAATTCATATGAATTTGACGACCAAATTTTATATTTAAGACAAAATTACGTTGGTATGTGTTAGGACCTAACATTGTGTTTTAACGAAGATTGATCATTTAACGGGACAATGTTAAATGGTCTAAAGTGTCAAGAGAGGAAAGTTGCAAAAGTTACACAAAGATCCCTCCAAGTTCCCCATGTTTATCATCAGTGAACTTGGAATTGTAAATGGAGATATACCAGCCAAGCCATGTGTTTTCATGGGAGAAGAAGAAAACATTGTTCTATAAAACATGAAAATTATGACAACCACCTTTAGTCAAGGGCATTGAAAATTGCAATTAAAGCCTTCACCCACTTGATCAACTCCTCCAACGGATACAAACACGTTTCCATAAAACATGGAAATATTGTCAGCAACTTCAAATGGAAAATGAAGACCAAGAATTTATGGAGAGTACATCAATTCAATTGCATTGAAGAATACCTATTATCCTTGACCCACCACTCCAACGGCTCTTTCCATTTTCTCCCTATAAATTGGAATCAAGCCCTCCTATTCTCAGTGTGCTTGTACCAATACACCATACCCATTTCTCTCTCCCCCAAGTATGTCTTCCACACCCCTTCATCAATGACCTCAGTGTGTGCAACAAAAACCCATTGCACACACTGATATTGATACAACACCCTTCACCCTTTACACCCATTTAACCCTCACCCTATATATGTGTGTACAATAAACCCACTGTACATACTTGGCCATGGCTGTCCACCTATGCTCCATGTTGCCAATTAACCATTCAACCTTAAACCCTTCACCTTTCAATCCTTCACCCATTTCACTTTTTACAATCAACCACACCACACGATGCAAACATTAAGGGGTGTAAGTACCCAAATTCGGATCGTCAAAATCCGTCAGAAAGTTAACCGAAATCCGTTAACTGGCCCGCTCCAGGTTAATCGGAACTCGTTAAACTCCCCGTTGCCGTGCCAACGAGACGTCCCGGGACTGCCCCGTGCATCCCGAAGTCGAACCATACTTAACACGTGTAAAAGTACGTCTTTCCCGAAAAAACGCACTTTTCGGCACTTTTCGGGGGCATTTCGGACATTTTCCGGACTGTTATTTTAAAAAACGGACAAAACCGGGACCGGGGAACGAACTCCCACATGGCTGGTGACTCAGAGGGCACGTGGCAGCCATGCCACCTCCCTCTAGTCACTCTTCAATCACAAATCAAGGCCAAAAGACCAAAATACCTCTGATTTGCAAGCCAAGTCCGGCCGGACTCCCTGTGCACATTTTCTGAAATTGCCAGCAAGTCCTTCAGATTCTCAAAATACCACAAAACCCCTTGGATTCAGGCAAAGTCCGTCCGGACTCCTACTGCATTTTTCACCTATAAATAGAAATGGCTGTCAAAAACAAAAAGAGAGACTTTTTACCCCAAAAATTCACATACCCCACGGCCCAAACTGGTTTACACCCCTTTCGAGCTTCCGTTCTGTCTCGATTCGCGTGAAACCTTCGTATTTCGATCAAATACGCCCCTTACTACTTCGAAACAACCTTTCAAACTACTTTCTGTGTTCCGTACACACCTTCCGAGCCAAAGGAGTCGACCCTAGCCATAGGTATAACTCCCTCTCTCTAAATCTCTCGTTCCGTCTCGGTTTACGTGCCAGTCGCTACAACCGTTTCGAACAACATTATCGAAATGTAGACGCCTCCGTCTAACGGGGTCCGATACGTTTTAGCCCCTCGATCCTCTTCTCTTTCCGTAAGAGAAGTAATCACGGGTTAAAATGGCGTTCCGACCCCGTTCCGTTTAATTTCTGTCATTTACCAATTTCGGATCGATCGATCCGTTGATCATCATTTAATTTCTGTCATTTACAAATCCGAGCCGATTGGCCTTGTTGATCGCCATTTACAAATCCGAGCCGATTGGCCTCGTTGATCGTCATTTACGATTCCGGATCGTTTGATTCCGTTGACACTGCTTTAAATCTCATCATTTTACAAGTCCGACCCGTTTGGATCGTGATAGTATTTACTTTTCAAAGTCTGAGTCGCAACCCGATTCGTTGATCGCATATCATTAAAAACGCATTTTTCCCGTAAAAATTGTTAACAATGTAATGTCCGGTTCAAAACCGGAGTTCGTCCGTCGAACTCTCTTTCAAAACTCGCGACATGACGTTTGGCCTCCAAACGCTCATCTTCAAACTAAAATCCGCCATTTGACACTCAAAATCATTTAATACGCATTTTTCCCGTAAAAATCGTTAACAATGACACGCCCGGTTCAAAAAACCGGAGTTCGACCTTCGAACTCCTTTTCAACTCAAAGTCGACGTTTGCCACGCAAACGCTCATTTCAACTCAAAATCGACGTTTGCCACGCATACGCTCATTTCAACTCAAAGTCGACGTTTGCCACGCAAACGCTCATTTCAAACTCAAAATCGACGTTTGCCACGCAAACGCTCATTTCAACTCAAAACCGACGTTTGTCATTCAAACGCTCGTCTTTTCAAACAAAGTCACTTAATCAACGTTTGTCATTCAAACCAAGATTAAGCTTGTCATTCAAGCCCCCATTTCAAAAACACACACACACACACACGTTTTCGAGAAAGGTAGAAAGACTCGTCATGCGAGGCGTTTCGGGCGATCTCGTAATACTCTACCCGAAACGTAACGTGACCTCCGAACCTAACAATCTCTGGTACTAAAAGCTTTTTACTCGTTTTTGCTGCCAATAAAAATGACCCCCATTTTCAAAGCTTTTTCCTAAGTTTTTGCTACCAATAAAAACGACACCATTTTCAATAGCCGTTTCTCAACGTTTGGGCTCAAAATACAAAAATCGCGTGGCGACTCCTCATTTTTCCTTCCCATGAAGCGAGGTCTCAGACACCAACCCTCCGCGAAAGACAACCGCATTTCGCGCCCGCGCAAAATCCCGGGTAATTTCAAGGGGGAACACCAACGAGCCAAATCATTGCTTTCATTCAGCAACTCAAGTGTTAATTCAAGAAAGAACTACATATGCTATGTGTCTAGCATTCCTAATTGACTGTACTAATTAGGACCCTAATTGACCATACTAATTAGGAAGAGGGGGTTCGAGGAACTTGCCTTATCAATCCTTTGTAAATCTTAAAGGGAACTAGATTTAAGTGGATTGATCTCACTGGTCTGGCACATGACAGTGGGGGCGGATGTAGGAGGAGTGAACTCTGAACCACCTTAAAAATTCTCGTCTCTTGTCTGTTTTAATTTCTTGTCTTGCACTTTAATTTTCATTTCATTTATGCTTTTTATTGCTTTAATATATTCTTGCTTGATCACATAGACGAGTTAAGATTGATAAAGAGATTAGGAATATATATGTTAGACAACATCTATAAGGCCATAGAAAATATCAATTCCGCTGCGCATATACTTCCTATCATTTTGGCCTTGAGAGCGTTTGAAGAAAATCGATTATCTCGATAGCTAAGATTTGACTAAGATTTTTGAGCCTAAGAATCTTAGCCGCCAAAGCAAACGGGTCCTTTCAATTGGTATCAGAGCAAGGTTCTTAGAGACTTTAGTGTCTCCGAGCTTAACATCTCGTGAAGATCCATGCTTATATGTCTAACATATTTTCTGTACTTGAACACCTTATTTGATCATCTTGGATTATGACCCAAACACCCCTTGTGCTTAAATGGCTTCTTTGATCATTTTAGGATCATTGCCTTTGTAGATTTTCTTGTGGTGAAACAAAGCAAGGTCACGAGTTAGAGACTCCTAGGGTAGTTGCTAGGGGAAAGATAGATCATCTTTCTTGGGCTCGATGGTAATGACCGACCGACTCGTTGGCATCTCTTTTGATGCAGCCCCTTATGCCCACCGACTGCTTATGTTGGGCTTTGAATTGCTACTTATAGGAAATCTTATGTGCTTCATTTTTATATCTGATTATTTAGATTCATATGTGCTTATATTTATTTATTTGATTATAAAGAATCATTTACTTGTTCTCCTTTATAATGTTAGGAGATGAACCTTGGATGCTCGACGGAAAAGTGCATATCTTGAAGAAATCAAAGTCGAAGCAAAGCTTGGATGCAATCAACAACACACTTTGCATCAAGAAAATTTTGGAGCACAACCCTTCCAACCTCATTCTTCCTTCTAGAAACCATAACACCATTTGAGGGGGAACCAAATTCCAAAACACCATCAAAACCAGCCAAGAACAGCCCTTTTTGAAACAGAAAAAGTTGCTGGAAATCTGAAAATCAGCTTTGACACTCTTCACGGAAATTGCAATATCTCTCTCTCCGCTGCACGAAACTGCAATCCGATTTTTTGTGAGTAAAGTAGACTCACATACCTTTCCAGAAAGCATAAACACATAGCCTACAACCTTGTGAGTCAATACCAGACTTCATCTGAAGTTGCTGTCCAACAGGCAGATCCCTTATTTCTGACAGCAACGTTTTCATTCTGACAGCTAAGACTTTGAAAGCCAATCTTCTTGACAGCAAACCCTTGTTCACAAAACCCTAGATATCAAACATTTACACACTAAACCCTCCAAAACAAATGCCAAACATCAATTCCCTAAACTCTTGACAGCTATCCCAAACCATAGCTGTCAGACCTTAGCTGTTGGATCTTAATAGACCAAAAAAACTGGTTCCACCCCTTGCACGAGAATTGCATTATCTCCCTCTCCCGACTTCGAAACCACAAACCGATTTTTTCTGTGTAAAGTAGACTCATAGAGCTTTCCATCAAGTCTACTACCACAAGCTGAATCCTTTTGAGCAAAATTTGGTACCTATCTGAAGTCGGCAGCAGTCCCCAAATATTCCTGACAGCAAAGAAAATTTTGTTAAGACTCCTCTCACCAAAAATCCTATATCTATCTCTCCAAAGCTCATAACCACACACCGTTTTCTCCCACTTAAAGTACACTCATATACCTCTCCAAAAATTATAGCCACAGACCCTTGAACCTTGTGAGTTGATACAGAAAATTCCGTTAAGTAGACTAAAAAATCTGCACATTTTTTTTGAGCAGATTTTCATCTCTTTTTGCTTATGGTGTTTTGAAGCAAGCTAATAAGAGTTTAAAATGACCAATCATTCACCAAAAAGGGGGAAATTGTTAGGATCTAACATTGTGTTTTGATGAAGATTGATCATTTAACGGGACAATGTTAAATGGTCTAAAGTGTCAAGAGAGGAAAGTTGCAAAAGTTACACAAAGATCCCTCCAAGTTCCCCATGTTTATCATCAGTGAACTTGGAATTGCAAATGGAGATATACCAGCCAAGCCATGTGTTTTCATGGGAGAAGAAGAAAACATTGTTCCATAAAACATGGAAATTATGACAACCACCTTTAGTCAAGGGCATTGAAAATTGCAATTAAAGCCTTCACCCACTTGATCAACTCCTCCAACGGATACAAACACATTTCCATAAAACATGGAAATATTGTCAGCAACTTCAAATGGAAAATGAAGACCAAGAATTTATGGAGAGTACATCAATTCAATTGCATTGAAGATTACTTATTATCCTTGACCCACCACTCCAACGGCTCTTTCCATTTTCTCCCTATAAATTGGAATCAAGCCCTCCTATTCTTAGTGTGCTTGCACCAATACACCATACCCATTTCTCTCTCCCCCAAGTATGTCTTCCACACCCCTTCATAAATGACCTCAGTGTGTGCAACAAAAACCCATTGCACACACTGATATTGATACAACACCCTTCACCCTTTACACCCATTTAACCCTCACCCTTTATATGTGTACAATAAACCCACTGTACATACTTGGCCATGGCTATCCACCTATGCTCCATGTTGCCAATTAACCATTCAACCTTAAACCCTTCACCTTTCAATCCTTCACCCATTTCACTTGTTACAATCAACCACACCACATGATGCAAACATTAAGGGGGAACACCAACGAGCCAAATCATTGCTTTCATTCAACAACTCAAGTGTTAATTCAAGAAAGAACTACATATGCTATGTGTCTATTCCTAATTGACTGTACTAATTAGGACCCTAATTGATGTAAATAGTGTTTGCAGCGGAATTACAAACTGAAAGAAATAGTAACGAGGTAGGCAAATAATCGATTGAACGATTATTTGACCTAGATCGAATCCACGAACTAGGGTTTGTCGAGTCAATTAAGACTTAGTAAGTCACTTAAGACTCAATCAGGAATCTCCTAAGAAATTCAAGGAACAAGCATAAAAGTTTCAAGGTTAAACCTTCAATTGCTAAGCAACTCAAAATAAATTCAATGTCAAAAGCTAATCGAAACAAAACAATAAAGAGAATATTTATATCCCTAACCTATTCCAAAAACCCTACTGAAAACGTAAATAAAATATCCCAAAAATACCCTTAATGACTTCTATTAAAAATAGGAAACGAAAACAGACTGCTGCAAAACGTCCATATGCGCGGCCGCCCACCTCAAGCTGCGCGACCGCCCACCTATCCAGAGACTTATCGCTTCAAAAGTGCTCTTCTGCGCGGCCGCCCTTCCTCCTTTGCGCGGCCGCTCACCTGGCCAGAACCTTCTCCCCGTTTGCTGAAGAACCTGATTACATCACTCGCCCCCACTTTAACAGGATTCGTCCCCGAATCCGGGTCTAAATAAAAACTAACTTCCCAGGCAGGAAATGGTCGATCGCCCGAAACTGCCACTTTAACGCTTGATTTCCCTCTGTCGATCATCCGCCTCGACCTCCCATCGATCAATCTATTGGCCTTCGGTGCAATTGTACGAACGGTAGGAGCATGCAAAGGACCTGAAAAATAATATCGTGGAACACAAAAGGAAGTAATGCCCTTCTTCTTCTTCTTTTTAGAGCAAGGAAGGACCCCTTTATGCTTCAACGGGCACAATACAAATTTAACACCATTCCGCACAAAACGAATCATATTATCCCGACCACTATGCAGAGAATTAACATCAAAATGCCAAGGGCATGCCCAAGCAACAAATCGACAGGCACTCATGTCCACAATATCACAAGTAATAGAATCGTCATAACCACCAATGGAAAAAGGAACTACACATTGCTCACGTACCTTCAAAGAACCATTACCATTAATCCACCCCACAACATATGGAGTAGGATGTTTCTTCACTGCCAGTTTCGCCTTCTCCATAAAGCTACGTGATACCAAGTTTTCACTGCTGCCGCTGTCAACAATAATGTGGACCACGACATCATTAACAGTACCCATTGTGCGGAAAATATTATGTTTCTCCATATCTGTGTCTTCCTGAGGTGTCGGTTTTACAAGCTTGCGAATGACAAATGACTCATGCTCCTCCACTTCTTCGCCATTCTCATTAGGATCAAGAACAACCACCTCACAATCATCATCATCACCACACTCATCACGTTCTACCATGTTAACCCCTTTTCGAGTAGGACAATTGGCGAAATTATGCCCGGGCTGACTACACATATAGCATTTATTACCAAAATTACGAGCGTAGGGATTAGTACCTTGTTGCCCAGCTGTAGTGGTGTTGTTGGTCTTGGTCGCATGTTGAGGAGGGACAACTGTCGGAGCTTCACTCTTCTCCTCCGACACTTTCAAACCGTGTCTGCGTCTCTGCCTGAATGTGACCCGAACTTCCTGAAGAAGAACCTCCAGGATACATGATGCTGTATTGAGATTTAGATGCACAAGCAAGTTGTCGTTCAACAGTCAAAGCCCTCTCAATTGCATCATCCAAAAAGCCAACCGGATGTAATTCCACCAAATGTTTAATATTGACCCGAAGTCCATTGATGAACCTAGCAGCTTGTTGATCATCCGATTCATTCAAATCACAACGTGCAGACAAAGTGTGAAATTCGTGCGAATAAGCACTAACTATTCGAGCACCCTGTTTACAGTCTAAAAATTTCTGATAAACAACCTGAGTATAATTTTTGGGTAAAAAACGCTGACTCAAATCCCTTTTCATACGAGCCCATTCAGTAATTGGTTCTCTATACTCACGATGCAACTGATTAGTCAATTGTTGCCACCATGCAGAGGCACCACCACGTAATTTATATGCTACATACGGGACCTTTCTCTCCTCAGGAATATTCATTAAAGCAAAATAATTTTCAACCTCAACAAGCCAGTCGGCAACTTCTATCATATCTAATTCGCAGTAAAGAAAGGCAAATCTGCAGTAATTTTAGGCACATTAACAGGCATAAAATTACCTTCCCTTCGCCGATCATCGCGATTACCTCACCGGTGACCACGACGGTAGTTATCTTCGCGCCCGGCAGCTTCTACCTCGGATCCTCCCTATTCCCCCGATTGCCATCAACCCTAAATCCACGCAAAGCCTCCAAAAGTTCATTATGCTGTCGATCTTGGACAGCAGCGCGTTCTGCAGCTTGGCGTTCCTGTTCAGCAGCACGTTCTGTAGCCTGACGTTCCATACGATCGAGGATTGCAATCAGAGCGGCTTGGATGTTGGCGTTGTTGTCAACGTTGTTTGACATCTTCTCTCCTTGGATCGAACGTTTCTTGATACCAACTGATGTAAATAGTGTTTGCAGCGGAATTACAAACTGAAAGAAATAGTAACGAGGTAGGCAAATAATCGATTGAACGATTATTTGACCTAGATCGAATCCACGAACTAGGGTTTGTCGAGTCAATTAAGACTTAGTAAGTCACTTAAGACTCAATCAGGAATCTCCTAAGAAATTCAAGGAACAAGCATAAAAGCTTCAAGGTTAAACCTTCAATTGCTAAGCAACTCAAAATAAATTCAATGTCAAAAGCTAATCGAAACAAAACAATAAAGAGAGTATTTATATCCCTAACCTATTCCAAAAACCCTACTGAAAACGTAAATAAAATATCCCAAAAATACCCTTAATGACTTCTATTAAAAATAGGAAACGAAAGAGGCTGCTGCAAAAGCGTCCATATGCGCGGCCGCCCACCTCAAGCTGCGCGACCGCCCACCTATCCAGAGACTTATCGCTTCAAAATTGCTCTTCTGCGCTGCCGCCCTTCCTCCTTTGCGCGGCCGCTCACCTGGCCAGAACCTTCTCCCCGTTTGCTGAAGAACCTGATTACATCACTCGCCCCCACTTTAACTGGATTCGTCCCCGAATCCGGGTCTAAATAAAAACTAACGTCCCAGGCAGGAAATGGTCGATCGCCCGAAACTGCCACTTTAACGCTTGATTTCCCTCTGTCGATCATCCGCCTCGACCTCCCATCGATCAATCTATTGGCCTTCGGTGCAATTGTACGAATGGTAGGAGCATGCAAAGGACCTGAAAAATAATATCGTGGAACACAAAAGGAAGTAATGCCCTTCTTCTTCTTCTTTTTAGAGCAAGGAAGGACCCCTTTATGCTTCAACGGGCACAATACAAATTTAACACCATTCCGCACAAGCGAATCATATTATCCACCACTATGCAGAGAATTAACATCAAAATGCCAAGGGCGTCCAAGCAACAACTGACAGGCACTCATGTCCACAATATCACAAGTAATAGAATCGTCATAACCACCAATGGAAAAAGGAACTACACATTGCTCACGTACCTTCAAAGAACCATTACCATTAATCCACCCCACAACATATGGAGTAGGATGTTTCTTCACTGCCAGTTTCGCCTTCTCCACAAAGCTACGTGATACCAAGTTTTCACTGCTGCCGCTGTCAACAATAATGTGGACCACGACATCATTAACAGTACCCATTGTGCGGAAAATATTATGTTTCTCCATATCTGTGTCTTCCTGAGGTGTCGGTTTTACAAGCTTGCGAACGACAAATGACTCATGCTCCTCCACTTCTTCGCCATTCTCATTAGGATCAAGAACAACCACCTCACAATCATCATCATCACCACACTCATCACGTTCTACCATGTTAACCCCTTTTCGAGTAGGACAATTGGCGAAATTATGCCCGGGATGACTACACCTATAGCATTTATTACCAAAACTACGAGCGTAGGGATTAGTACCTTGTTGCCCAGCTGTAGTGGTGTTGTTGGTCTTGGTCGCATGTTGAGGAGGGACAACTGTCGGAGCTTCACTCTTCTCCTCCGACACTTTCAAACCGGTAATCTGCGTCTCTGCCTGAATGTGACCCGAACTTCCTGAAGAAGAACCTCCAGGATACATGATGCTGTATTGAGATTTAGATGCACAAGCAAGTTGTCGTTCAACAGTCAAAGCCCTCTCAATTGCATCATCCAAAAAGCCAACCGGATGTAATTCCACCAAATGTTTAATATTGACCCGAAGTCCATTGATGAACCTAGCAGCTTGTTGATCATCCGATTCATTCAAATCACAACGTGCAGACAAAGTGTGAAATTCGTGCGAATAAGCACTAACAGTTCGAGCACCCTGTTTACAGTCTAAAAATTTCTGATAAACAACCTGAGTATAATTTTTGGGTAAAAAACGCTGACTCAAAGCCCTTTTCATACGAGCCCATTCAGTAATTGGTTCTCTATACTCACGACGCAACTGATTAGTCAATTGTTGCCACCATGCAGAGGCACCACCACGTAATTTATATGCTACATACGGGACCTTTCTCTCCTCAGGAATATTCATTAAAGCAAAATAATTTTCAACCTCAACAAGCCAATCGGCAACTTCTATCATATCTAATTCGCCAGTAAAGAAAGGCAAATCTGCAGTAATTTTAGGCACATTAACAGGCATAAAATTACCTTCCCTTCGCCGATCATCGCGATTACCTCCGCCCGGCTGACCACGACGGTAGTTATCGTCGCGCCCGACAGCTTCTACCTCCGGATCTTCCCTATTCCCCCGATTGCCATCAACCCTAAATCCACGCAAAGCCTCCAAAAGTTCATTATGCTGTCGATCTTGGACAGCAGCGCGTTCTGCAGCTTGGCGTTCCTGTTCAGCAGCACGTTCTGTAGCCTGACGTTCCATACGATCGAGGATTGCAATCACAGCGGCTTGGATGTTGGCGTTGTTGTCAACGTTGTTTGACATCTTCTCTCCTTGGATCGAACGTTTCCTGATACCAACTGATGTAAATAGTGTTTGCAGCGGAATTACAAACTGAAAGAAATAGTAACGAGGTAGGCAAATAATCGATTGAACGATTATTTGACCTAGATCGAATCCACGAACTAGGGTTTGTCGAGTCAATTAAGACTTAGTAAGTCACTTAAGACTCAATCAGGAATCTCCTAAGAAATTCAAGGAACAAGCATAAAAGCTTCAAGGTTAAACCTTCAATTGCTAAGCAACTCAAAATAAATTCAATGTCAAAAGCTAATCGAAACAAAACAATAAAGAGAGTATTTATATCCCTAACCTATTCCAAAAACCCTACTGAAAACGTAAATAAAATATCCCAAAAATACCCTTAATGACTTCTATTAAAAATAGGAAACGAAAACAGACTGCTGCAAAACGTCCATATGCGCGGCCGCCCACCTCAAGCTGCGCGACCGCCCACCTATCCAGAGACTTATCGCTTCAAAATTGCTCTTCTGCGCTGCCGCCCTTCCTCCTTTGCGCGGCCGCTCACCTGGCCAGAACCTTCTCCCCGTTTGCTGAAGAACCTGATTACATCACTCGCCCCCACTTTAACAGGATTCGTCCCCGAATCCGGGTCTAAATAAAAACTAACGTCCCAGGCAGGAAATGGTCGATCGCCCGAAACTGCCACTTTAACGCTTGATTTCCCTCTGTCGATCATCCGCCTCGACCTCCCATCGATCAATCTATTGGCCTTCGGTGCAATTGTACGAACGGTAGGAGCATGCAAAGGACCTGAAAAATAATATCGTGGAACACAAAAGGAAGTAATGCCCTTCTTCTTCTTCTTCTTTTTAGAACAAGGAAGGACCCCTTTATGCTTCAACGGGCACAATACAAATTTAACACCATTCCGCACAAAACGAATCATATTATCCCGACCACTATGCAGAGAATTAACATCAAAATGCCAAGGGCGTCCAAGCAACAACTGACAGGCACTCATGTCCACAATATCACAAGTAATAGAATCGTCATAACCACCAATGGAAAAAGGAACTACACATTGCTCACGTACCTTCAAAGAACCATTACCATTAATCCACCCCACAACATATGGAGTAGGATGTTTCTTCACTGCCAGTTTCGCCTTCTCCACAAAGCTACGTGATACCAAGTTTTCACTGCTGCCGCTGTCAACAATAATGTGGACCACGACATCATTAACAGTACCCATTGTGCGGAAAATATTATGTTTCTCCATATCTGTGTCTTCCTGAGGTGTCGGTTTTACAAGCTTGCGAACGACAAATGACTCATGCTCCTCCACTTCTTTGCCATTCTCATTAGGATCAAGAACAACCACCTCACAATCATCATCATCACCACACTCATCACGTTCTACCATGTTAACCCCTTTTCGAGTAGGACAATTGGCGAAATTATGCCCGGGCTGACTACACCTATAGCATTTATTACCAAAATTACGAGCGTAGGGATTAGTACCTTGTTGCCCAGCTGTAGTGGTGTTGTTGGTCTTGGTCGCATGTTGAGGAGGGACAACTGTCGGAGCTTCACTCTTCTCCTCCGACAATTTCAAACCGATAATCTGCGTCTCTGCCTGAATGTGACCCGAACTTCCTGAAGAAGAACCTCCAGGATACTTGATGCTGTATTGAGATTTAGATGCACAAGCAAGTTGTCGTTCAACAGTCAAAGCCCTCTCAATTGCATCATCCAAAAAGCCAACCGGATGTAATTCCACCAAATGTTTAATATTGACCCGAAGTCCATTGATGAACCTAGCAGCTTGTTGATCATCCGATTCATTCAAATCACAACGTGCAGACAAAGTGTGAAATTCGTGCGAATAAGCACTAACAGTTCGAGCACCCTGTTTACAGTCTAAAAATTTCTGATAAACAACCTGAGTATAATTTTTGGGTAAAAAACGCTGACTCAAAGCCCTTTTCATACGAGCCCTTTTAGTAATTGGTTCTCTATACTCACGACGCAACTGATTAGTCAATTGTTGCCACCATGCAGAGGCACCACCACGTAATTTATATGCTACATACGGGACCTTTCTCTCCTCAGGAATATTCATTAAAGCAAAATAATTTTCAACCTCAACAAGCCAGTCGGCAACTTCTATCATATCTAATTCGCCAGTAAAGAAAGGCAAATCTGCAGTAATTTTACGCACATTAACAGGCATAAAATTACCTTCCCTTCGCCGATCATCGCGATTACCTCCGCCCGGCTGACCACGACGGTAGTTATCGTCGCGCCCGACAGCTTCTACCTCCGGATCCTCCCTATTCCCCCGATTGCCATCAACCCTAAATCCACGCAAAGCCTCCAAAAGTTCATTATGCTGTCGATCTTGGGGGATGTGTGCCTTCTGACTTAGCGTTCCTATTCAAAGCAAAGACGTCTGTAGCCTGGCGTTCCATACGATCGAGGATTGCAATCACGGCGGCTTGGATGTTGGCGTTGTTGTCAACGTTGTTTGACATCTTCTCTCCTTGGATCGAACGTTTCCTGATACCAACTGATGTAAATAGTGTTTGCAGCGGAATTACAAACTGAAAGAAATAGTAACAAGGTAGGCAAATAATCGATTGAACGATTACTTGACCTAGATCGAATCTACGAACTAGGGTTTGTCAAGTCAATTAAGACTTAGTAAGTCACTTAAGACTCAATTAGGAATCTCCTAAGAAATTCAAGGAACAAGCATAAAAGCTTCAAGGTTAAAACCTTCAATTGCTAAGCAACTCAAAATAAATTCAATGTCAAAAAACTAATCGAAACAAAACAATAAAGAGAGTATTTATATCCCTAACCTATTCCAAAAACCCTACTGAAAACGTAAATAAAATATCCCAAAAATACCCTTAATGACTTCCATTAAAAATAGGAAACGAAATGCATCTGCTGCAAATCGTCCATATGCGCGGCCGCCCACCTCAAGCTGCGCGACCGCCCACCTATCCAGAGACTTATCGCTTCAAAATTGCTCTTCTGCGCGGCCGCCCTTCCTCCTTTGCGCGGCCGCTCACCTGGCCAGAACCTTCTCCCCGTTTGCTGAAGAACCTGATTACATCACTAATTGACCGTACTAATTAGGAAGAGGGGGTTCGAGGAACTTGCCTTATCAATCCTTTGTAAATCTTAAAGGGAACTAGATTTAAGTGGATTGATCTCACTGGTCTGGCACATGACAGTGGGGGTGGATATAGGAGGAGTGAACTCTGAACCACCTTAAAAATTCTCGTCTCTTGTCTCTTTTAATTTCTTGTCTTGCACTTTAATTTTCATTTCATTTATGCTTTTTATTGCTTTAATATATTCTTGCTTGATCACATAGACGAGTTAAAATTGATAAAGAGATTATGAATATATATGTTAGACAACATCTATAAGGCCATAGAAAATATCAATTCCGCTGCGCATATACTTCCTATCATTTTGGCCTTGAGAGCGTTTGAAGAAAATCAGATTATCTGATAGCTAAGATTTGACAGCTAAGATTTCTGACAGCTAAGAATCTTAGCTGCCAAAGCAAACGGGTCCTTTCAGTATGTTTTTGGGATACTCAACCATCAACGAAAAGCAACTCCATCGCAAAACTCATTGGTATTGACAAGGGAATTTCGTGGCACAAGGGTGGGTAATAAGTGGATTTTACGTTGGTAAATTTCAATTCCCTGAATATACCGACAAATTCCCTACCAAAATTTTATGTAGGTATTGAAAATTAATGATCAAATCTATAAATAACAATGGAAAATTCTCTAAATAACAATGGAAAAATCCCGATATCTAGTAGTGTACATACTGCGTTTGAACCACAATGGCTCATACCATTTCAAATAAATAGTTCTTAAAATGCTTGTCCAACAAGATTCTAATTTATTGTTGATAAGTACAAGCATGTGTTTTTCTTGTATTAAAAATATAAAAAATAAAAATAAAGGTGGCAGAAAAATCATTTTGGTCCCTGACCTTTGAAATGTTTTTCGAAATGGTCCTTAATATATATATATATATATATATATATATATATATATATATATATATATATATATATATATATATATATATATATATATTTTTTTTTTTTTTTCATTTTTGTCCCTAACCTATTATGTGTAGGCAACTTTTAGTCCTTTGGGCTATCTTCGTTAAAGCCACTGTTAAAAGTTGCTGATGTGGATATATTAACTTCCACGTGGAAATAAGAAAATAGAATCTGGCAATTAAGATGGGAAGAAGGGTTGTGTTTGGCTTCGTCTTATCATCTCAATTAGTATCTCTTCTTTCTCTTTCTTTCTTCCGGCTGGCAATGAAGACTCCTGCAATACACATTTACACCTTATTTTTTTTCTTCTCCCATTCCCATGGAAGTCAGCTAGCCACATCTGCAAATTTTAACAGTGTTTTTAACATTGTTAGGGCAAAGGACTGAATGTGTAATATAAGTAATAGGTCAGTGACGAAGAGGAATGAAAAAATCGGTTATTTCGAAAACAGGTTCAAAGGTTAGGGACCAAAACAATATTTCTGCCGTTTTTCTTTTATAATAAAACTTGAACCAAAATTTCATTTTTCTTTATTAGGCCTCTATTGTCACAAGCTACGATAGAGTGGCTTTAATTTAAATCTCTCTTTTTTTTTTTTTTTTTTTTTTAGTTGCACACCGTTAAATGAATCCACTTTACTTGACAACCCTAACAAATTTATTGAAATCCACACAAGTTAAATAAGTTATTAAAATAATTACAAATTTAAAAGGTAAATATTATTCTAAAACAAAGAAAATATTGATGGTCACCAAGTCCTTCGGTGACTACTAGCGACGATTGCTGTTCTTATCAATAGAAGCAACTCCATCTCAAAACTCATTGGTATTGGCAACAAAATTCCTTGGTACATGGGTAGGGAAAAATTGTGGTGAATTTTACGTTGGTAAATTTTAAATCCGTCGAAATGCCTTCAGATTCACTACTAAAACTTTATGTTGGTAAGTACCGATCAATCTGTCAAATAACGATGGAAAATTTCCCGGTATCTAATAGTTTATCAATTGTGTTAAACCACACTCGCTTATACCATTTTTAAATAAAATCTTTTCTAAACGAATCTCCAAGAATATTCAAATTTTTTGCCCATAAGTACAAGCAAGTTTTTTTCTTTTATTAAAAATATAAAAAATAAAAAATAAAAATAAAGGTGTTTTTCTTTTATAAAAAACCTTGAATCAAAATTTCTTTTTTTTTATTGGGCTTCTTATGGATTGGGTAACTCACAAAGATTGATTAGCTAGGGTTTTCAGTCTACCCTCGAACTCTCTCAACCTAGTACTATATAAACATATCTTTCTCTTTCGGTGTTTCTTTGTCCTCCCTCAATCGTACTTGTGCCAGCCTCGATATAGTCGTCTCTCTCTCTCTCTCTCTCTCTCTCTCTCTCTCTCTCTCTCTCTCTCTCTCTCTCTCTCTCTCTCTCCTCTTTATGTGTGTCTTCTCTCTATCTAACATTCCCATTCATTTCGCAATCTGGTGACTCTCTTTTACTCCTTTTTCTGTGTCTCGTTTTCTCTCTCTCTCTCTCTCTCTCTCTCTCTCTCTCTCTCTCTCTAGCATTTACGCAATCTGGTGACTCTCTCTTTTAGGTTTTTGTGGGTTTGTGCGTTTAGTAAATGTATGTTTTTTTTTTAATTTTTTGGGATTTTAATATGTTGAAGGTCTGCAGATGGAGGAACAATCCCCTTGCTGTCCAACTGTGGAAATTGAACGATTTCAGGTAGATTTTCCTAGATTCTAATTGAACAATTGTTCTTATCTTTAACTTTGGTTCATTGATATTTTTATTTCAATTTTTTGAAATTTATTTTATGTTTGTGGTTACTATAGAATGTTTCAGGTTAAAATTTAATGTTCTATTAGTTTCCTTACTAATTTATTATGGGGTAATTCTATTTACACAATGCAAATTCTATTTGCACAAAGTCATTAATTACTCTACCTTGGTATTTGAGAACTCTTTGAATAGTCTAATCTTGTAACGACCCCGAATTTTCATAATTTCTATAATTTCCATAATTTCATAAACATAAATAAATACCCCAAACGACGGGTCTACAACGGTAACTTAATTCAAACCATTACAAAAGTGCGGAAAAATCAGATGTAACGGCTAAGTACAATAACTAGTACTAATAAAAGTTCTGAAATTCGGAATCATTAAATAATTCATTTATTCTACTTAATTGCTTCGTCTCTTCCTGATGACGGTTCTCCTCCTTTCTATTCCGATCCTGAGGGAAAAAGAAAATGAAGGAATGAGCGAACAATGCCCAGTAAGTTCATACGTGGTCTCATCGGTACAATGAGGAGACGACTAGAATGAACGAATCCAAAAATTATATTCAAGGATAGGTTATAGACAACAAATATGTGTATATTTCATAACAAAGAAAGTGTGACAACTACAATTTTGTTATACTTTCAGACTTCCGTCAATTTCATTGGTTATACCCTACATTGAGTATACCCAAAAATAACGAACACCTACATTGATGTCGTGTTTTCATAATACATGCTTTTCTCATAAAGCATAGTTTCATGGGTTATACCCTACATTGAGTATGCCCATATCGATCACCTACATTGATGTCGATTTTCATAATACATGCTTTTCTCATTAAGCATAATTTCATAACTAGTAAATAATAATGCATACTAGTTAATACATACAGTGCATTCAGAGGTACAAGAACACACATAGCAATTTCAATATTTGCAGATATTCCATGAACAAGAACATATCATAGAATAAAGAATTTCCAATGACGATACATTTCGTAAGAGTATTTTAAAAATTACTATCAGCCACATATAGCATTCACGTTTTGAAAAGACTCGATGGAGTTTCCAAACGAAATTGATATACAAGAGTACTTAGGATCGTAATTCCTTACCTTAGCTTTGCTTCCTTGCTTAGCAACGCCCTTTACGCGAAATCTACAATCACGTAATAAGAGGCACAAGTAATCTTTTATTACTTCTTATGCACCTATACCTCCTTTCCTTAGTTAACCTATGAGTTATTCTTAGACTCACCTTAATTGGTTAACTAACCTTCTATTTTTAGAAGCTTTCCTAATTTAGCAGTTTCTTAAACTTAGAAACTTTCTATTTCGAAACTCTAACACTTTGGAACCTAAGTCTTTTAGTATTCTTAAAGTGTTATTCTTCTTCTTTTCCTTTGATATAATCCTTTAAGGTCTTTGGACTTCCCTTAAATTCCAAAAGGTTCTTTTAGGTTTTCTTAATTCTGATAAAGTCCTTTAACTTTCCAAATTTTACAAAATAGTCCCTCAACTTTTGAAAATTACAAAATAGTCCCTCAACTTTTGAAAAATTACAAAACAGTCCCTCAACTTTTGGAAATTACAAAATAGTCCCTCAACTTTTGGAAAATTACTAAACAGTCCTTCAACTTTTGGAAAATTACTAAACAGTCCCTCAACTTTTCAGTAATTGCAAAACAGTCCTTCAGATTTTCAAAATCACAGAACAGTCCCTCAGAACCTTTGAACTTTTCAGTTCAGTCCTGAAGTAAACTGTTCAGTTAATAACTTAACTGGATAATCCTTTCAGCTTTGAAAACTCTGCAGTTTGGTCCCTTTTCAGTTTAAAAACTAACTGTTTTCACACAAAACAAACCAAAAGCTTAACACTTAAAAAGAAACACACCCAAAATCACCCTAGGCCAATTCGGCCGAGCCATGGGGTTTCAAAAACATGATTTTTGTTCCTCTTTTTATTTTCTAAACATTAAATACATCATTTAATTTATATACTCTTTTAAATAAAAATACTTTTAATCATATTAATTGAGATTGATTTAATTCACAATAATATGAACTAGGGTTAGGGTTACATCATTATAACCTACAATTCCCCAATAATCAAACCTTTAATTTATTACATAAACCCTAAGATTAAACCATTAAAATTTTAAGAATGGCTAAACCTAGAATTAAATAGTTTTCAACTTTCGAAAAATCATAACTAATTCAATTTAATTCGGAATTCAATGAAATAAAAACTAGGTTTTAGGTAATCATCTTACCTTGATTTTTGAAGAAGAAACAATGACCAAAGAAGGTCAAAAACTGGCTGTCACCTCCTCCTCTAAGCTTCGGCCGCCGCCTCTCCCTCTCTAGGGTTTTAAAATTTTTTTCTTTTTCTTTGCTTTGATTAAATGAAAGGTTATGAGGAAAATAATAATGAGGTTTAATATTTATATCCTAGGCTTTCACCTCCTTGGGCCCCTTTGACCTCCTAAGCCCAACTTAGCCCACTTGACTTAAATTATTTAGATTGATCCATTTAATTAGCCCAAGTCCAAATTAAATGAGGAGTATTATTTTATTTAATATTCTAATTAAAATAATACTAAAAAAAAATTTAAAATTTTTCGGGTCTTTACATTCTTACCCCCTTAAAAGAGTTTGGTCCTCCAAACTAAACGTACCTTAATTTTCGAAGAGATCGGGATACATTTTCCTCATTTCGCTTTCGAGCTCCCATATCGCCTCACGTTCTGAGTGGTTGCTCCATTGTACCTTCACGTACGGTATAACTCGCCTTCGCAGATTCTGGTCCTTCTGGTCCACAATCTTAATCGGTTTTTCGTCATAACTCAAATCCGTCTGAAGCCTTAGCTGCTTATATTCAATTACATGACTTGCATCTGCCATATACTTCCTTAACATGGATACGTGAAATACATTGTGTACCCCAGCAAGTACAGGTGGTAAGGCTAATCGATATGCCACCTTTCCAACTTTATCCAAGATCTCAAATGGTCCTACGTACCTTGGACTCAACTTTCCTTTTATACCAAACCTCATGACACCTTTGGTTGGTGAAATCTTCAAAAATACATGATCTCCCACTTGAAATTCTAGGTCGCGTCGTCGGTTGTCTGCGTAAGATTTCTGCCTACTACGTCTTTGTTAACATGACCATTTACGAATCTGTTGTACCTTGTCATGATTACTTGGACTAATTACGGTCTGTCAATTTCCGTTCTCCTACTTCATCCCAACAGTAGGCGATCTACACTTTCGCCCATAAAGTGCCTCATATGGAGCCATTCCAATACTCGCATGAAAACTATTGTTGTATGCGAACTCCACTAGAGATAAGTGTTCGTCCCAAGTGCCTTGCCAATCTAACGACGTAGCCCTTAGCATATCTTCTAAAGTTTGAATTGTTCTTTCCATTTGTCCGTGCATACGTGGATGAAAATTTGTACTCGTTGTCAACTCCGTCCCCAATGCTTCTTTGTAAGCTGTTCGAACTTCGATGTAAACCTTGCGTCCCTATCTGACACTATCGAAATTGGAATCCCATGCAGTCGTATAATATCATCAATATACAACTTAGCCAACTTCTCTAATGAATATGTCACTTTGATTGCCAAGAAGTGAGCCGCCTTTGTTAATCGTCACTTATCACCCAAATTGCATTTTGACCTTTCAATGTCTTTGGCGGTCCAACCACTAAGTCCATTGCTATGTGATCCCATTTCCATTCGAATAGGTAACGATTGTAGTAATCCCGCGGGCTTTTTGGTGTTCGCTCTTCACTTGCTGACACACCAAACATCTTGCCACAAAATCAGCCACGTCTCCTTTCATGTTGTTCCACCAAAACGATTCTCGCAAATTTCTATACATCTTGGTACTTCCCGGGTGAACTGAGAATCTTGAACAATGAGCCTCCTTCAAGATTTCTCTTTTTATCTCTTCGTTACTTGGTACCCATATTCTCTTTTGATACCTCAAAATTCCATCTTCGCCCATGCGAAGATCCTTTCCCTGTCCTTTTCCTACAAGAGCATCCCTCTCATCATCTACACCTTGAGCTTCCTTGATTCTCTCCAAAAGCGTAGGTTGAATAATTAACTGAGCTAGATACCCTTTAACTCGCACCTCTATGCTTGAAATTTCCATGTTTTCCCATGAACTGATTCCCTTAGAAACTAACATTGCTAAACTCCCATGATTTTTCCTACTTAATGCATCAGCCACCTTGTTTACCTTTCCAGGGTGGTACAAAATTGTACAATCATAGTCCTTCAACAATTCGAGCCATCTCCTTTGCCTCATATTCAATTCCTTACGGGTGAAAATATACTTAAGGCTCTTGTGGTCAGTGTATATCGACATGTCGCGCCCATCACGAAATAGTGTCTCCATATCTTGATGCAAAAACCACTGCAGCTAATTCCAGGTCATGAGTTGGGTAATTCTTTTCATGGTTCTTTAACTGTCTCGAGGCATACGCTATGACCTTCTCTTTCTGCATTAGTACACAACCTAGCCCTTTCAATGATGCATCGCTATAGATTACAAAACCTTCGACCCTCGGGTACTACAAAAGCTGGTGTTGTTACCAACCTCTTCTTCGGTTCTTGAAAGTTCGTTTCACATTCTTCCGACCATATAAACTTTGCCGCCTTAAGAGTCGGCCTTGTCAACGGTCCCGAGACAATTTCGAGAATCCTTCCACAAATCTCCAGATAGTATCTGCTAAACCCAAGAAACTTCTTATTTCGGCCTTTGTGCTTGGTCTCTCCCAATTCACTATGGCTTCTATCTTTGCCGGATCTACCGCAATTCCCTCCCTAGACACCACGTGTCCTAAGAACGCTACTTTCTCCAACCAAAATTCACACTTTTTAAACTTAGCATACAATTTCCGCTTCCTTAAAATTTCCAGTACCAATCTTAAGTGTTCTGCGTGCTCCTCCTTAGTTCTCGAATATACTAGTATGTCATCAATAAATACAATAACGCACTTATCTAGATACTCATGAAATACTCTATTCATCAATTCCATAAATCTTTCTTTGGTGCATTGGTTAGTCCGAATGGCATCATGACGAACTCATAATGTCCATACCTTGTTCTAAAGGCAGTTTTAGCAACGTCCTCGCTTTTAACCCTCAACTGATGATACCCAGAACGAAGGTCTATCTTCGAGAAGTAACACGCTCCCTTTAGTTGATCAAACAGGTCGTCAATCCTAGGCAACAGATATTGATTTCTTATTGTCACTTTATTCAATTCGCGGTAATCAATACACAGCCTCATCGAACCATCCTTCTTCTTCACAAATAAAACTGGTGCGCCCCAAGGTGAAACACTTGGTCGGATTAGACCCTTGTCTAGCAGTTCTTGCAGTTGTTCTTTCAATTCCTTCAATTCCGTGGGGGCCATTCTATACGGTGCTCTCGATATTGGTGTCGTCTCCGGTACCAATTCTATCGAGAATTCGACTTCTCTCTCTGGTGGTATCCCTGGCAAGTCTTCAGGAAACACGTCCTTGAATTGCCTTACTACTTCCAACGATTCTATATTTACTTCCTTGGTATCGGTCTCGCCGATATAGGCCAAAAATCCTTCACATCTTTTCCTCAGTAGTTTTCGAGCCTTCATTACCGTGATCATACTTATCGGCCTTCTAGGTTTCGCCCCTACGAACCTATATTCTTTCCCATCTTGTCCTTGAGGGTAACTTCCTTCTTATGGCAATCTATATTAGCGTGGTTGGTAGCTAACCAATCCATACCCAATATAATATCAAATTCCTTCATTTCTAGCTCAATGAACTCTACTGGTATTTCGGTGCCTCCTATCTTTAAAGGACAATGCTTATAGCAGGTGGTGATAGGTATCGCTTCATTAGTTGGAGTATCTATCACTAAAGGTGTTTCTAGCGATTCGGAGTTTCAATTTCGGTTTCCTTGCTACGAACTACTTATCACTTAGAATGAGTAGCGCCCGTGTCAATCAATGCATAAGACGTTACTAAAGAAATTTGGAGTGTACACTGCCACTAAATCATTCGAAGTACTTCTTTTGCCTTTGCCGTCATGGTGAATACTCGCCCACGACCGCCTCCATTCCCACCTCCGTTGGTATTCCTTTGCTCTGGAGCGAGGCTCATTTTCTTCGCTTCGGGACACTTCCATCTAGGATGCCCCACCTTGTCGCATGTGTAACATTTCTTTTCCTTGTACCCAGCAGTGTCGGCCTTGTGGATTCTATCACAAATTTGGCACTTCTCCATAGCCCCTTGCTCTGTAGCCTCCTTCTTATTGCCTTCGCTTTCGGTTTCGAACTATTGGTTGGATACTTTGTTGCGTAGTTTGTTCTTGTCACGGCCATCGTCCACGGCCTTCCTTTTGTTGTTATGCCCCTCTTTGTTCCAATTTCCCGTGGACTCCTACGTCCACTAGCTCCTTTGCTCGTAGCTTTGTCTTTTTCCTCTTTCTTCTTTGCGGTAGGCTGTTAGCCTCTCTTTCAACCACCTTAGCTCTTTCTAGTACATCGGCATAAGTTTTCGGCATTAGTGGGGTGATCCGGTACTTGATTCGGTCACTTAACCACGCCTCAAATTTTACTGGCCTTTTGTTCTTCATTATCGAAAAATGTTGGAGCAAATTCCATTAAGTCGGTGAACTTTTCACGGTACTAGATCTCTTGTCATGCTTCCTTGACTCAGCATCATGAATTCCGCTACTTTGGCGTTTCTAACACTATCAGGATAGTACTTGTCATTAAAAGCTGTCTTGAACGCTTCCCAAGTATATTCCGAAATTCCCCGAGCAGTTCCAGCCCGCTTCTCGGCTTCCCACCACGATCGAGCTTTTCCTTTCAGCATAAACGTAGCAAATATCACCTTCTGTTCAGGTGTACAAGTCAAGGTCCCAAATATAGTCTCCATACTTTTAATCCACTCTTGCGGATTCTCTTTCGCACTCCCAGAAAAAGACTCTGGGTTTCTCCTTTGAAATAATTCCAAGGGATCGCGTAGTGGCACTTGAGCTGCCGGTCTCTCTTGAGCTAACCCAGTTACCACTTGGCCAATTCCTGCCAATGTTTGGTTCAAAGTTTGTAACACTGCCGCCATTGGGTCTTGCCCTTGATCGTTTCCGTTCCCAGCGTTACGGTTTCCCCTACGGTTTCCATTATGCGACATCTGCATAATACTTTTATTATTACTACGATTTATCGTATAATAGACCACTCACTCAACAGTAAGTAGTAAGCGTTATCAAGACTAGTTTATCTAGTTCGCTACATATGTACCTGTAGTCGTCTAGCTAGTAAAGGTTTTAAGGTTTCGTCTCGACGATGGAATATTTTTTTTTTTTCATATTTTATCTTCACATGATTAGATGTTTAATCTTTGAGGATTTTCCGTTTCATCAAACGGTTATAACTTTCTCACTAGCCCATCATTTGACTAGTCTTTTACCTTTTCCTTCGGATCATTTTTACTTGACCCTTTTAAATTTCTGTAGATATTATAATAACATAGTCATTCACACATTTCCACACTTAAGGATTTTTGAATAACTAAGCAACTTTATTTCTTCCATCGAAGTGGAACTAAAACTATTGGTTCAAAAAAATAATAACTAATGGTTCATCGACCACAAAGAAAACAAACTAACATACTAAAAGTACTTGCTTTCTAACAAAATAAAACGACTAGCTAAATAAATAATTTCTATTCTGTCTCTAGTTGGGTGGAATATTTGTCTTCGAATTGGTTTTCGTAACCTCACGAGATTCCACAATCGGCTTCCTATATTACTGCATTTACTTCGTGATACTTGCCATACCACTCATAAAGATCAACCCTCGGCCACGCCTCCATTTGGTCTTGCTTCATTTATCTCTCTCTGCGGCTATAGAGCGTCATACTTGTCTCGGCTAATTGTGTACTTAACTTAGGGTCCGCTCCACATGAGCAACTCTAGCGCTTGCCTCCATATCGTTGGCCTTTTGGGTTTCCATACGTAGCTTGTCGGTGAGTTCCTTTATCTCTCTCTCATGTTCTTTGTCTTCTTGTTTCCTCAAGTCCATCAATTTCACAATCTTCTTCTAAAAACTTTCTTGATTGAACCTCTTCCTTAAGCTTATCTTGAGTGTTCTAGCTCTATCTTGAACCTTGATAGTTGTGCGGTAGTCGTATGCCATTTTCCTCCGCACTACTTGCTTTCTTCTTAAGGCCTTCTACTTCCTTCACAAGTGATTTGATCCTCGATTCTGAGCCGACAATGTCTCTGTCTTAACGACTCTAGTCCTCACTGATTTCGTCGGTCTTCGTGCCATTTCTAAACAAAAAAAAAGTAGCTTTCATTAGCATCTAATATATATGATTCATACTTAAACAATAACTCTCTTTCATTCAAGCATATAAGTAAGTTATACATTTAACTTTTCCACTTAGTCTACCTCACTCTCATAAACATTCTAGAGCGAGGCATGACTTAAATCTAAGTTCGGGGTTACCTTCATTCTAGAATTTCTTAGAACTAAGGTTCCACTAAGGCTAAAGGTATTCTTCCCATGAGACCTAAAACCAGGAGCTCGATGCAGCTAATAACGACCGAGATTTCCATAATTTGAATAATTCCCATAAACATAAATAAATACCCCAAACGACGGATCCACAACGGTAACTTAATTCAAACCATTACATAAGTGCGGAAAAATCGGATGTAACGGCTAAGTACGATAACTAGTACTAATAAAAGTTACGAAATTCGGAATCATTAAATAATTCATTTATTCTACTTAATTGCTCAGTCTCTTTACGATGACGGTTCTCCTCACTTTCTATTCCGATCTGAGGAAAAAGAAAATGAAGGAATGAGCGAACAATGCCCGGTAAGTTCATACGTGGTCTCGTCGGTACGTGAGGAGACGACTAGAATGAACGAATCTAAAAATTATATTGAGGATAGGTTATAGACAAACAAATATGTGTATATTTCATAACAAAGAAAGTGTGGCAACTACAATTTTGTTATACTTTCGGACTTTCCAGTCAATTCCGTGGGTTATACTACACATTGAGTATACCAAAAAACAACGGAACACCTACATTGATGTCGTGTTTTCATAATACATGCTTTCTCTCATTAAGCATAGTTTCGCTAGGTTATACCTACATTGAGTATGCCCATATCGATCACCTACGTTGATGTCGATTTTCCGTTACACTTACTTTTCTCATTAAGCATAATTTCATAACTAGTAAATAATAATGCATACTAGTTAATACATACGGTGCATTCGTAGGTACAAGAACACACAATATCAATTTCAATATTTGCGAGATATTCCATGAACAAAGAACATATCATAGAATAAAGAATTTCCAATGACGATACATTTCGTAAGAGTATTTTAAAAATTACTATCGGCCGACATGAGATAGCATTCACGTTTTGAAAAGACTCGATGGAGTTTCAACGAAATTGATATACAAGAGTACTTAGGATCGTAATTCCTTACCTTAGCTTTGCTTCCTTAAGCAACGCCTTTACGCGAAATCTACGATCACGTAATAACATATTTTAGGCACAAGTAATCTTTTATTACTTCTTATGCACCTATACCTCCTTTCCTTAGTTAACCTTATGAGTTATTCTTAGACTCACTTTAATTGGTTAAGCTAACTTTTTCTATTTTAGAAGCTTTCCTAATTTAGCGGTTTCTTAAACTGAAACTTTACATTTGAGAAACTTCACAACAACTTTGAAACCTAAGTCTTTTAGTATTCTTAAAGTGTTATTCTTCTTCTTTTCCTTTGATATAATCCTTTAAGGTCTTTGAACTTCTCTTAAATTCCAAAAGGTTCTTTTAGGTTTTCTTAATTCCGATAAAGTCCTTTAACTTTTGAAAATTACAAAATAGTCCCTCAACTTTTGAAAAATTACAAAACAGTCCCTCAACTTTTGGAAATTACAAAACAGTCCCTCAACTTTTGGAAAATTACTAAACAATCCTTCAACTTTTGGAAAATTACTAAAACAGTCCCTCAACTTTTAAATAATTGCAGAACAAGTCCTCTGATTTTCAAAATCACAGAAACGAGTCCCTCAGACACCTTTGAACTTTTCAGTTCGGTCCTAAATAAGCTGTTCGAGTTAATAACTTAACTTGGATAATCACTTCCGGCTTTGAAAACTTTTCGTAGTTTGGTCCCTTTTCGGTTTAAAAACTAAGCTTGTTTTCACACAAAATAAACCAAAGCTTAACACTTAAAAGAAACACACCCCAAATCCACCTAGGCCAATTCGGCCGAGCCTTAGGGTTCAAAAAATATGATTTTAGTTCCTCTTTTTATTTTCTAAACATTAAATACATCATTTAATTTATATACTCTTTTAAAATAAAAACCTTTTTAATCATATTAATTGAGTTTGATTTAATTCACAATAATATGAACTAGGGTTAGGGTTACATCATTATAACCTACAATTCCCCAATAATCAAACCTTTAATTTATTACATAAACACTAAGATTAAACCATTAAAATTTTAAGAATGGCTAAACCTAGAATTAAATAGTTTTCAACTTTCGAAAATCATAACTAATTCAATTTAATTCGAAATTCAATGAAATAAAAACTAGGGTTTAGGGTAATCATCTTACCTTGATTTTGAAGAAGAAACAATGACCAAAGAAGGTCAAAAACTGGCTATCACCTCCTCCTCTAAGAACCGGCTGCCGCCCCTCTCCTCTCTAGGTTTTTAATTTTTTTCTTTTTCTTTGATTAAATGAATGGTTATGGAGAAAATAATAATGAGGTTTAATATTTATATCCTAGGCTTTCACCTCCTTGGGCCCCTTTGACCTCCTAAGCCCAACTTAGCCCACTTGACTTAAATTATTTAGATTGGATCCATTTAATTAGCCCAAGTCCAAATTAAATGAGGAGTATTATTTTATTTAATATTCTAATTAAAATAATACTAAAAAAAAATTCAAAATTTTCGGGTCTTTACAATTGGTAGTATTACAAGTGGATCGTGAATAAAAAAATATTTAAAAAAATCATTTTGGAAAAAGTGTAAAAATGACCCAAAATAAAAAATTGTAAATTTTTGAATGGAAAAAAAGGGAGCAAGTAATATCTAATTAATGGCGGTTAGGCCGCTATTGGGTTCCGCCACAGCTACTAGTATTTCATTTTTTTCAATCAATGCATATATATAATTAAAGTCGGTTCCATTTCCCTAGTTAGTAGTTGGCTTCATTTCTTTATACGAATATGAAAGAGTGAAAAGATACAAAGCATAACAAAATAAATATGGTATACTTTGATCAATAAACGTGAGAAACGGTAATACGATCCATCTATTATATATTTATTTTTTTATTATCATTATTTTTCTTTTCTTCTTTACTTTTCACTTTTTATTTTTTTTTTTATTATTTTATTTTTATTTCTATATACTCCTAAAATGCCGATCACAAAGGCATTTACCTAAAATCACAAGGGCGTCCCGTTAGAAGTTTCGCTTTTCTTTTTGTGAAGAATGCTTGGTTATTCTCTCCACTCATTCTCTCACAATTATTATTAACTCATGGCTGTTTTTCAAATTGATATTCCACTCCATTCAATTCTACTCTCCTATTTTTCAGAATTCTGTTTCACAACATTTTTAAAACAAAGTTTTTATAATTCCCGCCAGTAAATACCAAAAGGGTGTGACTATTAGGGACGGAGAGGAGTATATTTTTCTTTTCCATCTATTTCTTTTTTTTACTTTTTATTCTATTTTATATATATATATTTTTCTTTCCACAAGGCAATATGAGCGTTGATTGATGTTAGCCAAAATCAAATTATTTTGAAATTAAGAGATTTTATTGTTATTGTAGTTTGCTGAGAAGTATCCAAAGTAAGAATTGTCAATGTCCAGACATAGAGGTCATTGTCACATCAAGATAACGGGAAAAATATTGGCTTAAGTAATTGGACAGTGCTTTCCACGAAACTCCATCTGACAGACAAATCCCCAAGAAATTTCATCATCACTTACCTCTCCATCCCATGCCAATTGCGATCCTTATTTTTATTATTATGAGATGAATAAAATATAAAAAATAAATAAATAAATATCAGGTGTCAAAAAAGTTAAAACTGTTTAAGCGTTACGATATCAGGTCAGGGGATGGAGGGTTCTAACTTTGAAGGCAGAAGTCATAAACAATCACCAAGAAATAAAAGCATAAGAATAACATAGACCACCGGCATGCATACGCTCCTATTCCTATCCCACAGTCTATACACGTATTTGCAGCTAAGTTCAAATCCCTAAACTGTTGTATATGACTTGATTGTGGGTAAGGAATCGTCAGGATTAAGCCTTGCCCAAAAAGATGTTATGCTTTAAGGTATTTAATTAAATACCCATTTATGGTGTAATGATTATATCAGCAATTTCACCTCCAGGGATACTGAAAACCATTGAAAGTTTCGTGTAGGTAGGAAAGCTTAGATCACTTGATAGGTAAAGGATGTGAGTACAGGATGTGTCTCCATGGCTTTGTCCACATCCACAGAATGTCAGGCGGAATAAAGTAAATAAAAAAAAAAAAGTAAATTAAATACGATAACTTCGAGAGTTATATACGACTTACTTGATGCGTAGTGATCGGCAAGCTGGAAAGCTTACGCCCAAAAACCTTTCTTTATAAAAACTTTTGTTTCTTACAAAAACAAATAAGTGAAAAACTAAAATATAGAAAATGCTAAGCAAGTTACATCGCGGCTTCTATGATGTAGACAAGCTCCCTTTCCCAAGTGGGACTTATTCAATGGAAGTAAAACAAGAGAGACTTTATAAAGAAACCCTAGATGTGAGTTACGGATGTAAGCTCACAAACTAAAATCAACAAAGTCGTAGGAAATGAAGTATGTGTATTTTTCTCTCTAAAAATCGTAGCTTCTCTTTGTCTTTGAATGCCTTGTATTTATAGTGCACCATTGAGAAGATCTCGACTTACAATCGGCCATATGGCTTTGTGAGAATCATTTTTCTAAATGAAAACATAAAACACACTTTCATGGAAATCAAATATTAGTAGGTTAGTCGCAATATAAAACTATGTACATAAATAAAATATATTTACTATATTTTACAATTCCTAGTCAAAGTAATATACTTATAAATCTCCATGAAAGTCTCAAAATCTTCTTACCTGCATAATAGAAGTCAAATTAACTAAGGAAACAAGTAGTTCCCTAAAAGCTCACGCTTTCAATCTCCCCTATTTTGGACTTTCTGGTCAAAACCAAAGATTTATAACAATCACATTATTATGACCACGAGCGGAATATAGAAAAGACATAACTCCCCTGAATGGATGTGTGACCCAGAGGATGTGTATACCCGTCAGCACATCAAAAGCGCAAAACAAGTATTAGAGCAAGGAATACCGGCGGTTCATTGAGCAAAGAAAAAAAACCATTGATACATGTCCTAATTAAAGCTATTCTGAGCCATTGTTTTAAAAACTAAAAATTAAAGCAGAGAAAATTAAAAATTGTCTTTAACAACCATCGCTAGCAAAACACCAAAAAAAACTTTTCTCCCCCTAAATCACCAGATCAAAATGTCTCCACTTAAAAACGGCCGTATGGCTTTAAGCGTGGCAGTGCGGCATTAACATCCCGAGACTTCGGCTTCGGCCGGCGGCGGCATTAATTCAAGATTCCTCCCCCCTTTTTGACAAGAAAGTTTAGCATGCCATCACAGGAAATTATCACAGAGCTTTCGGATTGTTGGCGTAGGCTGATGGAGGCTTGAGCTTGAGCTTAAGCTTCTATAATTGAAACATCCTAAAGTCCTTCATCGAGCAACCAAAATTTTCTTCGAGATGTGACACCCAGGAACGTGTCCACATCTTCCCATACTAATCTCGGGAAGCGCTTACCCCGAAGGAAGATCCACATGCCTTTGCTTAGGGTCGGCAGGGTCTTAAATTCCTTAAAGGAAACAAAATTTTCAACAATTTCTTCCCCTTTCTCGGGTTTTACTCCATTGGCAATGAGGATTTGAGAAATCAAGGAAGGATAAAGTAAAGACCATTTCTTTGATGGAGACTCTCCGTAATCTGAAATCTTTCTAAAGATAAAGTCTTCAAAATTAATGTGCCTCTTGCTTCTTGATACGTAAAGAAACGAAACTTGCACCCTAGTAATGCTTTGAGGTTTTGTTATTGGAGGGGCATCAAAAGATTAGCAACAAGGAATGGAATGAAGAAAACAATAGAGGGAAGATAAAGAACCACTCCCGCAAATCATGCAGGCTTCATGAGGCCAAGAAGTTACTTTGCCATGTGTAATAGAGACACAAGTTCACCGTCCTCAATAGAAATCAATTCATCCAAAAAATCATTCAACCCAATATGCAAATCATTGATGGCGGGGAAGGGGTAAAAGGGACAAACGCTCCTGCTGCATAGACGGTGGGAGGAGAGGAGTAGTTTTTATCTAATCCTTTAGGCAAATTGGCATAAAACTCGCTAAATCATTTTAGGATAGAAAAGAGGAAGGGGATGATCAACGATTAAA
Source organism: Adenophora triphylla var. japonica (assembly GCA_022495995.1). Taxonomy (NCBI): domain Eukaryota; kingdom Viridiplantae; phylum Streptophyta; class Magnoliopsida; order Asterales; family Campanulaceae; genus Adenophora; species Adenophora triphylla. Next base: position 30,658 of record JAFEMH010004382.1, on the reverse strand, counting down.
GAATAATCCTCTTTCTTCAAAGAATTTGTCCATCCCAAGCTTAGCAAAAGATTCCCTATCCCTTTTCATCTCTAACAAAGGCTTTAGAAGAAATTAAGGCAGAAACTGTCGGATGCCTTTTGGTTAAGAACTTTTTGGAAAAGGGTTTAGGGCGAAGAGATAACGAGAACGAGAAGAAAGCATACCCTTTTCAAGCTTTCTTTCCTTGTAGATGTGCTGATGCAGATGTGGGCACATCCTCGGACACATCCTTTGAAGGGAATGGGACATTGGGTGGATTCTATCTCGGTGTAAATCGACGACGAGAGGAGTCTAACTCTTGGTCCTGCTTTTTCTTGATCAAGCTCTTCTCTGCACTTTAGCTTGTAGTTCTCATCCGAAGCATTATCATCATTATACGAACAAACTAGATTCATCTTGAATTAGCTCTGCATCAGTCTCGGCCACCTTTTTCTTTCCCCTTAAATCCATTAGGATATTAAGTAAGGGTACTTCATCATGAAAGAGATAAGATCCTCGCGGGACTAGCAACAATAGTGGCGAGAGGAATCTAAAACAGAGGCAGGACACATTATCCATAGGAGGTGGAACCTCCAACACAAGGGAGTGTAGCTTGGGATAATAATGGGATCGGTTGATAATGAGGGAGAGGGTGATGAAACAAAAGGATCAGCAGACTACCTTTGTGGGAGCAGTCTCAATAGAGATAAAAGGTTGTATATGGGGAGTAGGAACAGCAGATTCAGGAGAACATCCTCGGAAGGTGTAACAACGGGGGCATGATCAATAACGGGGAAGGAGAGAATAGATGAGTTAACCCTAGAACTAACAAGAGGAATTATTACCCTCTTCTTCTTCTTAACTTCTTCTTCTAGAACAATGGTGACTGAGGGTTTCCCGCCGGGTTTCTTTAGATTCTTGGCTTTGTCGGTCCCGACGGCTTGCCGAACCCTACCCAGGAAGCGACGAAAGAGCACGATGAGGCACGGCGTTGCGATGGGCTTTGGGGCTTTGACTTGAGGCAGCTTCCTTTTCTTTTAGTTGAAGATGGTTCTTGTGATGGCGAAAGGAGCGACATCCGATGGTGGGATCACCGGAGAGGATGGAGCTTTAGGGTTTCGGAGGAAGGATCCAATGTGGGGGATTTAGCAGACACTAGCTTCCATTGAAGGATCGAGATGAAGGTGATGGAAATGAGAATTCATAAGAAACTTTGAAATTACGAGGTTTAAGAGAACGGAATCCTAAGCCTTTAGCTATTGAAATTGGGGGCGATATCAAGAATGTCTTCCTCTTGAATGTTTGAATGCTCGGCCATTTAACGAGAGGAATTGGGGTTTGGTTGAACGGTGCGAAGGAAATTAATGCTATGGTTTGAGATTGTGTGCAAAGAGAAGGAAGACCAGAGGAGTTTGTCAAGGTTTATGGGGGATGGGGACGGATGTGAGAGTATAATCAATACTCCACGCTCCCCTTTCCAAATGGTAAGGAATCCTTCTTCAAAAGGTTTAACCACCTCATCGCTTGAGTTCCAGAAACCTTTGATTTAAAAAAAAAAAAAAGCAATGCTTCTTTGTTCTTGCCTTCAGTATGAACCGTACCATTGTGATCAGTCATTTCTCATAAAAAACTTGAGTCACTTGATAAGATCGTTGAAAAAACTATCTTTGGGATCGAAGGGAAAGCTTTGTTACACGAAAATCCATTAAAAAATTGGTGGATGCATTTCACTAATGTGGATGGATTGTGCTCGTTACTTTGTGATAGAATGTGTCCCGTTTGTGACTCGCATACCATAAGTGAGAATACCTTCGCACGGCGTAAATCTTACGCATATTGCATTTTTGAATATAGGAGCTTTGTAAATAAGAAATTAATTTTCTTTCCTAGTTCACTTTGATTATATAGGTTTGATCTATATCTTTCGTTGAAGAATTTCAATCCTTGTTTGAAAAAGGTTGGAAAATCCTTTTGGGATGTCATTTTAAATAAAGATATAAGTAAGTCTTGTTTCTAAAAATCTTACAAAATCTTGAATTTTAATCCCTTATTTTCTTGGAATGCTTGTGTGTAGTAACCTCGAGTACAGGACTCAAGGATTTTGTGGTATGTTAAACCTTTTGAAGAAGGATTTAATGCATTTGGAAAGGGAGAGTATTTATTATACCTCCACGAGGTCAATATGAAACTGTTCTTCCTTCTCTTTATCTAGAAGCATTAATGTTCCCTTTGATAGTAGGAATTGATTAAATGGCGAGGCATTGAGCATCGAAGAAGACATTCTTGATATTGCCCCGATTTAAATAGGGAGAAGAAGATTTGAGTCTTAGAATGATCCTTGATAAGATCTTTGGTAAAGAAAACCGATAGAAGTTGAGGAGTCGCCTTCCTTAATGAAGAATGTGTGAGCCGAAGGATGTGCCGCATTTAGGCATGTTACAAAGAAAGTTGCAGTATGTCTTCTTGCATATCTCTTAAAGCTTTTCCAAAAGTTTTAAAGGCATCGATAGGTTTGCCTTAATTTCTTCAAAGCCTTTGTTATAGAGATGAAAAGGGATAGGGAATCTTTTGCTAAGCTTGGGATGGACAAATTCTTTGAGGAAAGAGGATTATTCTTAGCTGTTGATCATCCCCTTCCTTCTACATCCTAAAATGATTTATGAGTTTTATGCTAATTTGCACTAAAGGGATTAGATAAAAACTACTCCTCTCCTCCCATTGTCTATGTTAGAGGAGTGTTTGTCCCTTTACCCCTTACATCATCAATGATTTGCTTGGGTTGAATGATTTTTGGATGAATTGGTTTCTATTGAGGATGATGAACTTGTGTACGCCATTACACATGGCAAAGTAACCTCTTGGCACTGTGAAGCCTAAGGATTTAGGAAGTGGATCTTTATCTTCCCTTTCTTGTTTTCTTCACTCCATCCTTGTTGCCAATCTTTGCCCCTCAATAACAAAACCTCGGTTACTAGGGTGCGAAGCCTTGCTTCTTTATAGATTGGGAATTAAGAGGCACATTAATTTTGGTGACTTTATCTTTAGAAAGATTTGTGATTATGGAGAGTCTCCATCGAAGAAATGGTCTTTACCCTATCCTTCCTTGATTTCCCAAATCCTAATTGCCAATGGAGTAAAGCACGAGAAAGGAGAAGAAATTGTTGAAAATTTTGCTCTCTTTAAGGAATCTAAGACCTGCTTGACCTAAGCAAAGACATGTGGATCTTCCTTTGGGTACAGTTCACGAGATTGGTATGGAAGATGTGGACACATACGGTGTCACATACGAAGAAAATTTTGTTGCTCGGATGAAGGACTTAGATCTTTGCAATTGTAGAAGGCTGAAGCTCAAGCTCAAGCCTCCATTGCCCATGCCAACAATCTGAAAGCTCTTAGGGATAATCTCCTTAGATGGCATGCTAAACTTTCTTGTCAAAAGGGGAGAATCTAGTTCTAATCTTTCTTCTTTGGAAGTGAAGTGCGGGATCTTCTTTGTTAATCTTTCTTTCTTGCTAAAGCTATAGGTGGTTTAAGTGGAGACATTTTGATCGTGATTTAGGGAGAAAAGTTTTTGGTGTTTTGCTATGATGGTTGTTAAAGACAATTTTTAATTTTACGCTTTAGTTTTTAGTTTTTAAAACAATGGTTTGTAATAGCTTTAATTAGGACATGGGTGAATGGTTTTTTTCTTTTGCTTAATGAGCTAGCGGTTTTATGTTCTAATTCTTGTTTTGCGGTTTTATGTGTGGATGTGTATACACATACGGACACATCCATTCGGGGGAGTTATGTTTTTTCTATATTACGTGGTCATAATAATGTGATTGTTATAAATCTTTGGTTTTGACCGAGAAAGTCCAAAATAGGGGGAGATTGAAAGCGTGAGCTTTTAGGGAACTACTTGTTTCCTTATTTAATTTGACTTCTATTATGGTAAGTAGATTTTGGAACTTTCATGGAGATTTATAAGTATCTTACTTTGACTAGGAATTGTAAATATAGTAAATATATTTTATTTATGTACATAGTTTTATATTAGGACTAACCTACTAATATTTGATTTCCTTGTGAGTGTGTTTTATGTTTTCATATAGGAAAAGGATTCTCACAAAGGAAGAGGTCGATTGCATGAAGATCTTCTCAATGGTGCACTATAAATACAAGGCATTCAGCACAAAGAGAAGCTACGGTTTTAGAGAAAAACACACATACTTCATTGCATACGACTTTGTTGATTTTAGGTTGTGAGCTTACATCCGTAACTCACATCTAGGTTTTTATAAAGTTCTCTTGTTTTACTTCGATTGAATAAGTCCTACTTGGGAAAGGGGAGTTGTTCATATCGTAGAAAGGTGATTAGAACTTGTTTAGTATTTTCATATTTTAGTTTTTCACTTATTTGTTTTTGTAAGAAACAAAAGTTTTTATAGTGAAAGGTTTTGGGGCGTAAGCTGGTTTGATCACACTTGCGAATCGATGGCGTATATCTCACTCTTGAGTTATTGCATTTAATTCTTTTATTTACTTTATTAATTGCATTATCGTGGATGTGTGGACGATTGTGAGACACGTCTCTTCAGCGTCCTTTCTGTTGCGTGATCTAAGTTTCAAGCTACACGAAACTTTCAATGGTTTTGTATCACGGAGGTGAAATTCGTTGAGGCATTTCTGTAGTGAGGCAATTAAATACGCCCAAAGATACATCTTTTGGTGTCTGCCCTGATTCCTTACCCACAATCAAGTCATATACAACAGTTTAGGGATTTGAACTTAGCTGCAAATACGTGTATAGACGGTGGGATAGGAATAAGAGTATGCATGCCGGTGGTCTATGTTATTCTGTGCTTTATTTTGGTGATTGTTTATGACTTCTGCCTACAAGGTTAGAACCCTCCATCCCCTGACCTGATATCGTAACGTTTAAACAGTTTTAACTTTTTTTGGACACCTGATATTTATTTATTTATTTTTATATTTTATTCATCTCATAATAATAAAAATAAGGATCGCAATTGGCATGGGATGGAGAGGTAAGGATGATGAAATTCCTTGGGGATTTGTCTGTCAGATGGAGTTTCGTGGAAAGCACTGTCCAATTACTAAGCCAATATTTTTCCCGTTATCTTGATGTGACAATGACCTCTTAAGTCTCGACCACAATTCTTACTTTGGATACTTCTCAGCAACCACAATAACAATAAAATCTTAATTTCAAAATAATTTGATTTCGGTTAACGTCAATCAATGCTCATATGTCTTGTGAAAGAAAAAATGTAAGAAGAATTAAAAAAAAAGTAAAAAAAGAAATAGATGGAAAAGAAAAAATATATATAGAAATAAAAATAAAATAATAAAAAAAATAAAAAGTGAAAAGTAAAGAAGAAGAAAATAATGATAATAAAAAAATAAATATATAATAGATGGATCGTATTACCGTTTCTCACGTTTATTGATCAAAGTATACCATATTTATTTTGTTATGCTTTGTATCTTTTCACTTTTCATATTCGTATAAAGAAATGAAGCCAACTACTAACTAGGGAATGAACTGACTTTAATTATATATATGGTCGATTGAAAAAATGAAATACTAGTAGCTGTGGCGGAACTAATAGCGGCCTAACCGCCATTAATTAGATATTACTTGCTCCCTTTTTTTCCATTCAAAAATTTACAAATTTTTATTTTGGGTCATTTTTACACTTTTCCAAAATGATTTTTTTAAATATTTTTTTATTAAATCGAATCAGCTTGTATCTTAACAATTGTAAAGACCCGAAAAATTTTGAATTTTTTTAGTATTATTTTAATTAGAATAATAAATAAAATAATACTGTCATTTAGTATGTGGACTTGGATTTAATTAAATGGATCAAATTAATAATTTAAATCAAGTGGGCTAAGTTGTAGGCTTAGGAGGTTAAAGGGGCCCAAGGAGTTGAAAGCCTAACTATATATAATAAATCCCCTAATTAAATTTTTCCAAAATCATTCATTTAGCAAAGAAAAAGAAAAAAATCAAAAACCCTAGAGAGGAGAGGGGCGGCGGCCGGTTCTTAGAGGAGGAGTGGCAGCCGAGTTTTTGGTCTTCTTTGGCCATTGTTTCTTCATCAAAATCAAGGTAAGATGATACCCTAAACCCTAGTTTTTATTTCATTCAATTTGGAATTAAATTGAATTAGTTATGAATTTTTGAAATCTTAAAACTATTTAATTCTAGGTTTAATTATCCTTGGAGTTTTAATGATTTAATCTTAGTGTTTAATGTATAAATTAAGGGTTTGATTTATGGGGAATTGTAGGTTATAATGATGTAACCCTAACCCTAGTTCATATTGTTTTGAAATTGAATCAAACAAATTAATTTAATTAAAGGTGTTTGATTAAAGGATATATAAATTAAATGAATGTTTAATGTTTAAAAAAAAATAAAAGAGGAACAAAATAAGTTTTTTGAATCAACCTGGAGGCTCGGCCGAATTTGGTCTAAGTGGATTTGGGGTTGTCTCCATTTAAGTGTTAGAATTTTAGTTAGTTTATAAACGGAAAAGGGACCAAAGCTGAAAAGTTTACAAAGCTGGAAGGATTAAATTCGATTTCCGATTAAATTCTCCTTTGGACGAGTTAACTTTAGGAAGCCCGAAAAGTTCAAAGGTTACGAGGGAGCTGTTACGTAATTTTAAAAGTCGAAGGACTGTTTTGCAATTACTTTAAAATTGAAGGACTGTTTTGTAATTTTCCAAAAGTTGAGGGCTTGTTTTGTAATTTTACAAAAGTGGAGGGACAGTTTTGTAATTTTCCAAAAGTTGAGGGACTGTTTTGTAATTTTCAAAAGTTGAGGGACTATTTTGTAAAATTTGGAAAGTTAAAGGACTTTATTGAGATTAAGAAAACCTAAAGGAACCTTTTGAAATTTAGGGAAGACCAAAAGACTTTAAAGAAGTTATATAAAGAGAAAGAAGAAAAATAACACTTTAGTATTAAAAGAATACTAAAAGACTTAGATTCCTAAAATAGTAGGATTCGAGTGAAAGCTTCAAAGAAGGAAACTTTCTAATTAAAGAAGGTTACCCAAAAAGAGAAGAGGGACCGTAATTAGAAAGTTATCAAGGAATTAGACTTCCATTGAAAGGAATAAAACCAAGTGTCCTCTTGAGGAAAGATTTATAAGAAGAAAGTTTCTAAATTAAGAAACTGCTAAATTAGGAAAGTTCCTAAAAATAGAAAGTTAGTTAACCAATTAAGGTGAGTCTAAGAGTAACTTATATGTTAACTAAGGAAAGGAAGTATAGGTGCATAAGAAGTAATAAAAGATTACTTGTACCTAAGATATGTTATTACGTGATTGTAGATTTCGCGTAAAGGCATTGCTCGAGGAAGGAAGCAAAGCTAAGGTAAGGAATTACGATCCTAAGTACTCTTGTATATCAATTTCGTTTGGAAACTCCATCGAGTCTTTTCAAAACGTGAATGCTATCTGTGGCTGATAGTAATTTTTAAAATACTCTTACGAAATGTATCGTCATTGGAAATTCTTTATTCTATGATATGTTCTTGTTCATGGAATATCTGCAAATATTGAAATTGCTATGTGTGTTCTTGTACCTATGAATGTATGTATTGTCTAGTATGCAATATTATATGCTAGTTATGTTATGCTATGCTTAATGAAAAGTAAGTGTAACGGAAAATCGACATCAATGTAGGTGATCGATATGGGAATACTCAATGTAGGGTATAACCCATGAAATTTATGCTTAATGAAAAGCATGTATTATGAAAACACGACATCAATGTAGGTGTTCGTTGTTGGGAATACTCAATGTAGGGTATAACCCATGGAATTGACGGAAAAATTTGAAAGTATAACAAAATTGTAGTTGCCACACTTTCTTTGTTATGAAATATACACATATATGTTTGTCTATAACCTATCCTTGAATATAATCTTTGGATTCGTTCATTCTAGTCGTCTCCTCATTGTACCGATGAGACCACGTATGAACTTCTTGGGCATTGTTCGCTCATTCCTTCATTTTCTTTTTCCCCAGGATCGGAATAGAAAGGAGGAGAACCGTTATCAAGAAGAGACGGAGCAATTGCATAGAATAAATTAATTATTTAATGATTAGAATTTGAACTTTTAGTAGTACTAGTAATTGTACTTAAGCCGTTACATCTGATTTTTTCCGCACTTATGTAATGGTTTGAATTAAGTTACCGTTATGGACCCGTCTTTTGGGGTATTTATTTATGTTTATGGAATTATTCAAATTATGGAAATTCGGGGTCGTTACGGTTGGTATCGAGCTCAGGTTTTAGGTCTCATGGGAAGAATACCTTTAGCCTTAGGGAACCTTAGTTCTAAGAGATGCGGAATGAAGGTAACCTGAACTTAGGTTTTAAGTCATGCCTCGCTCTAGAATGTTTATGAGAGTAAGGTAGACTAAGTGGAAAAGTTAAATGTATAACTTACTTGTATGCTTGAATGAAAGAGAGTATATTATTTAAGTATGAATTATATATATTAGAAAAGTATGCTAATGAAAGCTATATTTTTTGTTTTTAGGAAATGGCACGAAGAGCCCAGATGAAATACTATGAGGACTAGAGCATTAAGGCAAGAGCATTCTTTGGCTCGGGAATCGAGGATCAAATCACTTGTGAAGGAGGTAGAAGGTCTTAAGAAGAAAGCAAGTAGGGCAGGAGGAAAAATGGCATATGACTACTGCACAGTTATTGAAGGTTGAAGATAGGGCTAGAACACTTGAAGATAAGCTTAAGGAAGAGGTTCAATCGAGTAAAGTTTTAGAAGAAGATTGTGAAATTACGATGGACTTGAGGAAACAAGAAGGCAAAGAACATGAGATAGAGATGAAAGAACTCATTTGACAAGCTACGAAGGAAACCCGAGAGGCCAGCGATATGGAGGCCGGTGCTAGAGTTGCTCGTAGGGAGTGGACCGGGTTAAGTACACAATTAGCGAAGGCAACCATGACGCTCATAGGTTGCAAAGAGAGATAAATGAGCAAAGACCGGCGTGAGGCGGGGTTGAGGGTTGATGTTTATGATTGGTATGGCAAGTATCACGAAGTAAATGCCGAATATAGGAAAGGCGATTGTGGAATTCGTTGAAGTGACGAAAACCCGATTGGAAGGCAGCTACTCCATCAGACTAAAGAATAGAAATTCCTTTATTTAGCTAGTCGTTTTATTTTTTTAGAAAGCAAATACTTTGTTTAGTATGTTAGTTTGTTTCTTTTTGTGGTTGATGAGCAGAGTAGTTAGGCATTTTGAACCAATAGTTTTAGTTCCACTTCGATGGAAGAAATAAAGTTGCTTAGTTATTCAATAATCCTTAAGTGTGGAAATGTGTGAATGACTATGTTATTATAATATCTACGAAATTTAAAAGGGTCAAGTAAAAATGATCCGAGGAAAAAGTAAAAGACTAGATCAAATGATGGGCTAGTGAGAAAGTTATAACCGTTTGATGAAACGGAAAAATCCTCAAAGATTAAACATCGAATCTGTGAAGACGAAATATGAAAACAAATTTAGTCTGTTGAGACGATACCTTAAAACTTTAACTAGCTAGGACGATTACAGGTACATATGTAGCGAACTAGATATGATAATTCTTACTACTTCTATGTTGAGTGAGTGATCTATTATACGATAAATCGTAGTGATAATAAAAGTATTATGCAGATGTCGCATAATGGAAACCGTAGGGAAAGCCGTGTGGCCAGGAACGGAAACTTGATCGAGCAGGTAGAGACCCGTAGCGGCGGTGTTACAAACTTTGAATCAAACATTGGCGAGGAATTGGCCAAGTGGTAGCTGGTTTAGCTCAGAGAGGCCGGCGGCTCAAGTGCCATTCTGCGATCCCACTGGAGTTATTTCAAAAGAAGGAACCCGAGAATCCTTTTACGGGAGTGCGAAAGAGAATCCGCAAGAGTGGATTAAGAGTATGGAGACTATATTTGGGACCTTGACTTGTACCGGAACGAGAAGGTGATATTTGCTACGTTTATGCTTTGAAAGGAAAAGCTAGATCGTGGTGGGAAGCGAAGCGAGTGGGCGCTCGGGGAATTTTGGAATATACTTGGGAAGCGTTCAAGACGGCTTTTAATGACAAGTACTATCACGATAGTGTTAGAAACGCCAAAGTAGCGAGAATTCATGATCTTGAGTCAAGGAAGCATGTGATGACGAGTCTTGTGAAAAGTTCACGAGACTTAATGGAATTTGCCCAAACATTTTCGATAATGAAGAGCAAAAGGCCGGAAAATTTGAGGCGGGATTAAGTGGCCGAATCATGCGGATCACCCCATTAATCTTTGAAAACTTATCTTGATGTACTAGAAAGAGCTAAGGTGGTTGAAAGAGAGGCTAACAGCTACCGCGATAAGAAAGAGGAAAAAGACAAAGCTACGAGCAAAAGGAGCTAGTGGAATGAGGAAGGATTCCACGGGAAATTGGAACAAAGAAGGGGCATAACAGCAAAGAGGAAGGCCGTTGGGCGATGGCGCGTGACAAACAAACAAACTATGCGACAAAGCATCCAAACCAAATAATTAGGAAACCGAAAGGAAAGCGATAAGAAGGAGGCTCGAGCAAGGGGCTATGGAGAAGTGCCAAATTTGTGATAGAACCCCTTGAGGTGGCAGTTTGTTGAGTACAAGGAAAAGAAATGTTACACATGCGACAAGGTGGGGCATCCTAGATGGAAGTGTCCCGAAGCGAAGAAAAATGAGCACTGCTCCGGGGAGCAAGGAATACCAATGGAGGTGGGAATGGAGCGGTCGTGGCGAGTATTCACCATGGCAAAGCGGCAAGTACTTGAATGATTTAGTGGCGAGTACACTCCAAATTTCTTTTAATACTTGTCCCATGCATTGATTGACACGGGCGCTACTCATTCGGTGATAAGTAGTTACGTAGCAAGAAGCGAAGTGAAACACTGAAGCGCTAGAAACACCTTTAGTGATAGATACTCCAACTAATGAAGCGATACCTATCACAACTGCTATAAGCATTGTCCTTTAAAGATAAGAGGCACCAGAAATACCGGTAGAATTCATTGAGCTAGAATTGAGCGAATTTGATATTATATTGGGTATGGATTGGTTAGCTTCTGACCACGCTAATGTAGATTGCCATAGAAGGAAGTTACTTTCAAGGACAAGATGGGAAAGAATATAGAGTTCGTAGGGCGAAACCTAGAAGGCCGATAAGTATGATCACGGTAATGAAGGCTCGAAAACTGCGAGGAAAGGATGTGAAGGATTTTTTGGCCTATATCGGCGAGGCCGATACAAGGAAGTAAATATAGAATCGTTGGAAGTAATAAGGGAATTCAAGGACGTGTTTCACGAAGACTTGCAGGAGATACCACGAGAGAGAGAAGTCGAATTCTCGATAGAATTGAGTACGGAGGCGACACCAATCTCGAGCACCGTATAGAATGGCTCCACGGAATTGAAGGAATTGAAAGAGCAAGCTGCAGAAGCTGCTAGACAGTACGATCCGACCAAGTGTTTCACCTTGGGCGCACCGGTTTATTTGTAGAAAAAGAAGGATGGTTCGATGAGGCGTGCATTGATTACCGTGAGTTGAATAAAGTGACAATAAGAAATCAATATCCATTGCCTTAGAGATTGATGACTGTTTGATCAACTAAAGGGAGCGTGTTATTTCTCAAAGATAGACCTTCGTTACGGATATCATCGGTTGAGGGTAAAAAGCGAAGATGTTGCTAAGGCGCCTTTAGAACAAGGTATGGGCATTATGAGTTCGTAGTGATGCCATTCGGACTAACAATGCACCCGCATGGTATTTATGGAATTGATGAATAGAGTATTTCAAGAGTATCTAGATAAGTGCGTTATTGTATTCATTGACGACATACTAGTATATTCGAGGACAAAGGAGGAACATGCGAGAACACTTAAGATTGGTACTAGAAATTTTGAGGAAGAGAAATTGTATGCTAAGTTTAAAAAGTGTGAATTTTGGTTGGAGAAAGTAGCGTTCTTAGGACACGTGGTGTCTAGGGATGGAATTACGGTAGACCCGGCGAAGATAGAAGCCATAGTGAATTGGGAGAGACCAAGCACGGTGACCGAAATAAGAAGTTTCTTGGGTTTAGCGGGATACTATCGGAGATTTGTGGAAGGATTCTCGAAATTATGCGGACCGTTGACAGGCGGACTCGGAAAGGCGGCAAAGTTTATATAGTCGAAGAATGTGAAACGAACTTTCAGGCGAAGAAGAGGTTGGTAACCGCACCGGTTTGACATTACCCAGGGATCGAAGGGTTTTGTAATATATAGCGATGCGTCATTGAAAGGGTTAGGTTGTGTACTAATGCGAGAATGAAAAGGTCATAGCGTATGCCTCGAGGCAGTTAAAGAACCATGAAAAGAATTACCCAGACTCATGACTGGAATTAGGCTGCGGTGGTTTTTGCATTGAAGATATGGAGACACTATTTGTATGGTGCGACATGTGTCGGGATATCTGCCCGACCACAAGAGCCTTAAGTATATTTTGAAGGAATTGAACATGAGGCAAAGGAGATGGCTCGAGTTGTTGAAGGACTATGATTGTACAATTTTGTACCACCACAGAAGAGCAAACAAGGTGGGCGATGCATTAAGTAGGAAGAATCATGGAAGTTTAGCAATGCTAGTTTCAAAAGGGATCGGTTCGTGGGAAAACATGGAGATTTTAAGCTTAGAAGTGCGAGTTAAAGGGTATCTAGCTCGATTAATTGTCAACCTACGCTTTTGGAGAGAATCAAGGAAGCTCAAGGTGTAGATGATGAGAGGGATGCTCTTGTAGGAAAAGGACAGGGAAAGGATCTTCGCATGGGCGAAGATGGAATTTTGAGGTATCAAAAGAGAATATGGGTACCAAGTAACGAAGAGATAAAAAGATAAATCTTGAAGGAGGCACATTGTTCAAGATTCTCAGTTCACCCGGGAAGTACCAAGATGTATAGAAATCTGCGAGAATCGTTTTGGTGGAACAACATGAAAGGAGACGTGGCTGATTTTGTGGCAAGATGTTTGGTGTGTCAGCAAGTGAAGAGTGAACACCAAAAGCCTACGGGATTACTACAATCGTTACCTATTCCGGAATGGAAGTGGGATCACATAGCGATGGACTTAGTGGTTGGGTGCCAAGGGCGTTGAAAGGTCAAAATGCAATTTGGGTGATAGTGGACAGATTAACAAAGTCGGCTCACTTCTTAGCAATCAAAGTGACCTATTCACTAGAGAAGTTGGCTAAATTGTACATTGACGAGATAGTACGACTACATAGGATTCCAGTTTCGATAGTGTCACACAGGGACGCAAGGTTTACATCGAAATTCTGGAACAGTTTACAACAAGCATTAGGAACGGAGTTGACAATGAGTACATCTTTTCATCCACAGACGGATGGACAGTCGGAAAGAAAAATCCAAACTTTGGAAGATATGCTAAGGGCTACGTCGTTGGATTGGCAAGGCACTTGGGATGAACACTTATCTCTAGTGGAGTTCGCATACAACAATAGTTTTCATGCGAGTATTGGAATGGCTCCATATGAGGCACTTATATGGGCGAAAGTGTAGATCGCCTACTTGTTGGGATGAAGTAGGTGAACGGAAATTGACAGACCGAGAACTAGTCAAAGTAAGCTGCGGACAAGGTACAACAGATTCGTAAATGGTTGTTAACGGCACGAGTAGGCGAAATCTTACGCGAGACAACCGACGTCGCGATTTAGAATTTCAAGTGGGGGATCATGTGTTTTTGAAGATCTCACCAACCAAAGGTGTCATGAGATTTGGTATAAAAAGGAAAGTTGAGTCCACGGTGCGTAGGACCGTTTGAGATTTTGGATAAGGTTGGAAAAGGTGGCATATCGATTAGCTTTACCACACTGTACTTTGGGGTACACAATGTATTTCACGTATCCATGTTAAGAAAGTATATGGCGGAATCTGAAGTCATGTAATTGAATACAAGCGGCTAAGGCTTGAACGGACTTGAGTTACGACGAGAAATCGATTAAGATTGTGGATCGGAAGGACCGAGAATCTGCGAAGACGAGTTATCCGTACGTGAAAGTCTGATGGAGCAACCACGCGAAGCGCGAGGCGGCATGGGAGCTCGAAGCGAAATGAGGAAATGTATCCCGATCTCTTCGAAAATTAAGGTACGTTTAGTTTGGAGGACCAAACTCTTTTAAGGGGGTAAGAATGTAAAGACTAGAAAAATTTTGAATTTTTAGTATTATTTAATTAGAATAATAAATAAATAATACTTCTTAGTTAATTTGGACTTGGGTTTAATGGACCAAATTAATAATTTAAATCAAGTGGGCTAAGTTGTGGGCTTAGGAGGTTAAAGGGGCCCAAGGAGGTGAAAGCCTAACTATATATAATAAATTCCCTAATTAAATTTTTCCAAAATCCTTCATTTAGCAAAGAAAAAGAAAAAAATCAAAAAAAACCCTAGAGAGGAGAGGGGCGGCGGCCGGTCTTAGAGGAGGAGTGGCAGCCGAGTTTTTGATCTTCTTTGGCCATTGTTTCTTCATCAAAATCAAGGTAAGATGATACCCTAAACCCTAGTTTTTATTTCATTCAATTTGGAATTAAATTGAATTAGTTATGAATTTTGAAATCTTAAAACTATTTAATTCTAGGTTTAATTATTCTTAGAAGTTTTAATGGTTTAATCTTAGTGTTTAATGTATCAATTAAGAGTTTGATTAATGGGGAATTGTAGGTTATAATGATATAACCCTAGTTCATATTGTTTTGAAATTGAATCAAACAAAATTAATTTAATTAAAGGTGTTTGATTAAAGGATATATAAATTAAATGAATATTTAATGTTTAAAAAAAATAAAAAGAGGAACAAAATAATTTTTTTGAAACAACCTGGAAGCTCGGCCGATTTGTTCTAGGCTTGAATTGGGTGGTCTCCATTTAAGTGTTAGAATTATAGTTAGTTTTTAAACGAAAAAGGGACCAAACTGAAAAGTTTACAAAGCTGGAAGGATTAAATTCGATTTCGATTAAATTCTCAGCTGGACGAGTTAACTTTAGAGCTGAAAGAAAAGTTCAAAGGTTGAGGGACTGTTCTGTAATTTTTAAAAGTCGGAGGGCTTGTTTTGCAATTACTTAAAAGTTGAAGGACTGTTTTGTAATTTGTCAAAAGTTGAGGGACTGTTTTGTAATTTTTCAAAAGTTGAGGGGCTGTTTTGGAATTTTTCAAAAGTTGAGGGACTGTTTTGTAATTTTTCAAAAGTTAAGGGACTATTTTGTAAAATTTGGAAAGTTAAAGGACTTTATTGAAATTAAGAAAACCTAAAGGAACCGTTTGAAATTTAAGGGAAGTCCAAAGACTTTAAAGAAGTTATATAAAAGAGAAAGAAGAAAAATAACACTTTAGTATTAAAAAGAATCTTAAAAGGCTTAGATTCATAAAATAGTAGGATTCGAAATTGAAAGCTTCGAAGGAAACTTTCTAATTAAAGAAGGTTACCCAAAAAGAGAAGAGGCAGTAATTAGGAAGTTATCGAGGAATTAGACTTGAATTGAAAGGAATGAAACTAAGTGTCCTCTTGAGGAAAGATTTATAAGAAGAAAGTTTCTAAATTAAGAAGCGCTAAATTAGGAATGTTTAAAAATAGAAAGTTAGTTAACCAATTAAGGTGAGTCTAAGAGTAACTCATAGGTTAAGCTAAGGAAAGGAAGTATAGGTGCGTAAGAAGTAATAAAAGATTACTTGTATAAGATATGTTATTACGTGATTGTAGATTTCGCGTAAAGGCATTGCTCGAGTAAGGAAACAAAGCTAAGGTAAGGAATTACGATCACCAAGTACTCTTGTATATCAATTTCGTTTGAAATCTCCATCGAGTCTTTTCAAAACGTGAATGCTATCTGTGGCTGATAGTACTTTTTAAAATACTCTTACGAAATGTATCGTCATTGGAAATTCTTTATTATATGATATGTTCTTGTTAGTGGAATATCTGCAAATATTAGAAATTGCTATGTGTGTTCTTATGTACCTATGAATGCATATACATGTATGTATTGACTAGTATGCAATATTATATGCTAGTTATGTTATACTATGCTTAATGAAAAGTAAGTGTAACGGAAAAATCGACATCAATGTAGGTGATCGATATGGGAATACTCGATGTAGGGTATAACCCATGAAATTTATGCTTAATGAAAAGCATGTATTATGAAAGCTCACGACGTCCAATGTAGGTGTTCGTTGTTGGGAATACTCAATGAGGTATAGCCATAGAAATTGACGGAAGAAGGAAAGTATAACAAAATTGTAGTTGCCACACTTTCTTTGTTATGAAATATACACATATATGTTTGTCTATCACCTATCCTTGGATAAAATCTTTGGCTTCGTTCATTCTAGTCGTCTCCTCATTGCCGCTGATGAGGCCACGTATGAAGCTTTGCAAACTTGCCAAGCATTGTTCGCTCATTCGCTTCATTTTCTTTTCCCTCGGGATCGGAATAGAAAGGAGGAGAACTTCGTCAAATCGAAGAGACGGAACAATTGCATAGAATAAATTAATTATTTAATGATTTCGGATTTCAGAACTTTTAGTAGTACTAGTAATTGTACTTGGCAGATTTACATCCTGATTTTTAATGCACTTATGTAATGGTTTGACTTAAGTTACCGTTATGGACCCGTGTTTTGTGGTATTTATTTATGTTTATGGAATTATTCAAATTATGAAAATTCGAGAATTCGTTACAAGATCTTTCGACATTTTGAACCAATTTACTTTGCTTAAGCTTCAATTTTATTTATCTATACATTTTTTAGCAGTTTTATCATTGTATTTTACATATGCACTCATTAATCCCAAAAAGGTGAAAGTATGATGGTTAAAATTGTAAAAAATATAGTACAATAAATAGCTCTATTTTTGAGGATAGTGAGCGTATATTTAAAATAAAATAATTAAAACCGTTAACAAAATAAATAAATTATAAAAATTGAATTAAAAAAAAAATACGATAGTTCGAGATAAGGGTTAAAACCCGAAACCTCTTGTTGCGATCAAAATTCCTCTACTTATAGCTTTCTCTCCATGATTAATTGGCACGTAGCATTTGTCGACATACCTCCATTTATTTGTGGGTCAAACCGAAAATAGAGATTAAATTTGTACCAACTCATGCAAATAAGTAGGTAGCAACATAGCACATTATATGTCAGATATGCCATAGACAAACTTCATACAAATAAGATGAAGAACCATTAACGGTAGCTGTACAAAGAGCAAATAGACTGAACAGAATAATAACCAATTTATAATACTGGTAGTAAAAGTCAGTGTCAGGGGGCAGTCGTATGCTTGCTTTTAATTAAAAGTGAGAGCGAAATGAAAAGGGAATGACTTAAGTGAGGTAAAATGGAAAAAAAACTTTTGGCACTATTCATACAACTATTCATCCCACTTCCCTCATTTATACTATAGATATAATATAACTTCGATTTCAATAAAGGTATAATACTAACTATTGACAACATAATACAATTTACTTTTTAATCTTTTTACAAATAATATAATTGTTTATATTATTTGAATCAAAATTAGAAACTGCATTGCATGAAAATAGTACATACTCCCTCAGTCCCACAAATCTTGTAGCAGCTTTTTAATTTTG
This sequence comes from Adenophora triphylla var. japonica, assembly GCA_022495995.1. Classification (NCBI taxonomy): domain Eukaryota; kingdom Viridiplantae; phylum Streptophyta; class Magnoliopsida; order Asterales; family Campanulaceae; genus Adenophora; species Adenophora triphylla. The sequence continues at coordinate 12,935 of JAFEMH010004382.1, read as the reverse complement.
GGCGTCTCGGCTGATAAGATCACACTCACTAAATGACGAAAAGTCTTTTCTTATTCCATCATTCTACTCCTACATTATTTTTAATCTACACTTGTCATTTATAATTTCTTGTCTCTCCACTCATTCTCTCTGCCTACTAGCTATCTACACTCACTGTGCATGGCCTTTTTATTTTTCGCTAATTAAAGTGCGAAAGATAAGCGTGTCAAGTATTACGGGACGGAGGGAGTAAATTACATTATTTATAATGAATTGATAAATTATATTGCATTAATATGTTACTGCCAAAATCTTGAAAAACCGGGTTTTAAAATTACCATAAAACCCGTCGCGCTCTGACCCTTTCTCTCTTCTTCTTCATCTATCGACTCGCTTCACTCCCCACATCAACAACAATCGCCCCCAATTCCTGCTGTAAACCCCTCTTTTCCAGCCTCTAACTCTTCTCTCGCTCTCATAAACTCAGATCGGAAATCGCACAAAGAGCACCACACAAGCCATGGATGCAACCTTAGAAACTGATTTCAGGTTTGTTAATTGCTTTCTTTAAGTTTATGCAAATACCCATGTTTCAATATGTACTGTTATGAATCTGATGTTAAAAATTTATTTCTCAGTTTGTGATTTAATGGAGACCTTTTGATTTGGACACATCTGAAATGCTGAAGTATAAAGAATGTTGTAGTGGATGAAGGATTTAATAATTGAGTAACAGTGTTGTAGATAAAGAGTGTCAGCGTTGGACATAGAAAGTGTCGGTGCATGTGTGTAATTAGATGCCAATGCATGTGTTTTGGAGTGCCAGTGCATGTGTTTTGGAGTGCCAGCAAAAAGAGTACCAGTATTTGGTAGTGTAACAAAGTGCTAGTGTTAGTGTAACAGAGTGCCAGTGTGAAGAGTGTCATTTCATGTATATAAAAGTGCCCATGTAAACGCGTAGGTCTTGGGTTTAAAAGTGCTTCTGTGTTAGTGTCCTGCGCACTTTGTTAAAGCTTGCACCACACTTGGCACTTTGTTACACATCTGCCACTGTCATTTCTGTTGTGCCCTGGCACTTTGATTTGCGAGTAACATTTTTACACTTTGGAATTTTTATTACACTTGTGTGGCAAGTTTGTCGCGGCTGCACTTTGTTAAGGCGGCCAGTAGGCATAAACGGGAAAAATAAAACACATTTTTTCTAAGTGCAAAAAAAAAAAAAACGTGGCTTTTGTAAGACCAACTTTATATTACTAGATAGTAAATTGAATTGATCATAAAAATCGTGAAAATACATTATATATTTTATATTCTGTTCATTCACCCCAAAAATAACATAACTGTAATAAGGGTATCAAGTTTTTAGTTTCCGGTTCCAAAATAATTTAAATATTGCCTTTGCCTCTAATACCAACTCCAAGAGATACTTCAAATGCTGCGCCATTTTAGCGTGGAGTTGAGAATGCACCAAATTTGGCGCAAATGAAGCTGCACTATCCTTGGTTTTCCTTTTCCTTTTTTCTTTTTTGTTTTTTAATTTCAATATCCTAATTCTTTTATTTCAAAATGACTTATTAAAATTTTGAAAAGTGATTTTGATTAGCTAGAATCTTGTAAAAAAACTAATTTTTTTGTAACACTTAAGAAAAAAACTAGTTTTTAAAATTACTGCAAGATCTAACTAATAAGAGTGATGAGACGGTTGAGAAAACTAGTTTTTTTTATAACATTTTGAAAAAAAACTAATTTTTCACAAGAGTTTACCTCTTTTGATTAAATTAAAATATAAAAAATTTTGAAAATTAATTTTAAAAGCTTGAGGAGAGAATAACTCAATTGTTGTTTATTTTAATTATAATATTTAAGAAAAACTATTCAATTTGTTTTTATTTGTATTATAAGTTATTTTGTTACCATTATTTTTTTAAATAAAAATTACAAAATTTTTGAAAATATGTTGAAATATTGAAGATAAAAATAAATAACAAGAACTTAATAATTAATATAATGTAATTTAAATCATATTATCAATAAAATATATACGAATAATGGAGAAATAATTTAATTAAATGAAATAATAAGGATTATTGTGAAAATATTGTATTCTTATTTTCAAGCAATATGTTAGAGATAGTGAAAGACATTTGATGTGTTGAAATTGCAACTTTTTAAAACTTTGGTGCAATTTACACGAATCGAAACTGTTGGAAGATCTCAAAGAATGGTTCCAGTGCATTTTTATTATGATTTTAGTCATATACAAAACGTAAAAAAACCAATTTAAGTGAAGAAATATTGACAAGGTCTGCTTTCCCTTAAAATTTTATTAACAAGCCATCAACGTTTTTTTATAGATTAATAATTATATTCCTTCCACCTTGTCCAATGTATATTACCTTACCAACTTTACCGAAAATGATTTTTTCAACTTTTTTTTATTCCTCACAATTGAAAAAAGTATTTTGAGCTTAAATAATAATTTAGATTGATTTAATTATTCAAATAAAAATTAAAATATATTATTGATACATCATTATAAAATATTATCAATACCAATTTTTAAATATATTTTCGAGATAATTAAATCAACTTAAAATTATTAGTGCACTTAAAGTACTATAACGCATTAACGCCAAATTTTTTTTAGGAAAGATCATTTTGAGACAGATGGTACGAAGAGTACAACTCCCTTCATCTCACATAGTTTTTCCATTTAATTAGTTTTGAAGTTTTAATTCAGTTTTAGAGTAGGTGTATTTGAGAAACGCGTTTCTTTCATAACCCATGGAGAAAGCGTGTTTTTAATAATAGGAAGCTTTTGCATTTGATGTATCCGGAAAAAAAAAAAAAAAAAAAAAACCCAAGGCCAAGACCAAAGCTTCGGATATCAGGAAGGCTTTGGGTTTGATCTATCCAGAACTGTTGAGAGTGCGCTATCAGAAAGCTGTTAGGTGCATATCCGAGCTGTTAGGTGCATATCCAGAAATGTGTTAGGGCATATCCAGAAATTGCTATTGAAGGTTTCTGGATATCCAGAAACCTTCAAATGTATATCCAGAAACCATCAAATGAATATCCAGAAACATTTTGAAGGTTTCTGGATATTCATTTGAAGGTTTTTGGATATCACTTTCATAAGGTTCTGGATATCCAGTTCATTGTCGCGCGACAAGTCGGGACCCGTTTCTCCATAACTTATGGTTTCTCCCTAGATTTTGGCTTAGTTTTATTGTCAACTCAATTGAATTTTAATCATAATTTTATACAAACCTTATTAATGCTATGCAATTCTAAAAATTGATAATGATATTATTTGTAATACTAAATCAATAACAATTTTAGAATTATATAAAGATAATTAGATTTTCCTAAAGTTGTGATCAAAGTTTTATTGAATTGACTATAAAAATCAAAGTGGGACAAATGTTATAAAATGGAGGGAGTATTAGTTATTGCTTTTTTTTTTTTTAATGAGAATGTTCATTTATGACAAATGTTATAAAATGGAGGGAGTTTATACTTTTTACTCTCTATATCTCATCTGAAACGATTATAAATGAACCTCGTAAACAAATGAAAGACCAAATAATGTGTCACGAAGAATCTATATTATAAATCACACCATTGTTTTGAACAGTGGTGTGAATAGTTTCATTTGCTGGAAATGACCATTTTCACTATTCACTTCCTTTCCCATTTCGCCCTTAAAAAAAAATTTAATTAAAAAAAATTTTTTTAAATTAATTTTTTTTTTAAAAAATAGTTTTAAAAAAATGTGGCCTTGGACACGAGCATATTTAAAAAAAAAAATTTAATTAAAATTTTGTTTTTTTTGAAAAAAAAAAACAAACAAAACGTGGACTTGAACACGAAGATTAGTGTCCAATAAAAAACAACCTCCATAAAGGAGCCCCAGGTCGATAATAATTATTCAGAAAGTGGAGCAATTTATTTACGGATTATAGATTAGGTTAATTATCAAATCATTCCCGAGCCTAATAGACATGACCAACAAAAACACATGTATTTTTTTAAATTGATCATCAAGTCCTAACAATAACAATATAGGTGGACATGCTTGTCCTTGACAAATTAGAGAAAATTACACCCATGTCTCTCATTTAATTTAATGATGTGGCACGCGTGAACGCACCTACCTTCAGCCTTTTTACGCTTTCCCTTTCCTTTTTCTCTCTTTCTTTTTTTTTTCCCCTTAAAACTTTAAAATAAAATATCTTAAAATTTAAAATTCAAAAAAAAAAAAAATGAAAAAAATTGAAACCATCATTGTTTTAGTATCGTAAAGACGATTCAAAATAGTATAATCAACATATAATCTGGAGAAAATTTGATAAGTTCACAGTTGTTCCAAGTTTAAATTTGTTTTTGAGAAGTTTACAGTTATTTTTCACAATTATTCCAAAAAAACAACTAAAGAGAATTTTACAGTTGTTTTAGCTAAATTCATAATTTCTGCATGAAAATGACCGGCATTTACTTAATTAACAGTTGTTTTTTGTCTCACATAACTTTTATTTTTTGCAATTTTATAAGATTATTTGACATATTTGTTAAGTTCACGGTTGTTTTTAGTTATGTTCACATTGTTTTAAGTCTTTTATGGCCTCTATTTTTGCAATTTTAATGAGATTATTTGACATAATATTATCAACATTTTAAACCCTCGTAATTTTTTTAAGCTTCGATTTTAACCATCATTGTTATTTTTAGCAATTTTAACCCTTTTACATTAGATACGTACTCATTTCCCCAAAATTAGTGAAAATTAAGGCATTTATTTTTTATTATTATGAAAATTGGTGTTGATCAATTTTTTAGTGTGCTACTTTATTATCAAGCATTTTATATTTTTTGACGTGATAAATATTGAATACAACTTTTTTTTTAATTTAATTATATTAGTGAGTTTGCTTTAAAAAAAATCTATATTATAAATCACACCATTGTTTTGAACAGTGGTGTGAATAGTTCCATTCGCGGAAATGACCATTTTGCCCTCACTATTCACTCCCTTTCCCATTTCGCCCTTAAAAAAAAAGATTTAAATTAAAAAAAAAAAAATTTAAATTAATTTTTTTTTTTTTTAAAAATAGTTTTAAAAAAATGTGGCCTTGGACACGGGCATATTTAAAAAAAAAAAATAAATTAAAATTTTTTTTTTTTTTAAAAAAAACAAACAAAAAACGTGGCGCGAGCACGGAGAAATTAGTGTCCAATAAAAAACAACCTCCATAAAGGAGCCCCAGGTCGATAATAATTCTTCAGAGAGTGGAGCAATTTATTTACGGATTATAGATTAGGTTAATTATCAAATCATTCCCGAGCCTAATAGACATGACCAACAAAAACACATGTATTTTTTTAAATTGATCATCAAGTCCTAACAATAACAATATAGGTGGACATGCTTGTCCTTGACAAATTAGAGAAAATTACACCCATGTCTCTCATTTAATTTAATGATGTGGCACGTTCACTGACAAATTAGAGAAAATTACACCCATGTCTCTCATTTAATTTAATGATGTGGCACGCGTGAACGTACCTACCTTCAGCCTTTTTACGCTTTCCCTTTCCTTCTTTTCTCTTTCTTTTTTTTTTCCCCTCAAAACTTTAAAATAAAATATCTTAAAATTTAAAATTCAAAAAAAAAAAAATGAAAAAAATTGAAACCATCATTGTTTTAGTATCGTAAAGACGATTCAAAATAGTATAATCAACATATAATCTGGAGAAAATTTGATAAGTTCACAGTTGTTCCAAGTTTAAATTTGTTTTTGAGAAGTTTACAGTTATTTTTCACAATTATTCCAAAAAAACAACTAAAGAGAATTTTACAGTTGTTTTAGCTAAATTCATAATTTCTGCATGAAAATGACCGGCATTTACTTAATTAACAGTTGTTTTTTGTCTCACATAACTTTTATTTTTTGCAATTTTATAAGATTATTTGACATATTTGTTAAGTTCACTATTGTTTTTAGTTAAGTTTACATTGTTTTTAGTCATTTATTACCTCTATTTTTGCAATTTTAATGAGATTATTTGACATAATATTATCAACATTTTGAACCCTCGTAATTTTTTTAAGCTTCGATTTTAACCATCATTGTTATTTTTAGCAATTTTAACCCTTTTACATTAGATACGCACTCATTTCCCCAAAATTAGTGAAAATTAAGGCATTTATTTTTTATTATTATGGAAATTGGTGTTGATCAATTTTTTAGTGTGCTACTTTATTATCAAGCATTTTATATTTTTTGACGTGATAAATATTGAATACAACTTTTTTTTTAATTTAATTATATTAGTGAGTTTGCTTTAAAAAAAAAAAACTATATTAGTGGGAAATTAAATTAGAGGAAAATTAAAAATTACAATGAGGAAGAAGATGGGGTAGAGAGAGAAAGTTAAAGAGAGAGACAGAGAGAAACTAAGTGTGTGTGTCAGAGGGTAGATGAGGGGTAATTTTTTTTTTTGTGCAATGGTAGTTTTGGAATTTTATAAAGTTATAAATTAGTTTAGGGACCACATGATTAATTTATTTTCATTAAATTTGCATTAAAACAACAACGAAATAATTTGTGTTAAAAAACATACTCCAATAAATGCCACGTGACGATCATTTAACGGATTTTTCTAACAAAATTAGATAAATTCTTGACATTAAAAGAATTACAGAAATATGAGCTTTGTACCCTATATTGTAATTAGTGATAGAATGTGGCCCATTTTAGTAATACCCCCTAAATTTTGTAGCCAAACTGTCATTCGCCCTTGATCATATAATGTCGGTCTTAATAATTAGGTCACAATGATTCAAAGTATGGTACCCAAATTGGTTAAGAAAAAGATCTGGTTACCCTATTGACAAGCAATTGTGTGGTGTGCTTGCTCTTGGTACGGATGTTATCATAGCTACCATTAATGGTTCATCCTATTTGTATGAACTTTGTCTATGGTTCATCCTATATATCATTGTCGGGTTGACCCACACAATTAAATGGAGCCATGTCGTCGAATGTTACATGCTAAGTTTTTTTTTTTTTTTTGAAAAAATTATATTTTATAAATTGACTCCTTTTCCTTAAAATTCTGACTTTATAACTTGTAGTGTTGGATTTATAACTTTTTAGTGAGGGGGTGATCAGTTATAAATTTTGGAGTGCGTCTGCTGAGAAACGCGTTTGCTCCATGTATATGGAAACGTGTTTTTGCATAGAAGACTTTTACGTTTTGATAGCAGAAAAAAAAAAAATCAAGGCTGAAGACCAAAAGCTTCTCGGATATCAAGAAGCTTTGCATTGATAATAGGGAAAACTTGTCTGCAGTTGATATCCGAGAAGAACTTTGTATTTGATAGCCAGAAGGATGTGAAAATGTATATAAGGAAAAAAAAAAAGCCAGAAAGGCCAAGACCAAAAAGCTACGGATATCAGAAGCTTTGCATTGATAGCCGGAAGCTTTTAGGTTGATATCCGAAGCTTTGTATTTGATAGCCGAGAAGGATGTGAAATGTATATCCAGAAGCTGTTAGGTGCATATCAGAAAGCTGTAAGGTGCATATCCAGAAATTTGTTAGGGCATATCCAGAAATTCCTATTGAAGGTTTCTGGATATCCAGAACCTTCAAATGTATATCAGAAACATTTTGAAGGTTTGGATATTCATTTGAAGGTTTACGGATATCACTTTCATAGGTTTCTGGCTATCTAGCTCATTGTCGCGCGACATGTCGGGACCCGTTTCTCCATAACTTATGGAGAAACGCGTTTCTCCCTAGATTTTGTGTAAATTTTGTGGGGCTGAGCATTAATATTCTCAACAATCTTAAGAACCTAGTGGAAAACTTTTAAAAGTGGGGCAGTTCTCCCTCCTATACATAAATACACATGATGATGCAGGAAATAATTCAGATCAAACCTTATTTCAGCAATTAAGTTGATCTCCAGCCTAGTGACCTGAAATAATGAACAAACGACTTGACGGGGTGGTATTCAGCTAATACCCTCCGGCGTGATGAAGAGATATCATGTTATAAGTTTATAAGAAACTGTATGAAAACAACGAAATTTCAAATAGCTAAGATGGCATTACCTTTTAACGTTGTACGTTGTATGGTATTTATAGTGGTAGTGTAGGATCGTATTGAATCCCTAAAATCATGGAGATGTTGTTGGCGTAACTGTCTCCGAGAATGTAGGAGGCGGTTACAAGTGACGACGTGGGTAGACGCACCTGTTCGTAGGTCGAGGTCACATGAGTGATCTAGGTCGACCTGCCCTAGTGCCTTAGCCAGATAGAAATTGTACAAGTTGATGATCGTATGTCGGACATAGCTAGATCGGGACCAATGATGGTCGGACAATGAGCTAGGTCGACTGATCTTTACCGTTGGGCCGTGGGCGTTGTGGTAACCGGACTGGACCATTCGATAGTAGTGCTTTTGTGATGTTTAGAATGTGGGCTTAGTTCGTTGGGCCTAGCCCGTCACTTTTATTCCGTTCAGTGGCCCCCAACTTTTTGTGATGATGTTGTCAACCAGGAAGTTATAAAAAAATTGAGTGATAGACAGGGTTGCACATAAAAAAAAATCATAATAGTTCACCAGAATGAACTACGAAGACCTGAGCCCCTTAGTCTTTCTTGTAAAAGGGGAACGTAGGCAGCCAGAAATGGTTCGGTCTAAACAATAAATAAGACATTCAAATTTCCTTGAAATGTGTCTTGAATAATTTCTAAGATAATATCCTTGTTATTTACAAGTCAAAAACTTTTTGATGAGTTCAAGCACGGTCTACTCTTGACTCTGCTAACCTGCTACAAAGACTATAACATACAAAAAGACCTAATAAACTATTGTGTTTGCAAAAGGCAATAAATGGATGTTAGGAATAGGTCTCTACGGTTGTCATTCACCGAGTCTTCCTTGCTCTTCTTTCCTTTACCTCGACCCCGTCGAGTGTTCTTCCTCTTCTTATCGATGATGTCGGTCTCCCACATCCCAATCTCAGGAATCCTCACCGGAGCCTCCACCAAACCAATACACGGTGTCAATGAGCGCCTTCTCCGCCACGGCACGAGCCGTATTCTCCTCCCGCGAGCCTGGGTGAGAGGAGAAACCTCCTGGCGATCTCTCGTATCGGGCTTCCATATCCCTTATAAGGTCACCCTCATTGGTTATGGAATAGCTAGCCTTGGCCTCGGTCTCCTCGTAGTCCTACTCGAGTCACCCGGTCGGCCCCAATAAAGCACGACGTCTCTCTCCCAAAACAACTGAGTAGCCCCTATCTCCTTCTCGTACCAATCCAAGTAAGCGCGGTCAAGATGGTGCTCTTCCTACTCTTGAGAATGGCCTGGGTGGAAAAAACGTATGTCCATGCCCTCGAGAAAAGTGAAAAGCTGGTTGGATCCCTCATGTCAAAAGACACCACCTCCATGGTACTGATGTCATCCCAATCATCCAACGGCTCCTGCAAAATTCCAAACTGCCTAGACACTAAACAGGGGATGTAGAAAGATGACAGAGATAGCCTCGGAACCCTCACTACATAGGACTCCTGAAACGTCCTCCGGGTCTGCAACCTCCAGTGAGGCACCCACCAGTGAATGTCAGAGGTAGACAACCGAGCCATCATCAGATCCCAGCCACCCTGATCTTGTTGCCTAGGTGCACCTCTCCGGGAAATCACCCAAGGGCACTGAGTAGGCGAAGCCCTCGGCAAAGCCCCAAGCCTCTCCTGTAACCATAAAGTTAGCACGGCTGGGCTCCCAGACCTCATGAAATGGTCTCCCTTAGCCATCCTTTCAATGCCATGCAATGTCTCACCCAGAATCAGTGGAACAATGTCCTTCCCGGCCCTACAATCTCTGACTATATCCAAAAGGCCACTATGGCAGACTCCGAAAGACTCGGCAATAAACAGAAAGGAGAATACGCAGAGGATAAAGGCATTCACAGCCACTGTGGTCACAGCCGTATCTGGAGACCCAAACCTGCTCGGGATATCAGAAATGTCGATCATGTCAGGGGCTATCATCATTCCCTCGGCTTTTTTCGGAGAAATTTGCAGAAAAGATGCCAACTTTAAGGTCACCGGCATGTCCCCGGTCAGAGGAATCGAAACGGCTTCAATTTCTGGACCCCCAATCAATGCCCGAAAGTCTTCAAAGGTTGGGATGATTTCATTGTAAGAAAAACGATAGCGTGTCTCGGACGTCCCAAAACCTCGCTGCTGCTCTCAAAAGGTCCCAATCGGGCGGGAGATCCTTCAAATGCCATAAAGACTTGATCTTGAAGGTGTTGTCGAACATTCCCTTATGAGATTGGAAGTTGTGTCTCATCCAAGATTGAAGATCGGACAGAAAACGATCTTTTTTCCGCCCAAGTACCATTCATACATTCACACATCATCATAAACCATTTTGGCTCAATTTCCGCCCCATTTCCAAGCAAAAAAGCTGCCCCGAGGCTCAAATAATATGCAAAACCATAAAGCATTAATAAGAAAAGCAAATAAAAGATCATTACATTCTTTTCGCTTCCTTGGCTCCCAAATAAAACAAAAAATAACAAATTGTGCATGTTTGTTCATTGTTTTCTCTCTCTTCCTCTCCTAGTTCGAAACTAAGGAATCCTAAGCCTCTAACTCATCGGCGTCGCTGCTCAGCTCGTAGAACTCAGGATTCCTCATCAAATCTTCCTTATCGCTCACATCAGACAGGTTGAAGGCCATGTGCTCATACTCCGCCAGCTGCTCCAAGATGTCCGTGTTGGGCCCCCGCCCCTGAGGCACGGCGCTGGTGGATGAGAAATGATACCCTGAGTCTGAGGATGTCGAGGCCGTGCTCCCAACATGCCTCCTCTTGCGCACGGGTTCCTGCGCATTCCCCGCAGCCTTGGAAGTACAGGCCAGCTTCCTCAGAAGGGACCGAGCCACCTTCTTCCAGCCTCTATTCTGACGTACCAAGCCGTCATAGGTACGAGCGTGAACCTGCGAGAAAAGAAAAGAAAAACTCAGAAAATCTCAGAAAAGCTCAAAATTGCAGAAAATAAAGAAAGCCGAAAAGAGAAGGGACCCTAGTAGAGATACTTACAAATGGGCTTTGTCAAAGAAGAAGTAGTATACTCGGGCTCCATGTCTCGTTCGAGATAGGCACCATGATACCTCCTCGGCACTTGCCGCTCACTACATAGGATGAGAGGAGCTGGAGGCATCGGCCCCAATCGCGGCTCGCTTCCCCTGTACCCCGAAGCCACGCTATCTTCACCACTTTCCGCGCATCCTCACCGCGCCACAAAGGAGTGGACATGCGGGGTAGCAAAGTCAAAAATACTTTCGCCGCCAAGCGCCAGCTGATATCTCTCTATCTCATCCGCCGGGACCAATGCCCGGCTCGGACATGACAGCGAAGGAGTGGTCATGAGGGGTGACAGCCGTCCAAAGGGAGGGACATGGCACTGGTCGCTGCCAGAGAAAGCGGTACCCTGGGAGATAAATGATATCACAGTGCCGCCCCGTCCGGGCACATCTCCCTCTCGCCCGGTCACCACCAAGGCATCCCCTATCAAAGCCTCTGGATACCTCCCCCAGTGTGGATAGAAGTCCACTCCCTCGTCACCGTCCCTGCTTTGATGACGGGTCTCACCATCTTATAATCAAAAGTAATCCGGGTCTTCCCGGTGAACTTATCCTCTCTAGCCTCTCCCCTCCAAATAATTATAGCCGGGAAGGTAGCCGGATCAATTTCGTTGGTTTTAAGGAAAGAACCCGATCACCTCGCAGTAACCGGACACTGCATGTTTCAAGACAAAAAGGTCATTTCTATCATAAAAATCCCAGAAGACAATAAAAAAGCTAAAAGAGAAAGAAAAAGAAATGCAGAGTACCTCAAGAGCAGAAATAAAAGGCAGTCCATCAGCACGCCGTATATTCGGCAGTAGCATAAACTAAAGAAAATAAAGCTCAGGCCAATTCCAGCCTCGTCCCCAAGAGACCTCCCCAACCTCATTCCAGGTCCTCCAAAGAGTCAAGCGGCAAAGCATCGCTAATGTCCTGAGGTTTCAAAAATGGTGACTGGGCGGATGACGCACACCACAGGGAAGCTTCTCGGACGGGCTGGTGGGTAGTCACCCTAGTTGGCCGCAAACTCATCCATGCATCCTAGAACACAACCTCAACGAACCTCGTCTCCATCCCAAGCCCCTTAGGACGGAATGGTCAAATCCTACCAAAGCTCTAAACTCTGGCCAAGCAGAAATGTGGATCCCTCCAGTCACAAAGCCTACTCAAGTTGAAGCCTCAAGCCAGTAATGGCAGGTGAAGCTCTCGGGAGTCAAAGTCGCACTCTCTGCCCGGCTAAGGTGAAAGCCTGTGAGTGGGTGTGCCACTCGTAGACTCCGACAAAGGCTCACCAGCCCCGCCTTCGAGGCCACATCAATAAGCCTCGATGGAGCCTCGATGAAAGAGCAGCTGGTCGCAGGTCGCCATCACCACCGCTTAGGGTTCACGGCCATCCTTTTGAAGTTGGGCATCCTATGTCCCACAGACTTCACTGCCACCTACAGCGGGTCCCCTCGAACTGCTGCGTCATCCTCAGTAAGACCAAATGCAAAGAAAAGCCTCAAGTTAGTCCTTCTTTTTATCTCAAAAGCATGCATATATCTTCATAAAAAGTGCACATGTTGTCAAAGAAAAGCATTCATAAGTGATTTCTAGCATCCTTTGCCTAGAACATGTGTCTTTCATCATTTGAAACACGTCATCCCGAGCACATTACTTCTCTCAAACACAAAAAATCCAATTTTCACAAAATTATTCGCACGTAAGCTTTAATTTTCTCAAGATGGCATGCATGAATCCTTTCATCGATTCCAAAATCTTGTTTTCCCATCTATGATCAGAATTTGACCTAGTTCTAGCACATGCAGA